>JBAMJV010004270.1:5000-349811 GCA_037951105.1 Echinarachnius parma
GACAAATGAAAAATGAAAAGTTGTAAGATTCTAATAGAAACTTTTTTTTTTCAATACCCACACATTTGTTTTAAAGGGATGCCTGTAAAGTGTCTAACTCCAGGAAAATTACTCGAAGCTTCCTCGTTTCTCTTCTACCGTGTTGTTTAGCTTATGGTAAGAGAAGAATAAAATAGGGTTAGTTTTTTTCAAATGCCCCTTTAGTATGACGATATCTATCATTCAGCTCAAGAGCGTCAATGAACGGTCATAAACCTCATAAACGTCATACAGTGATTCGTTGTAAAAGCTGACGCATATTTTCGCTTATCCAGGAAAGCAGTGTTCTTTTTCAATGAAACTTTCATACATCATTTGGACATATCTTCCCCATATCTAACAATGATTTGGAACAGGATTGAAATTAAATAATTTCTGTTTAAATTACGATTTTTAAGTATGCTGTAATTTAATATTTTAATCTCTATTAAGTTTCTGTCCCCTTTTCTCTCCCCCATTCACAATGCAGTTCCACATGGGTGACGTTAAGCCCTCTAAAAGCTGTGCCACATCACTATGGAGTTCGGACGAGGATACCGCATCTCTCGCTCATCATGAAGCCCAAGCTTTTGATCACGATATGATAAGCTTCACCATCCCATCGACTCTATCTCTCCTGAACGAAGAGGAATTCGAGCGACGGCAAAAGGGTGGCATCACAGACAGCGACTCGTTCACGGTATCATCGCTCAGCGACAGCGACGATATCTTCCACTTCCCAGCCGTCGTAAAGAACGATCAGGACGATGACAGCTTTTCGTTCACAACAGTCTCGTCGATGTCCAATTTCACGTGGGACTTAATCAATGAATCGGAGTACTCGAGTATTAGTTCTCTCTCGGACTTCGACACTGATATCTACATCGACGAGCTTGAGGGGGAAAATCGAACCGTTTTCGATGTCGAAGAAAACTGCGATCTCGTCGAAATGTCTAACATCATCCTGGACAATATCATCTCCGATGTCCTTACTAATTTGGACACCGATATCGACGTCGAAATGGTTGACGCTGCCAATAACAGCAGCTGTGTTGCCGATGTCGACCGTACCGATGTTGCACACGACATATTGGACAATATTATTTCCGATGTGATCTCTAAAATAGCTGAGAAGAAAAACCAAGTGGTGGCCCACAAACCACCTTCCGGGAGAAGACGACATTAATCCTCCAGCCATAATAACAAACTCCTTATACCTTGTGCAATATTCATAATTACAACAAAAAGATATATTAAACAAAGAAAACAAAACAAAATTAGCATACATTTAAATGACTCGTTTAAGGTATGATAATTATATTGAAATAAATTATAACATAACCATCATGATTCATGTTTTAAATGAGCATTCATTGATGTCGAGGAATATGTTTTGTGTGCACAAACCGGGCATGTTCGCTGTTTTGTTTTTTTCTTTGGTCCTGTTAGCTAAAAATAATTGTCTATACCCTTCTAATGCCCGGCGCAGACAGAGCCGACTCGACCCGATCCGACTGGATTTCAGCCTGATTTACTCAGTATGTGTTGCCTCAGGACTCCAGCTTTGCCAGTCAAGTGCCAGTCGGAGGTCATTCGAGGCCGATTCAACATGTTGAATCAGCTCTGACTGAGCGAAACCGACTCTAGCCTGACTGAAAACCAGTCGGATCGGGTCGAGTCGGCTCTGTCTGCGCCGGGCTTAAGACCTTTCCCACTCCTCGCTCGGTCACTCCGGTCACTCGTAAATATAAACCCCAGCCTTCACATCGAAATAATGTGTGCTTATAGTACAACACTCATTATCTTAACCATTTCTAATCATCTAACATTTAAATTCAATTTCATCCGTCTTAGTGATGTAATCGTAAACAAAAGGAGTCCCCCGCATCGTCACATGACTTTGACAAGAATATTCATTGTATAAACTCATGCGCGTGAATCTAGTTACCCACATTTTGTGTCTTTGTGCGCCTGGCTGCCAACCATTTAAAATTGTTGCCTAAATAACTGATTATCTATTATGTTATTCTGAGATTTCACTCTTCCCTATAACCTTTTAAAAACCAAACGATCCCGTTCATTACTTCGGATCCATCCGTGGTACCATCATATTTCTAAATCCGATGAAAATATTATCAATTATGAGAGGCATAATGAAAACAAAATCACAGAAATTACCAACAAATTTAACAGAATTATTGGAAAACAAAACCATATGATTATGTATACATTTACTTTAAAACACAAAGGAAATCATTCTCGCAATATTGATGATGACGTTTAAAGTCGACTTGTTACTATGTAGAGCTGACGCGTAACAGTGCCGCTATTCTCATGAGGAGTTTAGACTCGCAGCCAATTAGATCATCCAATATATAACGTATTTTGTATGCGCACAAACTTTTGGCCAATCACGTGACTCGTAAGTCTTCGAGCGCAATACCCCGTTGCCACGTCCATGACGTCACAATGGATCTCTTTACATTTGTTTACTTTCGCGACTGTTCTTCATGTTACGCTTCATTCTTTATGAATACTTGCTTTCGGTGTGGTCTACACTTGAATGCTCTCCGAAAATGTCTCGATTTGTGACAAGATTTCGACAAAATCTGGCAAAGTTTGCACGGCGGCTCTGCTGCTTCTGCACAGGTATATAAAACAATAATTCTAAAAAGTACCAACAAGAATAATGTCAGACGGGGAAGAAACAGGATATTATGAAACAGCGGAGAAGGGCTGTATGGGGATGAGGAAGGATTAGAAACTATAGGTGTGGCAAAATGACATAAATATATTAGAAAATAAATCATTGTCAGAGTAACTAAAGTGATATATATTTCATATTCTCTTATTCCCTTTCGAGATGATAACAACGAAGCCGTGCCCAGCGGCATGACTGTTGATGAGATCCGCGAGATTATGATGCAGGTAATCAATCACATTCATCATAATATTACTTTTGCACTTTCTTCAAAGTTACCATGATTTTGACACGCACGATATAAGCAAATAAAATGTTGCCAAAATATCCATATTCGTTTCAAGATGTTTCCCTTTTTAAATTTTTTTATTAAACAATCACGTCCACGTGTACTTGTTTTGCGTGAAGCGATATACATTAAATATTTGCTGGTAATAATGTTTGCGAATGATATTTCAAATTTAGCGTACAATTTATATTGAATACATTCTGTTTAAATTACGATTTTTAAGTATGCTGTAATTTAATATTTTAATCTCTATTAAGTTTCTGTCCCCTTTTCTCTCCCCCATTCGCAATGTAGTTCCACATGGGTGATGTTAAGCCCTCTAAAAGCTGTGCCACATCACTATGGAGTTCGGACGAGGATACCGCATCTCTCGCTCATCAAGAAGCCCAAGCTTTTGATCACGATATGATAAGCTTCACCATCCCATCGACTCTATCTCTCCTGGACGAAGAGGAATTCGAGCGACGGCAAAAGGGTGGCATCACAGACAGCGACTCGTTCACGGTATCATCGCTCAGCGACAGCGACGATATCTTCCTCTTCCCAGCCGTCGCGAAGAACGATCAGGACGATGACAGCTTTTCGTTCACAACAATCTCGTCGATGTCCAATTTCACGTGGGACTTAATCGATGAATCGGAGTACTCGAGTATTAGTTCTCTCTCGGACTTCGACACTGATACCGACGTCGACGAGCTTGAGGGGGAAGATCGAACCGTTTTCGATGTCGAAGAAAACTGCGATCTCGTCGAAATGTCTCACATCATCCTGGACAATATCATCTCCGATGTCCTTACTAATTTGGAAACCAATATCGACGTCGAAATGGTTGACGCTGCCAATAACAGCAGCTGTGTTGCACACGACATATTGGACAATATTATTTCCGATGTGGTCTCTAAAATAGCCGAGAAGAAAAACCAAGTGGTGGCCCACAAACCACCTTCCGGGAGAAGACGACATTAATCATCCAGCCATATAAAAATCCTAACCTACGCAATATTCGTAATTACGACAAAACATATATTTAAAAAGAAAACCAAATAAGTTATTTTTTAATTACGTGGGAGGGAAATGGCCGGTTATGGGGGGAAAACACATTATGATGACTTGTTTATTCAAATGTATATGACCACTTTATCTAGATAAATTACAGTATAACCTTGATGATTCATGTTTTAAATGAGCATTCATTGATGTTGGGGTATACCTCGTTATGCGTGTTCGCTGCTTTTTTGTTTTTATCCTGTTGGCTCAGAAGAAATTCATATTTAGTTTTTGTGTATACATATTATGTGTATACCTTTTTAAAAATTAAGTAACTTCTTTGTTATTTTCAACTTTTTTTTCTTCGCTAATTAAGTATCCCCTTATTAGATCCCCTCCCACCCCTCGCTCGGTCGCTTCGGTCCCTTGCAAACCGCAACCTCCACATTTTCGAAACGAAAGTGTTCGTGCTCATTAAAGAACTCCCTGAGCTCAGGTCCTCGTTTTAAATAATAATGATATACATGTACATGTACTAGATTTATATAGCGCTTAATATGATTGATAATCATCTCTTAGCGCGTTACAATGATAATATTACCCCCGGTCATAGGATACAATGCAAACCAGCACACATTGTGTGCATCATCTCCACTCCCTGGGGAGCATTCCTTCCAAGCGGCTCATTGGCATTGAGAAGATCCTTCACATAAAGGCTTTCACCTCATACTTGGTCCCCATTTATACACCTGGGTATAGAGAGCAGCAATAGACCGCTTCTGTAATGTATGCAAATAATATGCGTATGACGTCAGACTCCCCGTTGGCAAGCTTAACAAAAGTAACCATGTCCGGCAAGCTAGCTTGCCGGACTTAGTTACTATTGTTAAGCTTGACGACGGGGAGGCTGACGTCATGCGCATATTATTTGCATACATTACAGAAGCGGTCTATTGTGCAACAGCTGCAATGCTCCATGCTGAGTAGTGTTGACCTACTTTTTACAGTAATTGAACACTTGCAACAATTGTAAGCGTTTTTTTTTAAACGGGGCCCTGATCTCTTCGAGTCATCCTAAATCCAAATTCACTTTCATCTTTCTGATACATGTAATGACGTAATCTGAAACAGAAGGGATTTCCCCCATCAACTTCACAATGTCTCTTACGAGAAGATGCACTGTAAGCACGTGCCCATGCATCTAGTTACAGTAATTATTTCTTGCTACCACTGGCAGCCAGGCATTATTGTTTTCCTTTTTTATAACTAATTATTTCTTTATAATTTATTCTCTATTATTTTACATATCCCTTATACGTTTTAAAATCAAACAATGTGACCCTTTTCCTGTACTTCTATTTGGTACATAAACAGGTACCCTATATATATAAGAGCTTTGGAATTTCAGTCATTTTGAAATTGAACGCAATGAAATATGAATAAATAGGTTAAAATTTAGACCTGGAACGAGCACCATTTATTAAATAGAGGGAAATATTAACTGGAAAGGGGCCGGGTGGATTGGAAACTATTATTGTGCTGGTATACTATTATATAACGCATCGCGTGACGGTTCTGTTTTTCTTGTTCCCGATCATCAAGCGATATAGTTTCATGATAATGTAGAAAATAAGGGAACACAGATGTGTAATACGCATAATTTATGGAACTTTCCCTTATTCCCAAATAATATGATATGATCAAAGTACTTGAACCCCGATACACGGATACGCTGATAGCCCGGTCACATATCAACGGATTGCGTAAACGGACGTCAAACGGAGAGCTAAATTTTCCATCCGTTCGTCTCCGTTCGTATGCGTTTCTTGTCCGTTCATTGTCCGGTGATGTACGTTGTTCTATGTTTTGTACATAAAGCAATGGAGACGACTTTCATCACCGGATAATTTCATTTCGCAAATTTTCTATTCGTTGGGCATTCGTTTCCGCTATCCGTTGATATCTGACCGGGCCATTACTTATTATAGGCTACCTCAAGAAAAGTAAACCGAGCTTCATTTTGTCACAATAGCGGGTTGCTCCACAGTTGGTAAGAACTCTGAAACTTGTACGACCTTTCCCGAGTAAACCGATGTGATTGGCGATTTGTTAGGCAAGTCAAAGCAAAATACCCGGAAAAACAAATCTAGTCAGAAACTTATTTGTCATTATTTGTATTATTATTATTCTTCTTAGCACCACATTTCTTTTCAGAGAAGAGGAAAGAAATGAATACGTCGGGGATTTGCAGAGTTTCTCAGATCGTCTCTTTTAAAGGGACTTATAGTAACATTGCCCAAATCCTCGAACTTACTTGGAACTTTATAGTAGTTCTCTCATACATTGTCATATTCATATTAACAATAAAAGCACGGGACAAGTTTCGGTTTTTAAAATTTCCATTTCGTTCAAAAGATATTTACGATTTAAGTGTTCAGATGATTAACTGTCGACGGGGTAATTTAAGCCGTGTACAAAGTACATGTGAGTGCAATGACTTAGTGAATATCCCTTTGCATTTTTGATAATTTCTCGGCCAAAGAACATCCAATTGACGTGAAATTTTCACACATTACTTTGTGGACATATCAGATCACACCAATACACATTTTATTAATCACTCAACACTTTTTGCACTTGTCAAAAAAGTTACTAGATCCCTTTAACAGTGGTCCACACATACTGTTTATGAAATCTCCAATTATTAAAGGGATATATATTATGTGTAGTACACTTGTTGACGCATGTGCAAAAACTGTCGAAGGGTTGAGAAAATGTCTATAATTGTGATCTGATATGTCCACTGAGTGATGTGTGAAAATTCCATCATAATTATCATGGGTATATACTGTTATAATTATAATTATGACCGATTAATGAGCGAAATGGCAACGTGATATTCACCAACTCATTGCACGGACCTTGTACACAGTAATAATTATCCAATAGAGAATTCTAAATCCAAAAACTTTAATCATACGAAAGATAAATTAATAAAAACCGAAACCTGTTCAATGTTTTATTGCTAAGAGTAATACGAATACGATGAGGTATGTGAGAAACGCAAGAGTTCTATGAAAATTGGGTGGATTTTGACAATGTTACTAGATCCCCTGTATTGTATTACCCACTGTCAGCACTTAAACGCACTATCATCACTTAATTCAATATGACACCGTACACATTGTCATCATTCTTTTCAAGGAAATTACTTGAATCTTCATCAAATGTGGTCAGATGTAGATGAATAATGTTAGAATTGCATGACCATAACATAAAGTTAAACCATTCCGAAATGATTGTTTTAGATTTTTAGCATGCAAGCAAATCTACATACAGTGTATCCATTCTCTGTTGCGTTTGAATCCATATTGTGCTCTAAATCCCGATCACGGGAAAACAGTTCGATGGTGTAATCACGCCATACGTTAGTACGCACTGTGAGCGACGTTTATTTATGCGATAATACGCTCATCGAAAGAACTCAGAGCGCAAGCGATTACTGTAAACAGGAAACTGTATAAACAGGCGTGGCTCAGTGACGCTTGCCCACTAGTAGTCCCTAATACATGTTTTTTTTTTAAATATTGCATAGTAGGCCTATACTCCGCGTAATATTGTTGTCATTGACAAATAAAAGTCTGAATGTATAACTATAGCGATGTGAAAGTTTAAAAGTATCAGCATCAGCGCGGATGCACAATAGAAAACACTGCAGTAATTTGTTTTGTTCAACATAAAGAAATACATATGATGTGGAGGGGGGGGGGGGGGGGGTGGGTGGCGCGGAGGCACAATAGAAAACACTACAGTAATTTTGTTTGTTCAAAATAAAGAAATACATAAGGTGTGGCCCCAATCATGTAAGTGCCCCCTCTATCAGTTCAACCTCGGTATATACACCACTTAACACCCCCGTCTTTAATGATTGTTCAACTGCAATTATACATTGAACTTTTATGACATGCGATACAAAGCAAACATCATTAAAACTGAGTAAAATTTTAACGTTTCTAAATAACGACCCTTGTGGGTTGAAAATTAACCAGTATCAAGGTCGTAAAAATGTTGGCTGCCATGATGAAAATGATTTTGAATGAGTGCACTGTATACAAGGACATTTTTAACCACATGCAATAAAACGGAAAATTAGGGTTAAAAGTAACTTAAATAGGCCAGCTGCTTATAATCACATTTGCGACTCATGATCTTGTGATTTGTGTGTGTGTGTGTGTGTGTGTGTGTGTGTGTGTGTGTGTGTGTGTGTGTGTGTGTGTGTGTGTGTGTGTGTGTGTGTGTGTCCTAAATAAGATGTTGTTCATCGAATATTTTATTCAACAATGTGTCTATCAAAATAACAAATATCCATGAAATATTCACAAACCACGGTGCCTTACGTTGAATTATCTTTACAATTCAAAATCTTCACCAATTAATTATATAGCCAATCATTGTCTATACTTCGCAGCATCGAAGGTCGAACTTCCAATAAAAGTGAGGGACATTTGTGAGGGAGTGAAGCGACCGAGCGGGGGAGGGTGTATGAGGGGATGCATTTTTATTTTTTATTTAATTTAATTTCTTAAATGTTTTAAAATGTTATTATTATTATTATTATTATTATCATTATTATTATTATTATTATTATTATTTATTTATTTTATTATTTATTTATTTATTTAATTTTTTGGGAGGGGGGGGGGGGGGGGGCTTGAAATTGTGCGATTTAGTGCATACCTGAGACAGAAATTTCATACAATTTGTAGTGCAAGCTATGAAATCAAACATACATAATGTATATGCATGTGAAAAAGGGTGTGGGGGGGGGGGGCGCTATCCCCGCCACTTTTAAATGTGTGTGGAGGGAGGGGGGACATGTCCCCCACCTGTACCCCGCCCATGAGTGTTTTTTTGTTATTAACTAGTGAGAATTGCGACTCCATCAATGTTGCCGCAAATCGAGATGATTTAGCTCCCAAATATTATTTAGATGATTTTGCCAAATTACGATCACGAGGTAATTTATTGTAGTTTATTAAAAAACCTCTAAATGAATGTATGTGTATGTGTGTGTGTGTGTGTGTGTGTGTGTGTGTGTGTGTGTGTGTGTGTGTGTGTGTGTGTGTGTGTGTAGGGGGGGGGGGGGGGGGGTGAGGTGCTACAGCCCCCAGCCCTCCCCCTTGTTACGTAGTGGGGCGTGGTTAAATTTGTGTGCTCCTGTGACCCCCATAAATTTATGACAGTACACTACTGTATTTTGAAGTGAATTCCTGCCAGAGAGACAATGTCGTAGCACTGTGTATCGTGAGGCAAGTGACCCCCTCCCCCCCCCCCCCCCCCCCCATACACACACTTGAACAAAAAACACACACACACACATACGATGGTAATCCTTGAAAAACAAACAAAATAAGAAACACATAGAGTGTATCCCCGAATAGTACATGTTCTTCCCCTCCCCCAAGAAAAAAAAAAAAAAAAAAGAATAAATATAATCTGCCCATGCTACGTCATTGTAGGAAGCGTGACAGTTCTGCAACCAGAAATAACCGCAGCTATACAATGGGAAGTTATTCGTCGATAGCAATTATTTTCATTTTACTATCACCCAGTGTCGCATTCTATATTGTGTATAAACCATAGAGCAGGCGCGCCGGAAGCAGTTTTGGATTGGGGGGGCAAAACCCTAAGAGGGCTCACGATTTATGTGTTTAGGGGCTCATGCCCAACCACACTCACAGAGTTGCCAACTTTGAGCCAGAGGTGAGAGTGAGACATTGCGAGGCTTTTGCATTTTTTGACTTGAAATTGTGCAATCTGGTGCATAAAAAAACATGATCCAACAACATAGCTTACAACCAAAAATGAGTCCCGAGGGAGCGAAGCGACCGAGGGCTGGGGGCAGAGCCAGGGGGGGGAGGGTTTGGGAGGGGGTATCCCCCTCCCACGGGGAAGATTTTGCATTTATATACTTGAAATGGTGCATTCTGGTGCATAAAAAACATAAACCATATGCCACATTCGTATGATCCAACATCAAAGCTTACAGCCAAAAATGAGTCCCGAGGGAGCGATGCGACCGAGGGTTGGGGCAGAGCCAGAGGGGGAGGGTTTGGGAGGGGGTTTCCCCCTCCCACGGGGAAGATTTTTCATTTATATACTTGAATGGTGCAATTTGGTGCATAAAAACATAAACCACATTATGTATGATCCAACAACATAGCTTACAGACAAAAATAAGTCCCGAGGGAGCGAAGCGACCGAGGGCTGGGTGAGAGCCAGAGGGGGAGGGTTTGGGAGGGGGTATCCCCCTCCCACGGGGAAAATTTTGCATTTATATACTTGAAATTGTGCAATTTGGTGCACAAAAACATACACCATATGCCAACATTATGTATGATCCAACAACATATAGCTTACAGTCAAAAATGAGTCCCGAGGGAGCGAAGCGACCGAGGGCTGGGGCAGAGCCAGAGGGGGATGGTTTGGGAGGTGGTATCCCCCTCCCACGGGGAAGATTTTGCATTCATATACTTGAAATGGTGCAATTTGGTGCACGTCACACAAACAGCCAGAGCAATAACAGCCTACACAGGAACTACGTGGACCGGTACAAAAAAAAACCCACCCCAGACGTACCATACGCAAGTTACACAACAAACTAAGATAATTTGTTTGCGCGCGAAGCGCGCAGCGAAAACGTTAAATGGATGTATAACTTAGTTTTTAAACGTTAGAATTAACAAGTATTAGCTGATACATTTAATTTTTTCTTTTCCTTTTTCTTTCTTTCTTTCTTTCTTTTCTTTTTTTATCTTTTTTTTTTTGAGGGAGGGGGGGGGGCTTTTTGGGGGGGCAAAAACGCGTTTTGCCCCCCCACTTTTTGGATTGGGGGGGCGGCCGCCCCCCCCTGCCCCCCCACTTCCGGCGCCTATGCCATAGAGCGTATAGTTCTCAAAGAGAAATGTACTTCCCCGCACTGGTATGAAGGCTCCAAAATAAAACAAATAATACGAAACGGCGTTATCTGGGAGAGGTATGTTTTTATGTGGAATTATAAAAGTGTGCTCAGCTCTTCGCACTAATCGGCCCAGGTTCGAACCCTGGCTACATCTATCGGATAGTGACGATACAGGGCGGTCCCAGGCGTAAATAATCAATAATTGAACGCGTTTGTACACAGTAAACCAAATAAACAAAAACATCAACACGGACTGGAGAGGTGTGTATCGAGAAAGGGATCTATGCGAATATCACGATCTCATTGGTAGACGGGAGGACCAATCATCTTCTTAGATTACGAGTGGGGAGAAAGTTTTGCACGCGGTCGCTTGTGATTATTTTACCCCTGAGGTAAGGCGGTAACTTTATTTTATTGACCCCATTAGGGCCGTTAGCAGTTGGTTTCTAATGAACCTAATCAATATTGTGGCAAAATAAAACTCTAAGTTAATATCAGAAGGAAAACGACTTGAAAGAGTAAAAACAGAATCATTTGTAATTTGCCCTACACTGAGCCTGGGTGCAGTGGAACGAGACTCGCTCAAAATTTATACATGCGAACGGGAGCGTGCTCACCCTACGTCAGAAACATTGCTTCCTTTTATCGCAATGTACGCAAGATCCGGGATCATTCACTTGTACTTGAATCGTGTTTTGTCATTGCATTGAACTTCGGACCGTACCGGTGTCAATAGTTGGTATGGTAGCTCGCTGAGTTTGATCATCAATCATCTCTTGGACTTGAATTGGTATTGGTGCTGATATTTTGACGTACCCCTACCAGTTTTGACTGTTCGTACTACGGGGGATGTCGCGATTTTTACTCGCATTTTGTGGATGTGTTGGGATTACATACCATGGTGAGTACATTTAAATTTCTAAATATTAGCAGTTACCTATAATATTTAATGTACAACAATTAGTGGCAGCAGAAGTTATACTAGGGTACGTGCCTCAAAGGACCGGGGAACCACCCCGACGATACAGCGGCGCAGTGGTATCTAGACATTACTCCATTTAAACATAAAGTTGTGAAAACTTTCAGAGATTTTTGTTTGTACAACTTGAATAAGATCTGGTTTACATACAATTACAAGTAAATGAGTTGTATTCTTAATTTTGTTCTTGCATTCATTAACCACTTGACGCTGTTGTTAAGCCTTTAAATGTGAATTTTTGTTTACAATGATGAAAGAAAAGTTTTATTATTTAAATATGATGATTCATAAGTAATATAAGTATGTCATACTAACTGTATAATTTTGTGAGTGAACATGTGAAGAAGAAATCTCTCAATCATGGCTAGAGTACTCAGCAAAGTTTACAGAAGGGACACGACGTAGGAGGATGTGGAGGAAGAAAATAAGATGAGAGGTGGATGAAGAGGGGGGGGGGGGGGGGAGAGAAATGTTACAATTGGGGGGTATCAAGCACCCATGTGAGCATGGGGCTAACTGTGTTAGTGCATGGGTATCTTGGGACCAAGGAGGGTGCCCTAGATACCCCTTTTGTTCCCCTCAGGATTTGGGGGGGGGGGGGGGCGGGGGGGAGGGGCAATTGTTCTCTGCCCCTGCGGTGTGTGGGAAAGGGATGATTAAAATAAGTGTAATGAGAAAGGGGTAGCTAGGGACCCAGGATGGGGTACAATAATCTGCCCCCCCCCCCCTCCTCCTACTGGTGTAAGAAAGTTATGATTAAATGTCATTAGAATGGAGGTAGCTAGGGACACGGGATCGAGGTGAACAATTGTCCCCATACATATAGTGGGAAACGGATGATTGTTCCTAAGTGATGTAGTAATAGCTAGGGACACAGGGAGGGGTGATAATTGTCTCCCCCAAGTGGGAAAGGGATAGTAAAGTCTCCTGAGAAGGGGGTAGGCTCTAGGGAACCAGGAGGGAGACTGTTGAATTTACCCCCCCCCCCCCCCCTCATCCACGTAATTAATGGAGAAGGAGGGCACATTTGCCCCCCACCCCCTCCCGCCATTCCTATGGTAACTTAACTACTTGATTTAAATGGAATCATAGGTGATGAAAGGCAGGGTTGTTTTAAATGCAAACTGCATTGGGGACAGGGGGGTGGTGGGGAAGCAGAAAGGGTATCTAAGGATATTCCCATTTTGGGACCATTGCCAACAATTTTTATTCATATGTGTTATCATATCTTTATTATTGCCTCCCCCCCCCCCCCCCCCCCCCTCTAAAACATAATGGCCTGGATTCACAAAGGAGGTTAACAAGTAACAAACCATGGTTGAATGGTTTGTACAAACCTCCTTTGTGAATCTGGGCCAAAGAAATGCAGTGAATGAAGAACAGGATCATTATTAACCCCCCAGGCTCTAACTCCCCACACACCCTCTCCCAATCTCCTTAACTACGCTAATTAATGGAAACATTGTTTATTTGTAAATAATAATGTTTGTGTGTATCAATTGCTTTTCTCCACCATCAGCAAACAGAACATGTACACATTCTATGTACATTTAAATAGGGATGGGTTTAAAAGGGACTTACATACGTAGTAACATTGTCGAACATCCTCAAAATCCAATTGGAATTTGGAAATATAGCAGTTCCCTCATACCTTGTTGTATTCGTATCCCAAGAATCAGCACTTTGAAATATATTTTTTTAATGGTCATTTTAAAGTCGACAGATTTGCCTGAAACATATTTGAAAATGCAGGGGGGTGTTTCACATAGATCCCAAGTCAAACTTGAATTACTAAGTTGGAAAACATTATGGAAAGTCATTCGTTTCTTTATTAAATTGTTAAACGAGTTTCTTGAAACAGGCCTAACATTTTGATACAAATCACTAACATTTTCTTTTATCAAAGAGACCTCAAGTTATTGATGTAAAATGTTGTTAAAAGTTTTCAAATATTCACATTTTTGGGCCCTTGACTAACATCGTCTAATTCCAAAGCTACAAATGGCTTTCCATAATAGGTCCAACTTAGTGTTAGGTTTGACTTTGGATCTTTGAAAAACACCCCTCAGATCTGGGCTAGATATGATTGTTTAAAAGTCACCACCTATGATTGCTCTAAATATTCCAGGCTTATTTTGTCATTGAATGTTGTTATATTTTAGCAGTAATGATGAAATAGTTAACTTTAAATAGATGATTGAGTTTTTTTCATACTGTTAAACAAATAATTTCAATTTTCAATTTCAATTTCAAGAACATTTATTTAGAATTCACACTGTTTACACATTGATATATATTAATTTATCATAACTTTAACATTCAACAACATAATATAATTGGCCAGTGAATTCAAGGAAAAAGGGAAGCATAAAATGCTTTTGTACTATTTCCTTATTACAGACAAGAAAACAAGACAAAACAAGAACAAATATCATAGATTAAAAAAAAAAAAATATATGAAAATATTCAAGACTCAGCAGAATAAGTCATAACCAATAAATAATATAAGTAAATAAGTATTTAAGTAAATAAGACAGGCCTAAATGCAGATATGCATTGAGTAAATACAAATACTAATAGCTGCTACTCAATTGGATTTTAATTCTTTTCACAAATGTATTTAATGATGGAGCTTCTCTGGTATGTATACACAACGAGTTCCAATAATGGATTCCATAAGAAAAAATATTATTTTTACATAGGGATGTTCGTTTAAAATGTACAAAATTATCCTTCCTCTGAGAAGAACGTGTTAAAGGGGTATTCCGGGCCTGATAAAACCATTTGTTATTTGAATAAGCAGAATAAGAGGCATAATTGGTGAAAATTTGATCAAAATCGGACAAGAAACACGGGAGTAAATACCTATTTGAACATCATGTAGTAATGAGCGATCATTTCAAAATTGCCGCCATATGCAACATCATTGACGAGCAACCCGCCATGGCTTTTAGTACATGAAAATACACTTATTTCTCATTTTCGTTGCTAAAAATAAATTTTTCTCTGCTTGTTTTCACGAATTCATAGAAGAATATCGATGGGCCAACCTCTTTGGAATTTGTAAGCTCATAAATTTGCTTTGTTATTAAGAAAATGTTGATTTTGTAAAATTTCCATGTAGAAGTGAAAATGGCTGCAGCTCGCAAGTGACGTCACAATCGATAGCAATTGCGAACGATACTAAAAATCGGAGCAAAGTTCATCCTGTCATAACTTTTTTATTGCTCTACCGTTTTGGCTCAGATTTTCGATCATGATTCTTCATATTCACTTCATTTTATAGCAAACATCACATTTCTGGGGTGGAATTCCCCTTTAAATATTTCCTGCATGGCATCCTGTTATTTAGTTACCAATGACTGACGCATACTATGACCTTGTTGAATTTTTAATTAGGCAAATTGTTTTGTATCGTTTAATTGTAAATCTGTACGAGAAGTAGTTTTATGTCCTACCATATTTATAACATTGATAGAATAATTATATTGTTGACACCCTATCGAAAAGTGACTTTAAAGAGACTTTTTTAAAATTAAGCATGCATTTGTATGAAATATACTTGCACTGTAGGCCTACCATACATGCCATATTGATAACATCAATTGATAAAAAGTAAGCGCATATTGTTGAGGTATATATGCACATATTGTGGACATATATCTTTTCTATAAAAAGAAACACCAGCAAAAAATCTCAACATGTATATATAGTTATAGGTCAGGTGGGTTGTGATATACATGTGCTAAATCATCCAAAGTCATTTGTGTTAAAAGCATTTGGATCATTGCGAGATTGCTTTAAAGGCAATTCAGACCGGTATATCAGATGCGCGATCCATATTGCGCACTTTTCCGCACGGTACGTAATCCCCCTTTGCTCAGTTATAAGTTGCGATCGTAAACTGTCCCAGTTCATGAACGGCCGAGTCGAAAATGCATCGCTTTCGGAATGTTTGTTTACCAAGGAGGTACACCTTATCAGAGATTTTTACGAGCGAAAGTATTACGTAACACGCTCAACCGGACTGTCATCAAAGTGCCGCCACGATTTTATCAGCGCTGTATTGCCTCGGGGGACAGCTCAAGCAATATACAGTTTATCAGCTGTGTGCTGCATGCAATTTCATATGAAGGCCCGTGTTCAGATATTCCGAAGCACCGCTCTAAATCGATCCAACACACATTGTGAGTTTACCTCGGGAGATTACGGTGGAGTGCGAGTTGGATTTTGCTGACTACCCATTTTAACCCACGCATATGTGCCTTTAATTTGTTCGCTGGAATTTTCATGCCTCCCACTTTTATGAACATGTTTACGAACTTGTCGCTGCTGGTAAGCAGAAATGTTTGATTTACGGCAGGCACCTTTATAAAGTGTACTCCCCAGGGCATACATGTATCTATGTATGCAATTAAATATCAGTATTAATACCTGCATGTATCATATGGAATTATTTCACACAAAGCTTATAATCTTCCTAACAGTATTTAGATTGTGTTTGTAAGGAGAATGAAGAAATTACATACCTTTTTTTTTCTTCTCAGGACTAAAAAACTTTTTTTCCCATTGTGGCCCCTTCATGTCAGGCAAGTAACATTATAATGGTGACCCAGGTGGGTGTTTCACAAAGATCCTAAGTTGAACTTAACTCTAAGTTGGACTTAGTAACTATGGAAAGCCATTAGTCTCTATGAAACAATTTTGTTAAATTTATTTTAAAAGGCATAAAATGTTGATTCAAATTATTGATATTTTCTATTATCAAGGAGATTTCATGAGCTTGATGTAAAATTTATGAAAAATTGAAAAATACTTGCATTTTTGCTTTTGAATATATTTTATTCCAAGGCTACAAATGGCTTTCCATAATATTTAAGTCCAACTTCGTGCTAAGTTCATCTTAGGATCTTTGTGAAACACCCCCAGGTTCCATCTTTTGACACAGGGATTGCGGGGAACATTCCAGATGTTTATCAAGTTTTATTGGCTCTAAACTGGATTCGGGTGGCCCAAAACAAAGAAAGACAATAAACCTCTGTTGTATTAGATTGACAAGCCGGGCAAGTAAAAGTTAGCACTAAATGAAATTGAAATTATTTGGGTCCCTAAATTAGGGGCTCAACTTCGGAGGTCTATTATTTTGGCATCCATGTGCAATGTAATTTTCAATTTCAAGTATGTACCGTTCATGTATGCAGGTCAATAATTCATGTACTGGGCCATTCTTTGAAAAGTGAAACTTTTTCGGAAAAATTGAAGTTTTATTTTTCTGTTGTTTTGTTCCATTTTTGGAATGATCCGTGTAAAGTTTCATGAGATATGATTTACATTAAATAATGACACTTTCCAGCAAAAAAATTAATATTTTTATTTCGGGGGCTCCTTTTCATGGGCTACTTTTCCAACTTTCGGGGGCTACTTTTATCATCTCGGGGGCTACAAATTTCCGGGCTCTTTTTCGAATTTCAGGGGCTACTATTAAGCTCTAATGCTGTAAGTGATCTTCTGATAAGCATTTGATCACGATTCAAACAGAAAATCGAAAAAAAAATCCTTTAAAATAAAAAAAATAAAAAATAATAAATAAATAAATTCGGGGGCTCTTTTGGGCATTTCGGGGGCCGCTGCCCCCATGCATTTTTTTCGCTGACACTTTCATACTCATTTGCATAAATTTACATATTTCAATATGTTTCTAAAATCATAACCCAGAAAATAATCAAGATATCGAAAGGATAGACATAGTTAGCAAGCGTATTCTTCTCACTTTCCTGTACATGTTGATACCAACTTTGTACAAATTGAACCTTGCATTCCTTTCTAAACCTGATATTACAAAATTCCCATTTTTCCATTCATATTGTAAATTCACACGCGTGACCACCCCAAAATGTCACACAGTGACCAGACGTTACCACATAATTAAATACAATAAAAAACAATGGTTTGATATAATTCTTATTCATTGCTATTTTTGTACTTACAGATCTATTATACTTGTCTGGTAATAAGATGAACATTATAGCTTTTCATATTTCAAAAGATTTCCCAAATGAAATTGAGTTATGAAAGAGCGCTCCGTGCGAAGTCACACACGTGACCCATGCCATTTGACCTCTGACATTGAGTAACGTAATCCTTATAAAATCTTTTGTGTTAATTCTGAAAGACTTCAACATATTCAAGTCACGTACAAAGTAAAAATCATTATACCTCTTATACTTACTGAAATATAAGCATCCTATTTCAAAATTTGTCATGTTTCGGGTCACACACGTGACCAAGAATGGCCCTACTGCGCATATATTTCTTGACTGTATGTATATTTTTGTCTACATACATTATACACAAATGGGCAATTCCACCATAACGGAATTACATTCAGAGACGTTTTTTGCTCATTATTTCATTCCCTGCGCAATATTCTCATGACTTAAGTAAATTTTGATACTTATATAAGTTGCACGGGTAACCAGGCTACAGCATGATAGGGAAATGGTTTTATATCTTCCATGTGTTGTTGCACACTAGACCAATATGTGTGACCGTAACGGAATTACCGGAGAATGGAGTTTTTTTTTTGCTACAAGTTTGCGTTGAGTTTCTCTGAAATATAAGACACTTTGAAACTGATTTTATGTATTTTTTCTATCTTGATAATGTCAACTTCATTTTGGAACAAGTACGTGCATAAACAACACAATGATAAGTTCACAAATTCACTTTTTTGAAAAAAGACCACTGTAACGGAATTACACAAATTTGTAACGGAATTACATCTCTGAAAGTTACAAGGAAAACTCAATTATTTTGCACTCAACTTTTCTTACATGCTGATGCAAACAACAAGGCTATCTAGCACTTGAATATAAACCATAATTTGACATATCTGTAAAGCAATTTTTGAACTTGTTATGTGTAAAATAAATGAAAATATGGCCAAAATACAAATAAGAGTGAAATTTGAAAAAAATATTGCTAAAATCCAGCTTTATTTCGGTTTATTTTCAGCTTCATATTAGTAGGCAAGAAATTAAAAAGGATTGCATCAATTTAATGAAAGAAAAATCCTAGAAACTATGTCCACTGATGTGTGTAACGGAATTACACAACTTAAGCAGTGAAATCAATTTTCCACAAATCGGTACATGAACAACAAAGTATTCACATTTTAGCTAAAATCAATAATTTGACAATAATAACCATATTTGAAGAAAAAAAAAGCAACATTTTAGAATTTTTCCTTTACTTCAAGAAAAATGGCTAAATTGTGAAAAAAAATGTACTACATTATGTGAAATGCTAAATAACTGCACATAATCAATATCAAGCAACATTTAAACAATTACAAATCACAAACAGGTCAATTCATTCAACTTTCAATGCTATAAAGCCTCGTAAACTTCCTGAATATTGGAAATCTGTGTGAATGGAAATGCATTGTGAATGGGTAATTCCACTGTTACAGAATGACAAATAAGTGATTTTTAGCTCTGTTTTCTTAATCATATTTAAAATTCCTTTCACTTTCACAGTTGTTAAAACTTTAATAACTGGCAGGGGTACTAGACTAGAGGTACAACAGAACCCAAGATTGTTACAAATCTATAACACTGTAGCGTCCAGAGACCAAAATACAATCATAACGGAAAGGGGTCTTTCATTCAACACTAACTATGTAATGATTTTCTGCAAAAGCTACCACAAAAAATTCTTCATTGGTAATAAAAACTTATCATTTAAGTTACAAACTTGAATTTGGTACATCTTTTTTTCCAGAAATGATCTATTTTAACCTCTGAAATTACCTTAAGACAAACGAATGTCACTGTAACGGAATTACGCCTGTGAAATCCACCCATGAAAATGCAATTTCTTGGTTACATTTTTCTGCTTTTCTGCTTATAGTCATTAGTAAAGAATGTGTATGCATTGTTCATCACAAGCTCTTACATAAGGACCAGAACAAATCCTGAAGTTATGTGTGTGCGTAACAGAATTACAAGAAAATCAAGATTTGTTATATAAACTCTTGTTATATTCTAAAATTATTCTTTTAAAAATTCATCCTAAATTGATCTTAATTTACTCTCAAATCAATTTGGAATGCGTTTTCATCCATTCCATGAAATACGTGTATAGATGTATATCGGATATAAACGTGTATGATCCTCAGACAAAAAGTTAGCATATAAAATATAAATATGGAATTGCCAAAAATTAAAGACACCTTTAGGAATTCCCATTTGAAAATGCAAATACTTTGTACATCATTCTTCTTTGATCTGCATACAGAAGCACACTGAACACTCAATGTATTCTGACTTTATGATAATGAATAAAACATGTGTATCTTAGCCTGTATTATGTTTAGTTTTGAATATCTTGAAGCCTATTCTGTATTTATGTTTAATTTTATATGCTTCAGTTTAATACAAATTTACATAATTAATGATAAGTTATGAGCCTTTAACTGATCAATGATATTCAAATCTACATACAATTACAAAATTATTAATATTAAATCTACTTGAAAGTTGAAGGTATGATTTATATCATAAAATACATGAATGTAATTAATGTGAGAAAATAAATGTAGCACCAGTATCATACTAATCACTGGATATTAAAACAAAAAATGTATTGTTTTTGTTTTTCCCTTCTTAAGTACAAACATGAATCTGCTGCATCTTCATAATTTTAGTCAAGTGGTTCTTGCTGGAAACTAATTTAATGATAGAACATTACCATCTATATTATGTTCATGGAGAGATTAGAGAAATTATCTATCGTGTATCAATTTAGTTAAATCACCATTGATGCAATATGAAGCATGTGGTACAATGAGTCACATAAAGTAACATTGTACAGTACTTGTATAATGACGTATTGTCTACATGGCTACAGTTCATGCTATTTAAAGGGTATTTCTACATTGAGAACAAGAATTTTTTTAATTTTCAGCAATATCATTCAATACCTTACAAACCATGTGCGTGTAATTCCGTTACGTAACGGAATTACTAATATCGTTACGCCAATTTTGGAAAAAGTAGTGACATTATTTCAGAAAATTATGTTGGAAGTTCTTAGGACTGTGGTGAAGGAAGAGAATTCACAATGACATGACTAAAGAACAAGTAATAAGATATTGAGAAAAACTTATTACGTTTTATCGTAACGGAATTACGATCAAATATGCATAGATTTTAAAAATTTCTCAAAAAAAAAATGCAATGAAGTTACTGCCCATGCTTTACAATTTGTGATTGTTGCTACACTGTATGGAAAATATGAGAAAAAGAGCAGAAACAATCATTGAATTAAAAGATTCACTTCATTTTCATGAAATGAAGCTGATTTATGAATAAAAGGTCATAAATTTCTGTTCAATTCAAGCAGAAATATTTGCAAAACCAATAGAGCTATACACAAATGGTTTTCAGTTTCCTAAAATTCAAGTTTTCCTCTATCGATAACAGTTTGATTTAGGGAAGATTGCTCAACTTTGAGATGTGGTGTTTTTGCCTTCTCTCATACGGAATTGCCCAAATGTCAAAAAGCAATATACTTTTCTGTCTCCTTTTTGCTCGTAAACATTTCGTAACCGCTAAAATCATTTGATTAATGGATGCTAAGGTTTGATCCGCTATATTTATATCGGGAAAATTGGAATGGAGACAAAGATGAGGATGAGAGAAAGAAACTAAAATTAAGTTTTTAAGAAGATGAAGCAGAGGAAGATAAAAAGAATGTATTAAAAAAAAGGGTAGAAGAGATAAACAAAGAAGTTAAAGAAAATGGGAGAGGGGAGAGGAACTAAAGCCAGGGGAAAAGAATGGGATGAGAGAATTAGAAAGGAGACAAGGATAAGATGGAAAATAACAAGAAGAGGAAGGTAAGAAGGGGGAAGATCAGAAGGGGGAGGAAAAGAAGGAAAAAGGGGTAGAAGAAGAAGGGGAAGGGGGAGGGAAATAAGAAGAACAGACAGAGAAAATGAGAAAGAAATTGAAAAGGAGGAGGAAGAGAAGATAATGTTAGTAGAGATGTAGACCCGGGGGATGCGTCAGTTAGACTTAAAATTATGGTAAGCCATATGTACTCTTGGAATAAAACATATATTCAAAAGCAAAAAAATGGAAGTATTTGAGACTTCCAGCAAAAATTTATATCCCAATTGAGGCTCATTGATAATAACAAATATTACTGATTTTTTATCAAAAAGAACTGTTGCAATATTTTTACAAAGAAACTAACAGCTTTCCTTAGTTGTAAAGTCCAACTTATTGTTAAGTTTGACTTGGGATCTTTGTGATTCACCCCCAGAATAAGAACAATAAGAACCCCAACAAGAGGAGAGGAGTGGGGTGGTATGCTATGCTCAAACACCAATGGGCCCGGATTCACAAAGGAGGTTTGTAAAAACCATGGTTTAAACCATCTATGGAGTGCTGCTCGTATACAAGTAAAACAATTTCTAATTTCTAATGATATGACTGTTAGTGCTTGCTATCCAGCAAAATTTCACCATCTGAGAAGACAAACATTTATTTGGTGCATTTAGTAAATGTGTACAATCAACATTATTAACAAGTAAGGAGTTTACATTCTTTCTCCATCATTTTTTTTACAAATGGCACTCCATAGATGTAGACCATGGTTTAAACCATGGTTTGTACAAACCTCCTTTGTGAATCCAATCCCAAAGGTCTGTAGCCTTCAGCATTACAGGAGGATGCATGCAGTAAAAAAAGAAGAGAAATGAAAGTGTAAATAAAAATCCTGGGTAGTTCAAACAATTGTTTTCAACTAATCCTAAACTTAACGTAAGATTACTTAACTAAACGTATGAAAACATATTTATGTACTATATAGTGCAATGCACTTTGTGCAGAAATTACAGGACAATATTAACAAAAATATTACAAATTTCAGTGCGGAAATTATAAGAGAAAAATTAACATACATTTTCTTTTTATGATAGTGACCTAGATATAAAACAAAATAGGTGAAAAACATCAATTGTTTTCTAGGAATCTATTTATCTCACATATCTTCTAACTAAACTCATTTTCTGTAATCACATGTATATACAAAATGCAGGGTTATATCAAATGTCAATGATCACCATAAGCCTGTTTATTTACACACACATGTTCGATTTTTATTACGGAAATAAGCACATCAGAAATAATAATTAGCTATAAAATATATATATACGGGTAATTGCTGGTATATTCTTTGTGCTATTAAAGGGACTTAGTTGTCCAAATCCTCAAAATCCAATCGGAATTCTAGCGGTTCCCTCATACCTTGTGTTCGTATTAACAATAAAAGCATGGGACAGGTTTCGGTTTTTCAAATTTCCCTTTCGTTAAAAAGATATTTACGATTGAAGTGTTCAGATGTTAAATTATCCACTGGACTGCGAAAGCCGTGTACAAAGTGAGTGCAATGAGTTAGTGAATATCACTTTGCATTGTTGCTCATTACTCAGCCATATAACGTCCATTTAACTTGAAATTTTCATACAACACCCAGTGGACATAACAGATAACAACAATATACATTGTATCAACCATTCATAACTTTTCGCACATTTATACAAAGTTACTAGATCCCTTTTAGTTTTACTTTGTAGTATAATTATGGTTTCAGCAGGATATAGAAAAAACAAATAAAATAAATACATATAAATTGGTTTAAATATACATAGGATTAGGATTAGGGACAAAGTAGTCTGACCGAGAAGTTGATATAGGCAATCATCCAGCTTTGAAGCCACTAGTTACCAAATGCCAGAATCAAAGGACAAGTTGTTTAGGACCATACTACAAGCCTCCATACAAACTTTTTTCTGTACTGGCCCATTCAGCGAGTAAAATCTTAAATGCTCAAATTTTACTTGCCCAAACAGAATACTGACTTGCCCGCTTACTTCTAGATGAGATTTACAGGCGTTATGTTATTGAACAATTATTTAGTTGCCCAATCAGGCAAGCAAACTAGGCAATTTATGAACCTTTCCTTGCCTGTCACCGATTTTTACTAGCCATGGGCAAGCGGGCAAGTGCTAGTGCTAGTGCCCTGCATACTATACTATGTTAAAACAAAAGAATGTGACATGAAGACTTCGGTAATCTATACTATTGTGGTTATCTGTAGCATCCTTTAACATTCAGGATACAGAAATGAAATCTATAATGTAGGTTGTGTTAAGTACTTTCAAAGCATTCACTTGGAGCATGTCCCAGCTGTACCTGATCACCCGATATATACCTGCACAATCGCTTCACTCAGCAATCTATAGGATCTTCTTTTGTTTTTTTCTTTTGTACAAATTGTATTATACTGTACATACCATGACATATATGTTCATTTAATGAGCTATACTATTTATTATTGGCCTTAAATGTTTGTTTATTTGGATGTACTTCTCTGTAAGTTGCTGGTATTTCCAAACAAAGTCTGTCTATCTCATGTGTCCTTCAACAAGACACTTAATCCACACCATATGTTGCCCCAGTGGTGTGGATTACAGGTAGGATAGAACATAGTTCACTTGCACTATGACTATGTGCACCCACCCTGTCACTGGCTGGAATACTCCCCAGGGAGAGGAAGGGGGCACTCAGTGTGCTGGGTTGTTCCAATGGGTTTTTCCAATGAGTGAACTGATAGAATGAACATTATACATGAAGCAATTGTATTATTATTTATTATCAATTCAAACATATTTTTAAAAACTGACCAGAAATATATAACATAAATGAAAAAAAGCAAAGAAAATGGGATTCCTTCGGGATTTGAACCAGAGACCTCCTGATTGCTAGTCCGGCACTCTACCGCCGGAGCTATAGAAAATCCTAGTGCGGAGCTCGTCCCTGAAACCCCTTAATTTTCAATGCTAGTATGGTCATCGCAGAAGCTATTATAAACCTGACTTAAACCCAAAGGATAGAAATCCTGGAGGTATCCCATATGGTGCACTTTTTCATTTATATTATTTATTATTATCAAATGTGTTGGTGTTGTTAATCATAACAAAATCAAACCTGTTGCAGAAATAAAATTTCATACAATACAATGTCCATTTATAATTCCCCTGGCTGATATGGTATCACTATCATACATGATCGGGTAACTCAGCGTACTCTGTGCATCTGGCATTCTGACAAAAGTTGCCAAATCGCCATGTTCTGCCTCATTTAATCTCGGATAAAGCTCCTCCAGTGAATTCCTAACCGCAGACGTCATTCGTTCATTCATTCATGAGACTTATGGGCTAATGATCCTCTGCAACTGACTAAACAAGTCTTATTATTTCCTCTTTGGTGAGATTATGTGATATTGCCTCTTGTATATTACACATCCATCCATTCTTGTGAATCTCAGTGGGAACAGTGGCTGATAATTCTCTTGAATTTCCATACTGCCGGTTATTTAAAGCATTTCCTTGTTTTTTATATGGATATTGGTGTGGTGCTCCTTTGCTTTCCAGAGTTTGTACCTTTATACATATTATTCTTATAATGCCCTGTTTTCTTGTACCGCGTCTGTTTGGGGAGTATATACTTCAGAACAATATGAAGAGATAACAAATTAATGAAGGAAGGATACATAAATTGCAGAAAAAGTGGGTATGTACTTTTAAATGTGTATTTTTATCAAATGAAGAGTAATTTTGTTGCATAATACAATTGATATCATTTTGTTTGAAGTTTTAAAGTAATTGATCATACAAGGTATGCAGTAAAAAAGGAGTGAAAGGAAACAAGGTACAGTATATGTATGCATTTTCCAGGCAACATTGATTTTGTAATGTTTTCCCTTTACACAGTAAGCCCATTGACTTGCAGTGGTGGATTCCCCCTTAATTAAATAGATTTTTAGATGAAGTTTATAAACAATTTAATGTATTATATAATTACTAGGAGATAGAAAGGGGAATTGACTTCTCCCTTTGGTAGAAATAGGGAGAAAGATCAAACCTACAGCTACTGTGCTGGTACAGTAAAGGGTGAATGAGTTATTAATATTAGAAAGTTAAATTCCTTGACCTCATCGAAAGTTTGTAATGAGTATTTTAAATATCAACAAAATATTGTCCGATGCAATTACTATTAGGGAACTGGAAAGGGGGAATTTTTCTCTTTTTTGGGGAAGAAATCGTTCAAGGAAGATAAAACCCGAAACTAATGTGCTGGTATGGAAAATGTTGCATGTATGAGCTCGGACATATGTTTTATGTATAGTGTTATGATAATTATTCAAATTCTAGGTGAAAGTCCTTTTACATGTGTTTTAGGGAATTTCCTTAAAATCGTTTAAGGAAGATAATACCCAAAACTAATGTGCTGGTATGGAAAATGTTGCATGTATGAGCTCGGACATATGAATATCTTGGATATGTTTTATGTATAGCGTTGTTATGATAATTATTCAAATTCTAGGTGAAAGTCCTTTTACATGTGTTTCAGGGAATTGCCCACTTAAATTTTGAAAAGCATATTCATAGATTTTATGACTAAAAGAAGGCAAAGAAAATGGGATTCCAACGGAATCGCGTTGGAATCCCATTTTCTTTGCCTTCTTTTAATCACAATATATTTCTGGTCAGTTTCTCTATATGTTTGAATTCATAGATTTTATGTCTGAATGAAAGAAATTTAAATGGGAAATTCTAAAATAACACGCTTGACCAGCAATGTCCTTAATTATTTTTTGTATTAGGAAAGGAGAGGAGAGTGATTTGTAGTGCGTATATATTATAGAGGATTTTTAATCAAACAATTAAAATCATTCTCATGTTATGACTACATTTATCATTTTAAAAAGTTTTAAATTATTTTGGAGAAAGAGATCACGATTGTTTGACCTAATTAGATTACTTAATATTGAGCCGCTGAGCTGATGACCAATCATCATTCTCTCATTCTAAAGAAGAACAATTTTCCAAAATAGAAATTAAGATTTGATTGGTTTTAACACGTATAATGATTAGTTTTACTACTTGAACTACTGCTATACAGGATTTAAATTATCATTGTTTTATCATTGTTTTATGTTTATATTCATGAAAGTAATAATGGACCCATTCCAGCAAAACACAATATGAATTGCATTTTCATAATTTAATGGTCCCCGTTTTTGTGCAACATCACAAATGGTGTGCATTTTTTTTGCCACCCTCACTTCCTTCTAATTGTGCGTATAGTAGCCAGCCAGGTATAAATAGGGATACACAAATTGGGCCACAGTCAATCACTTCAGCTTGTGTTGATCTCCTGAGGTGGTATCTGGTTTCTAGCCGAGCTCTGATGTCGAGCACCAAGTTTTTACCTGCGCGCCGTGACTTAATAACTGTTTAACTTTTTGTGGGCAAATATTTATTGTCAACTTGAATGTTGCTTGCTTGCTCGGAAAACTGAGCCAGATTGTTTGCTGAACTATATTGCCATATATATTGATATTCCAGACTGTTTATCAATGGTAAGTTAATATAATTTTTCTGTATGTTACTGCAAGTTCCACAAATATTGTTTATTTTGTGTACTTTAATTGCAACTGTGTTTAAGTTTTTATTTTTATTATATAACTGTGTTGATCTACCAGAAACATTGAAATGATGTTAACTGAGATAAGTTGAGTTTTGGTTCCACAAAATTGAACAGAGATAGCATTATTTAAACAATAGAGCTGAATTTATGCCTTAAGTTTTAAAAAAATTCAACATTTGTAGGCAAATTGTGAGCAACTGCAACTTTGACTAGGTAACTAAGCTGAGTTTATGATTGATATCCATTACAAAAACAAATCAAAATGCTATGTCATATTATCTAAAAAAGAGTAATGTTTCAGAAAATAATTTATTTGGAATGGGGCTAATTCTTTATTCTCAAAGGGGTTATTTTTCCATTTAAACTGAAGAAATGTATTAAATAATATATTAATATGTATGTACAAGGCTTCCCTGGTGGCCTGGCCCCAAGTAGATAGGTCTAGGAAAGACATATGGGTTATAGGAATTCAAGATTTCTTTTTTTTCCTGCTAGCTAGGCAGCTTGAGAAGGCTCATCAGGGGTGCTTAATTATGTTTTGTTAAATTGTAAATTCACCATTCAATTTGTATCGTTACATTGTACTTTGTATGAAATGCCGAAAAAAACAAAACAAAATAATAATAAGACATTGATTCCTCAGATACGTACCCTTTTCCCCAGGGTCTAATGTATTTCATACATGTACATGTATGATGATAATGGTAACTATATTTATATAGCTCGCGTTCCTCTTTTTAATGCTTTCAGCCCATTATTATAATTACAGGAACATTCTTTTCCCTCATGTCGGGGCTCCAAAGTCCGACTTTGTTTTTTAAAGTAATTTGTTAACTTTGTACAATTTCATCCAAAATCACTTGAACTTCTTGTTCAAGCTTTCCCACTTCTCTTGTACCTTGTTGTTTGGCTTATGGTAAGAGAAGAATGTTGGTGGTATATTTTGTTGGCTTTGACCCAAAATACTTGAACTTTTCGGCAAATCAATAAAAGAAAAATCGTACAGCTTGGAATCTGTGGTATTTGATTCCTTTTCTTATAATATAAGTCAATAAGACATTTTATAGTATACATTTTTGATTAAACAAGAAATGTTTATGACCTTTTTTCTATTTCAATGTGCTTCTGTTTGTTCAGTGCAAAATTATTTGGTCTGTTCAAATGTTACCGATACAGATAATGTACGTCATTGGCTGAAATGTTCTCTCCCTGTTTAAACAAAATCCATTGGTTGTTTTGCGCGACAGAATTCTACAAATTGAGTGATAATTAATGCTGAATATACTGGTACATCTGTGATTGTACAAGAGATACTCGAGTCTAACTGGTTCTTTCACAGAAAACGTTATTGATTTGTTGGTTAGTTCAAATTATGGGTAAAGTACTTTCAATTTAGCTTGCAATATGAGTATGATTACCTCAAATTGTGAACATCAAATTTTAAGGTGTTCATACGCATGATCGTTTACAATTTTGCGGGGAAAGAGTGTCAATTTTCGCATGTGTTCGTGGAAGAACAAAAATTTGCGGAAATAGAAAAAAAGTAGAGATGAGAAAACAGGGCACAAATATACTTAGAATGTCCATGAAATTTGAAAATTAGGGTACCCTTTCGTGAAGGGCCACAAATTATATTTCGTGTACTTGAAGTCTATAAAAAGGGGGTATTTTATAATGTATTGATAAATTGTTGTATTTTCTTTGTTATTTTATGTCTGCGATTAGATGTTCATAGACTTTTATCTGCAAGTTCCAAAATATGTGTGCGACTTAAACTGATACTGACTCACTCATTTCACTAACTGTAATTCTTTTGCACAACTTGTACCTTGATTGAGTGATCTCGCTTTTCCAATGTTTTGATATTACAGCAGAATTCACCCTCGCTCTTATCTTATCTCTTCTCCGAAGCTCTGTATAGTTACTGGACGTTCAGGAAGTCCTTAATTAACGGAAGGTTACCATTATGCAACATTCAGACTTGCTCTGTCTGAGTGATGATCATATATACATGCAGTCAGTTTTATCACTGTTTCCGCACATTAACCGCTGTTTCAGCTTCCTACCTTAAGTGATAAAAAAAATGGGAGAAATAAGTTAATAATTTGTTTTTATATAGCGCATTTCCAATTAAAAAAAACTGATCGATGCCCTTTACAACATCAAGTTAAATGGGGTATAGGGGTTAGGATAGGATTCTTATAATTATTGCACCTATAGATGTTGAATTTATATTAAAACTTTGTTTATATTTATTCATGTTTTCATATTTTTACTTAATTATTATGTATTTATTGAGTTACTTTTTGTCTAATTTATTTCATTTTATTTCCCTTTGAAAAAGATAGCCATCTTTTTGATTTGGCACTTCTTCTCATTTAAAATGTGTTATTTTTTATTTTTTTGTATTTCCTTGTGACACTGTTGAATAAATATATACCGCAATGTATTGTTTGTAAAGACAATGGAAATACTAAATGTAATGTTTTGCTATCATTTCATTGTTTGCAGTACTCAACACCACAATTTTGTTGTTGAAGGGGGGGGGGGGGGGGCTTGCAGCCCCATTAGAACCCCCATATTTACGTCAGTGAAGCCACTTCAATGGCATACATGTTATAGATATATTTTCTATTCTAGTTCATTTATACAGAGCCTGTAAAACACCTAAGTATGATGAACATACAAGCCAAGTAAGAGGCAGTAGCTACAGTAGTCCTTTACCACGATAAATTGTAATAATGAACTATTATGATGTGTACTTCCTTGTACTCGCAAATTAAAATACTTATAAATATATGCAAAACTTTGATTATGTTTTTCATTTATACAGATGTAAACACCTACTGAATCTGCCAGCCAAGTTACATCTCGTTTAGCTACAAGGCCCTGTTTCATAAAACATTTCCAACTGTTGTAAGTGTCCAATTATAGTAACTGCCATGGCAACAGCTTCAATGCTCCATGCTGATTGGTTGTTAACTTACTAGTTACATTACGGACTTTTCGATTTGTACGTTCACTAGTGGACTGGTACAGTGACGTAATTTTTTGAAGCAGTGCGCATGCGCATCTACGTGCCCGTCGTTCGTACCAGATATCTAATACGTGTACACCCCTGTTTTGCCGTCGGTCTAGATCTGTGACGACAAGCACTATTTGCCTACTAAAAACAACGTCATATATAGAGCATATTTCTTGTTTCTCTGCTGTGGTCTCTGTAAACAGGTTAACTGAACTATATGATTTAAATGAACTTGTTTATCAAGGTTACCTGTTTATAGCGTCCACTCTTCTTGTCTGCATTGGGTGGTCACTATACACAGGTTTTACTATCTCATTTTAATTCTATGGAGTCTGTCAATAATAAGTTACCTGATTATAGCGCCCACTTCTATTGTTTCATTTGGGTGGTCACTATACACAGGTTTGACAGTACACTGTGTTATGAAATTTGTCTATAAAGGTCACCTGTTTATAGCGACCACATGTCTTGTTGCACTTGGGTGGTCACCATACAAAGTTTACTGTATATGATTTTATGGAACAGGTCTATAAAGGGCACCTGTTTATTGCGGCCAATGTTCTTGTTTTCCTTTGGTGGTCGTTATACACAGGTTTGACTGTAAACAATATGTTGGCACCTGTCTATAAAGGTCACTTGCAATTACGTGTCAATTGTATTGTTTCCATTGAGTGGTCACTATACAGAGGTTTGTCTTAATAAGATTTTATAGAACCTGTCTATAAAGGTCACCTGTTTAGAGCGGCCATTTTTTTTCATTCCATCTGGTGGTCATTATACACAGGTTTGACTGTAAACTATATTTCGGAACTTGTCTACAAAGGTTACCTGATAATAGCGGCCAATTTTTATGTTTTCCTTTGGTGGTCATACACAGGTTTGACTGTAAACAATATTTCGGAACCTGTCTATAAAGGTCACCTGATAGTAGCGGCCAATTTTCTGGTTTTCATTTGGTGGTCTTTACACACAGGTTTGACTGTAAACGACTTTTCGGAACATGTATTGAAAGGTCACCTGATCATAGCGGCCAGTTTTCTTGTTTTCCTTTGGTGGTCATACACAGGTTTGACTGTAAACAATATTTCTGAACCTGTCTATAAAGGTCACCTGATAATAGCGGCCAATTTTCTTGTTTTCATTTGGTGGTCTTTACACACAGGTTTGACTGTAAACGGTATTTTGGAACTGTCTGCAATGGACCCCAGTTTATAGCGGCCAATTATTCATATCCCTCTGGTGGTCATTATACACAGGTTTGACTGTATGTTGGCACCTGTCTTTAAAGGTCACTTGTAATCAAGTGTCGATTGTATTGTTTCAATTGAGTGGTCACTATACAGAGGTTTGTCTTAATAAGATTTTATAGAACCTGTCTTTAAAGGTCACCTGTTAAGAGCGGCCATTTTTCTTCTTTCAATCTGGTGGTCACTATACACAGGTTTGACTGTATTGGATATTAAAACCCCTTTTTTACATTCTCTGCAAACTTCGCACGAGCATTGCATGGCGTAACTGTCCCGAGACTTGAACGCACGTCGTCGTATGCAATCGAAAAGGTAAATAGCAACAGTCAACGTGCCTAGTCATCTCAATGTGGTATCAGCGATCGAAAACTCCCTAATAATTGGATATTTACAACAACTGAAAAAGTTATATGAAATGGGGCCCAGGAGGCCACCTCCCTCCATCTACCATGAACATTCAAAGACCCTTCAGTGAATTAGCAACTACTAGAGCCAGTGGTGTTTTCTGCAGCATAAAGTGTAATAGAAGTATATAAGCCAACCTTTTATTTAATTTATTTATTTATACCTTGTTCTTATATATGTACTTTCATTTTATACAGATGTAAACACCTACTGAAGTTACAAGCCAAGGACATCTCATCTAGCTTCCACAAGCCACATCCGTCTGCAATGAAATCCAGAAAACCCTTTAATTAAGCAACTACTTGATCGGTGTTTTCTGCAGCATCCATTTCATCAAAGTCGGTTGAAAGTCTGGTGACCGAAGATTTTTCACAATGGCTTCTTTCGCTGTCATCATCACCATCATCCATGCTTTCATCCTCTGTGGATCCATTACAGGTAAATGATTTATTACTTTTCTATTTTAGATTTTTCTAGCATTGATAATTGAATGAAGTAGGCAAGGGGTTAAGTAGCAACTACTATAGAGAGGTGTGTTCTTCGGCATCAAGGAGTGGCAGTGTATTCCACTCATCCAGTGCTGTGCATTTGTGTTTTCTGGTAGTCCAGTGACCGAAGATTCTTGACAATGGCTTCTTTCGCTGTCATCATCATCACCATCATCCATGCTTTCATCCTCTGTGCATCCATTATAGGTACAAACAATTATTATTTACTTTCCTATCTGATTTTCTGTTTGATATACTTCCGTACTTGATATTTGATAGTTGTTTGTAATCTGGCCCGGCTGATTTGATTGATTGATTTATTGATTTATTTGGGGTTTTTTTTTGGGGGGGGGGGGACACACTTTATGTATTTCTGTTGTTTTTTTTTAGAAAGTTTTGAAGTGTGATCAAGCAGCTTTAATTTGTCAACTTGATTTCAGATCCTTTCTTGAAAGAAACACAAAATCAACTATTATCCTTATGATCCTAATGGAATTAGTAATATGCAAAAGGATACACATGTGTATATATACCAGCAGGTGTGTGAATGGCTGTATCAATTTCTTTGAAAAGGATATTAAAGCAGGAATTATGAAGTTGAACAATATACTCAGTTATTCAAAATCCTACATTATAGGGAAAGTAAAACTGTCACGTTTCCCCAAACTAAAAAGAAAAGTAAAATGTATATGTTCTTGCATTGGCATGCTTTAGTTTAGTATAATGTTGAGTTTTACGCCATGCTCATTTATGTATCATATACATTAGTGGTGTAGCTACTGGGGGGGGGGGCTATGACCCCAATAATTTGAAAAAACAATAACAAACATAAATTCAAACATGAATTAAATTGTTCCATGCTGCTATAAGCTGCTGTAAATGCATACTTTTGTTCTTTTGCGCAGCTAAATACAGATAGATATGAGCATAGAATTTCTGTTTTTGCCCAGTCATATTTATAGACTCATGTATTGACAATGAAAGAGTTAACCAACGAGTCAATCAAAGAGTGAACCAAAGAGTTAATCATCTGTCAGTGACATAATTATTATATCATCAAGTTTTATTCTTTGTTCATTTCATGACACCGGGGTTCCAATGTAATAATCAATTTTGTAATGGCCTTTAATTTGTACTGGTACTTCACTGGGTAGTTAAGAGATTTGATGTGGACATATCTCCTTAGGAGAAGGTAATTAAATTTAAAGGTAACCTTCACCCTAAAATAATACTTGATATACGAAAGAGAGTATGTTTTAGCTATTTATCTATTCATTTACGAATTACAAAAAACTCTTTTTCCAAAAAATTATCGGGAACTGGTTGATTTTTTAAGTATGTCAATTAACATAACTGGTACCCATGGCAACATGCCACGTCATAATTTTGAAATTCAAAACTGAATATTATGTTTCTTGAAATATGGACAATTTTCTGTAACTTTGAGACGGAATAAGTAGCAAAGTCTCACAACTCTCTTGTTGTACATAATTAGAGGGAAATGTGTGTGTATATTGGCCCTCTTTAGTTAAAATTACATTTTAAGCTCACAGTTGGCCTTTAATATACAAACTGACTTTTGCTGCAATCTGCTTTTTAGTAAGAGATTAAGGCACGAGGGGACAGTATAATGTTCCAGAATAATGATTTTTTTAGTAGATTATAACAAAGTTACAAATTTTGCTCATATAATTGGTTTTTGGAATAGGAAATAGGAGATAGGAAACAGGGGATGTCAAATTATTGAATTACAACAGGTGCTATTTTATGATGCCCCCAAAACATTACTCATTTTTTTTAACAGGTGGATATTGGCATATACATGTAGTATTAAAGGGATCTACTAACCTTGTTGTATTCGTACGATAGGAGCATGGTACAGGTTAAATTTTGTTAATGCCCCTTCAGTTAAAAAGATAGTTACGATTGAAGATTTTAATTCTACTAGAAGTCAGTGCAATGAGTTAGCAAATATCACTTAGCATTTTCGCTCATTACCTAGCTATACAATATTATCCATTTCATGTGAAATGTTCACACATTACTCAGTTAACATATCAGGTCACAACAATACACATTTTATCAACTAACTATTCATCACCTTTTGTACATGTCAACATTGAAGTTACCCGACCCCTTTAAGTTTAATGTGGCCAATTAACTTATTCAGTTTTTTTCTGAATACTGTCCTAATATTTGAGACTTCAATCAATATACCAATATAATTGTAAGATTCTTCTGAATGATGTGTCATGGGAAAGATAAGACTATTTACCTAGTGAAAACAGTGAATATTGATGTCAACTAATTATCACCTAGACTACTATAACTACTATAACATACTTTTTTGGAGTTTGTTATTTTTAGTGAACAAATATTAAAAGGTACGCTCTGAAAATATTCTTTCCAAACACTTCATTTATAATAAAGTCGGGTAGAATTGTTTACAGAATTATAAAACCGAGAGGAAGTTATTATTTTTATTTCCACATGGACACCTTCTCTTTAAAAAAATATAGTAATAATACATATATCTTGTAAAGTATTCTTCCCTTTTTTTTAATAGTTAAATGCAGCGGGCCATTTGATTGGCCCTCTAGAGCTTTAATAATGCTTTTGTTCACATTTGCATCTTCTATAAAAAACAAAATTTAAAAAAAGACCCTTTTAATTGTACTTAAAGGACCTATAGCGTCTAGATGACCTTATTTTCACAATTCGGCTCTCTATATGTAATTTGTCCTGAAGAAAAAGAATTTGGCAGTCATTTCTCATGAAATCAATCAATTTTGGGGTAATTAGTAAATATCTAATTGTCCTGGGAACGCCCATTTTAAATCGCCAAAATGTGACGTCATGAACTAAATTCTGTAGATGACGCGTCATGACGTAAGCCAATGAATTGTCAATCACATGTCAATCACGCTGCCGATTCTGGACCCTAAATGTGGGTGGGGCGTAAACTGGCTGCTAAATGAGATTTGGCATCAGAAAATTAGTCTTAAATCACTACTGTGTTTATTTTCATGGATTTTTTTTCGGCAGACCTATTTTACAAGTCATCAATGGAATAAGTGCCAAAGTACGTTGTATTCTTTGTCCCCACATACATATTCCATAGACATGTTTATAGGAGTGAGTATTTTTATAATATTTTTGTATTCAAATCATTTTATTGAATAGACCCGCGGGTTCATTTGTTTACCGAATCACCATGCACCATGAAGGGAATGTTTTTGTTTTTTTGTTTGCATAATTTTGTCACACTCCGATTGTAATCTTGCTTATTTTGTAAGGATGGGCCCAGTGGAGTGGAGAGTAGTGTCGCGTCATGTCTTTTGATGTACAGTATAATTTGGTGAACTGCCAACTTTTATAGAACTCTATTGTGGCTTTCAATTAATCCGCCCACTCCAACCCACTCAATTTCTAGCGGGATAAAAAGTGTGGCAAAGATCAGATTCTCAGAACTCCTTGAAACGCGAGTTCTGTATAGGTGCACAGTGGATAAAACAGGGTAAAACACGATTGGAAGGGGGGGGGGGCCGGGGTTGACAAAGATGGGGCTCTCAATTAATCTGCACACTCCAATTAACAAACTCCATCTTAGCCGGGATAAATGTGTGAAAAAGATCAGATTAGATTCTTAGAACTCCTTGAAAATCAGGTTCTACAGTCATACAGTGGCGGATCCAGGGTAAAACAGCATCGGGGGAGGGGGGTCTGGGGAGAGGGGTGGGGGTGAAATTTCTCTCAAAGTATGTGACACATTGAGGTGGGGGGGGGGGGGGGGGTGAGACCCCCAAAAGAAGGTGTTTTGCATGATTTCAATAATGGGAAAGCCAGTGGTATAGCGAGGATCAGCTAGACCAGATGTGAAGGGGGAGGGCAAAGAGAGAGGAGTGGGGGGGGGGGGGGGGGGGTAGATTCCCATAATAGGGGGCATTCACATAAGAGGTAGATTCACATAATAGGGGGCATTCACATTTGAACGTCCTTATTTTTTTAATTCTTGTTTATTTGGCAATTGAATATTCCCCACTTCTTTTTTAACCTGTGTATCAATTTATAATAGTTGGGGTTAGAGCAAGATGCCATATGTGTACTAACCCTGTAGTAAGTCGGTTATTTGGAAAACCGGTTAACCGACGGCAAAAACCGGTTAACCGAACGGGTAACCGAAAAAGAAAAAAAAAGAAAAATATGATTTTTTTTTTTTTTTCCCTTCTTTTTTTTTCTTCTTTTTTCTTTCTCGGATATACATGTACCATCCGATATCTGTCCGTTTTTTCAATTCGAATCAGCAGGGCAGTGCCATGTTAGTCTACAAACCGCTGTCAAGATGAAAGCCTTTAGATATCTCATCACAAATGATTCTTCTAAATTTGGCTCTACCAGGTCTAATCTATTCATTAATCCTCTTACCATTTGTTTATTTGTTTTGTTTATTTGTGATACATGTAAACTACCTTTACTTTAGCAATAGATTGGCAGGGGATGGAAATGGGGATGGGAAAAAAAATATTATTATTATTTTTTATTTATTTATTTTTTTTCCCCGGTTAACCGAAACCGTGAAAATGAAAACGTTTTTGCCAATGCCGGTCGGTTAACCGTCGTGTAACCGTTTCACTACAGGCTTAATGTGTACATATGGAACGTTTTTTTTTTATAGTTACAATTTTCTACTATATAAGCAATACAGATATCCCATTTAGTGGCAGTTATTTCAAACTGTAAAATTGATATTGTCCAAGCCTGTAAAATAAAACTTCCCTTTTTCACAAGTAGCTGAATATTGGCACTCCTACTCAAGTGCACATGGAAGTAGTGGTGTCTATATAGTCAATACCGTCTAGATTGAGTAGGTATCTTATTTTTAATCAAACCTGTGCATCAATTTATCATACACTCAGTAATTTTCATCTAGCCATCCATGCCTGTAAAATTGGGGATACAATCCTTGATAAAGTGTCGTCATATTCTTTGCCACGAGTTCCTGTTGGATATTGATACTGGTTTTCAAGAGCAGTTGGAAGTAATCGAGCTTTGTTACTGCAAACCAGTCAATTAGTTGTCAAAAATCAAATGTCTTATTATACACGGTATTTTTCTTTTTCGATTCCTGTCCATAGCTGTCAATTTGAGGGCAGGGAAAGCCCCTAATAAATGGTGTTTTAATGTTCCTGGAATATTGCCACTAATTACCACTTTACAATATTGGTAAAGTGCAATTGGAAATTTGCCTACTTTGTAATACCGTACTTCAATTTAGTCAATAAGTTGTAGGTAGGTGTTTTAAATCTGTATCAATTTATCATACATGTATACACATTATTTGTGTAAAATTTATACATGTAAAATCTGAGAAAAATACCCCCTAGTGATATGGGCCCCGTTGCAGAGAGAGATACAGTCGATCGTAAGTAGCAATTAATTGTAAGTCTGATCATGTGTTCTAAATGCGCAATTCTGATTGGTTGAAATGCGTAAATTTTCTGACTTACAATCAATTGTAACTTAGTCGATTTTGTATATCTTTCTGCAACGGGGCCAAGGTCTGATAATTTCCTTTGATATATAATTATAGCTACTGATTGGTGAAGCTTATAAGCCAAGAGCAGTCGGAAAGTATAAAACTATAAACATATCTTCTTTTAAATGAAACCTGTGTGTCGATATACTATTACACAGCAATTCTTTTCTGTTCATAATGCCTTCAAAATTTGAGATGAATTTGAACACGTAATAAATGGTCGTCTTATGTTATTTGCCACAATGTACTTGGTGGATATTAACAGCCTAATAGTGAAGCAAAAATTATTGAAAGAAGGCTTGGAAATATTTAATTAATATTGAATTATTATTAATATTTAGTTGAAGCTATATTTGCCAACGGGACATATTACAGTCTCAAGTGAGTGCTTATGTTGTAAAAAAAAAATGAGGTTATTATATTTTATGACATGATCCGGGTCAAATTGATGTTAAAGCATATATGTTGCTGGGAATAGAACACACTCCTCGGCAGCTCTTTTAATGTGGTGCACCCTCATGTGTCATAACATGTATGTCTACAACTAATATGTGCACAGTAATTTTTTTTTGCTTTTGTCCCAAGCCCTGTTTCCTTTTTCCATATTTGTTCCTGTGGTTAATTTGTTTAACAAAGGAGGTATTAATAGAAAACTGAACTATACATCCTTGGTTCTCTAAATAAGAAAATTTATAACCCCAGTGGCTCATTTTTTATATTTAAGGGGTATAATGTAACATCTGTGCAATTATTACTTATTAAGATTATTAATCATGCATCAAAAATTGTAGGGGAAAGTTCATTGATAACCAATGCATGCATGGAAGACAACTATGTTACTGTTTTATTATGTCTGTTTGATTGTTTCTATTTTTTCATTTAACAATTTATATTATTTTTTAAACATAAGGAAACTGACCAGAAATATATATAATATACATGAAAAATGAGCAAAAAAATGTTATTTGCTCATTTTACATTTAAAACATACTTTCTTTAAAGGGATCTAGTAACTTTGTTGACATGTGCAAAAAGCGATGAGTGGTTGATACAATGTATATTGTTGTTATCTGATATGTCCACTGGGTGTTGTGTGAAAATTTCAAGTTAAATGGACTTTATATGGCCGAGTAATGAGCAGAAATGCAAAGTGACATTCACTAACTCATTGCACTAACTTTGTACATGGTTCTGGCGATCCGTTGGATAATTTGACATCTGAACACTTCAATCGTAAATATCTTTTTAACGAAAGGGAAATTTGAAAAACCAAAACCTGTCCCATGTTTTTTTGTTAATAAGAATACAACAAGGTATGAGGGAACCACTAGAGTTCTAATTGGATTTTGAGGATTTTGACAATGTTACTAAGTCCCTTTAACATTTAATATCTAAAAAGAAATGTGTTTATTCTGACTTAGTGTTAAAAGATGCTAAATCACATCACTTAGATCATGGTCTTTTAGTTTTAAACTGTTATTTTTACAAATCATGCGAATGGTTTGATTTATTTGAGATAGTCGCCTGACTCCCAAAATAGACTGCTTGTTTTGTTAATCAACTGAGATTATTATTCTAAAAGCCCTGACACAAATCATTCTTTACTTACATGCAGTCTCATTTTAGGGAAATTGAATTCTTTCTATAATAATGTTTTTTTCCCTCGTGCTGTCATCCGAGGCTACATTGTCATAACACTGAGTTTCCTTGCTAATCCTATGACAGTGTTAGTTTAATTTGTTAGTTCATGAGTTTGTTACCCTGGTATTCAATAATTATCTGCATATCATGTTCTGGGTGCACCAATTTACTGTAGTAAAGATAATTATTCTCAAACCCTGACAAATATATGTGTCATTTATTACATACAGTCTCATATCATAAATACTGAGTTGGCATATAAACTTTTTTTTATACTATCTGCCATTTGGGACTGCATAATTATGCCAGTTTCATCATAAATCACAATGTTAGTATGTTTTCACCCTCGTTTCTTTATAATTATCTGTTATTATTGTGCAGGGTGCACCACTATTATTAAAGAATTATCATAAGTATTTTTACAATCTCATTTTCAAGAAATGAACTTGGTATACACTGTATATAAACCTTTTTCTTGTACTAGCTACCATTCTGAGGCTGTATTATGACAAACAATGTAAGTTTGTACCATCGAGCCGCACCCTCGTTTTTCAATGATTATTTATTTATTATTGGGCTGGATGCTGCATTATGCCAATTTCCTATGTATTAGAATACAACAACAACAACAATGTCAGTTCGTACCATGTTATGCACCCTGGTTTTTCAATGATTATTTGTTTATTATTATTATTATGCTGGATGCACCCATTTAGTAAAGGAGTTCACCCGACAGGTTCCAAATTTTTGTCAATTTTTACCAAGTGATTTTGGATGATTATTTGTTTATTATTATTATGTGGCCAGATGCACCCATTTAGTAAAGGAGTTCACCCGACACAATAAGCTTCAATATTCACACCTACCTTCCTTTGCTTGGCTGGCGGGGTTGCAAACGCAGGGAATTTCCCCTGGCAAACTCCCCATAAAGACCTATATTGTCATGCATGAATGCCTGATTATGTATTACCAGTGATTTGGCAGATTTGTACTATATGGGTGCTCGTCAATCCATCTTTATCAAGATAATCAGAGGTAATGGTGTTGTTGTTGATAAATTTAGATTATTAAAGATACTAGGTAACAATAATTGGTGCAGGAAAATTGACAAAAACTATTCATTAAATGAGTTCACTCATACAATCAACCTAAATTTACACACCCATTTTCCCTGTCGGAGAGCAAGTGCAGGGGATGTTGTCCTGGCCATTTCATCGGATTGGATAAAGAACTTTTCATGCATGCCCTGATTTATCTATTACCAGTGATTTGGCAGATTATTACAAAGGGTGCTCGTCGTCGCTATAACTTCATTAAGATAATCATGAGAGGTTTGATGATGTTGTTGATACCACTGAGATCATTTGAGGGACTGGGTGACAATTTTTGCAGGAAAATAGCACAACTATTCAGAGTTCACTTGTACAATAAACTTCAATTCTCACAGCCATCTTCCCTCGCAGCCGAGAGCAATATTTTCCCATGTCATTGTAATTTTGATGAAGAACTTGTCATGCACGCCCTGATTTATCTATTACCAGTGATTTGGCAGATTATTACAATGGATGTACGTCAATCTATATTTATACCTTTATCCCCAGGGGGGGGTCTGTCCTCATAGAAAGGGGGGTATCATGCGTGACCAAGGACTTGCCAAAAGCACCCTAAACGAGTATTTGCGTGGTGTAAAAAATACACCCTAAGTAAGTATGATTATCGGTAATTTGATACCCTAAGCAAGTAATCAATTTTTTGTAAACCCCTAAGCAAGTATTTTTGATACCCTAAGCAAGTAATCAATTTTTTGTAAACCCCTAAGCAAGTTATAACTATTTTTGATACCCTAAGCAAGTAATCAATTTTTTGTAAACCCCTAAGCAAGTATTTTTGATACCCTAAGCAAGTAATCTTTTTTTGTAAACCCCTATTAAAAGCAAGTGATAACTATTTTTGATACCCTAAGCAAGTAAGCTGAGTTTTTGAGACCCTAAACGAGTAATTCATCAGCCTAAAAAAGATACGCTTTTCCCTGATTTTGGGTGATTTTGAGACCCTATTCGAGATACTCGAGTATCTCGCCTGATCGTAAAAAACCACCCTAATTACTCGTTTTCTTGGTCACGCATGATACCCCCCTTTCAATGAGGACAGACCCCCCCCCCCCCCCCCCCCGGGCCTTTATCAAGATAATCGGAACAGAGGTGATGGTGCTGTTGATGAATTGAGAATATTATAGCTACTAGGTAACAATTGCTGCAGGAAAAATTGCTGAAACTATTCATTAAGTGAGTTTATGCAACTGGACAATAAACCCTTTTTCTTCTTTACTCTGTATAACATGGTACACCTGTATCCCTAAACGAGCTTTTATATTAATCAATGAAGATTGATATTGCAAGGGATTGTCCCGTGTCATTGTATTGATATGAAGAACTTATCATGCGTGCCCAGAGTATCTATTACCAGTGCATTTGGCAGATTATTAACAATGGATGTACGTCAATCTATGCCTTTATCAAGATATAATCGGAACAGAGTTGATGATGGTGGTGGTACTGATTGGTACGGTGATTTGCTATGAGATTAACGCCAACAAAATTGTATGCCAATGGTTAAAAGGGAATTGATGAATTTGTTGCTAGTCGACGAGATATTAATATAGGGTTGGTAAAATATTTATCACATGTATACTTTGATCTGCTAAGTCTTTTGAGAGATCTGCGAAAGTTTAAAGGCAGCCGGGAAATGAATGCTTATTATGCAATTTACTGCAATTTGTGTACTCATGCATTGCCTATTGGTTTGTATCCAGTTTATACAAAAAAGTATCCAAAGGTTACTTTCAAATTCAATCGTAAATAGTCATATTATTATAGCGAAAAGATAAATTTGCGAAACCAAAGCATGTTCCATTCTTCTTTCTATTAGTGAAAGGAAAACATCCAGCAACAAGAGAATCGCAGCCTAATAGTTCCAAATTATTTAGGTCAATTTGGACACATTTATACTAGTTTCCTTTAATGAGAAGATAGGTGTTCATCAGTTTTAAAAGAGAGATCTGCATCAGTAGTTGTTTACAAGCAGTCATTTCAGGAAATAAGTTTTTTGATCAAAATGTGATTGGGAATAATCTACATCTTTAGTTGTTTACAAGCAGTCATTTCAGGAAATAAGTTTTTTGATCAAAATGTGATTGGGACAATTTTTGTTGTTAATTGTACTTTTGGCCCAAAAAATGTAGGTTAGTTCATTAACCAAGTACCGTACTTCAAAGTTCATGTCCATATCGCTTACAAACAGGAGCGTAACAGCAATTAGTGACTATCAAGGCGAAGAAAAAATAATAATTTGGAACTCAAGAGCAGTTCTCCTGTGCCTTGTCTCTTGTGTTTTTACTCGGTTAAATATTCATGACACATGTTTTTTTTCTTCTTTCTCCTTTGTTATTGAGATATTTATGACTGAGAGCAAAAGTATATCTTACTTTCATTTAATTTCTTCTGCGTATGCTTGGCGTATTGTTGTAATATATGTAAATATGAGTTATAACTATTAGTTTGTAATGTTATTGTGCAGGTTTTGGTTACTATAAAGCTCAGCCTTACCAAAACTGTACTACCCCTTTAATGTTGTCGCAATTTTGATGTCTGTATTTTAAAATGAATCTCTGAAATCTTGTAATTTAATGATTTTAATTTGAATTGGAATAAAATGCTGTAATATCTGTAACTTTTTTTTAAGGATATAGAAACTATTAACAACACTTCCTTTAGAGAAGTGGCCTACGTGTGCGGTGTGTACCACATTGATACAAATCATATATTTTAGTTCTTTAAGTTAAAAAAAACCCCATACTCTCAGACCATCAGACATAATATGCATGACTACTGATATTCTACCTCAAAGTTGTTCAGTTTTGCATTCTATCTGGCCTTCGACAATGTTCTTTACCAACTCCCATTTAAAGGGACTTAGTAACATTGTCCAAATCCTCAGAATAAAATTTTTATTCTAGCGGTTCCCTCATACCTTGTTGTATTCGTTATTAACAATAAAATCATGGGACAGGTTTTGGTTTTTCAAATTTCCCTTTCGTTACAAAGATATGTACGATCGAAGTATTCAGATAAGAAAAACTCCCCCAGAGTTTTGAAACCGTGTACAAAGTGAGTGCAGTGAGTTAGTGAATATCACTTTGTATTTTCGCTCATTACTTGGCCATGCAATGTCCATTTGACAATATACATTGCATCAACCATTCATCACTTTTTGCACATGTCAACAAAGTTACTAGATCCCTTTAAAGGGATCGAGTGACATTGTCAAAATCCACACATTCTCACATATAATACCTCATTGTAATCATATTACCGGTAGAAATTAATACATGGAGCAGGTTTCGGTTTTTTCCAAAGTTCTCTTTTGTTATCAAGATATTCATGATTGAAGTGTTTGGATTTGAAATTTTTAATTATAAGTGGAATTATAAATGTACGCAGAATAATGTGCGGTGGGTTTAGTAAATACCACTTTGCATTCCCGCTCATTACTCGGGTCATATTACATTCATTTCCTGTGGAATCCTCACACATCATATCATATCACAGAAATACATTTGTAACAACCATTCGTACGATTTTGTACATAGCAACAAAGTAACTAGATCCCTTTAAAGGCATATATGCGTGGGTTAAAATGGGTAGTCAGCAAATTCCAACTCGCACTCCACCGTAATCTCACGAGGTAAACTCACACGATATATGTTGGATCGATCGAAGAGCGGTGCTTCGAAATATCTGAACACGGGCCTTCTTATGAAATTACATGCAGCACACAGCTGGTACAGCGGCACTGTGAAGTCGGTGCGGTTGAGCGTGTTACGTAATATTTTCGCTCGTAAACATCTCTGATGGATCTCCATTCGACTAGTACAAACATTCCGAACGCGGCTATTTTTGATGCATTTTCGACTCGGGTGTTCGTGAAGTGGGACAGTTTGCGATCGCTACTTATAACTGAGCCAATGGGGATTACGCACCGTGCGTAAAAGTGCGCAATATGGATCCACGCGTCTAATATACCGGTCTGAATTCCCTTTAATACAAACTTATTTTAGGAGACAGTGGGACCAATGTGGGTTGATATTAAATCATGTACCATGATCTAATGGAATTTCTTGGCATCATGTCAAGATGCAGACATTGACATTTGATCGCTGGATTCATAAATCATTGTTATGGATGTACAATATTATTATGATCTAAATCCCTTTTTGAGATGGTATTGCCATGGTTAGAGCTACTGTTTTTTGCAGTAAAATTGTATGAGGACAAAAAATGGCTTCCAAATTATTTTTTACTGGGCATTGCATTGTAATGGCAATTTTGTTGCAATAAGTAGCAGTCTAACATTCTTAAAACCATGAAATCATGTACTAAACCAGAATGCCATATAAATGCATCTATGCGACTGCGTTACAATGCTTTGGGACCTTTTGCCTGAAAGTCAAACATCCACAGCATCTTTTTTTTTTCTTCATAAAATGATGCAAATATGCAGGCAATCTGTGGCAAACCACACTCATTCTGAAAGCCAAATTAAAAAATAAGGGTTTTCAAACAGAATTCATAAAAACAAAAACACCATAAAAAAAATAATTTATCAGAAAGTGCCAGTATACTCTGATGATCTCTTGCATTCATAAACCATGATTGTGATCCGAAGCCCATGATTAGTTTAGCTGCATGCTTGAACATAAACAAAGATATTGATTTGATTTGATTTGATTGATTTATTTTCAAGATTTTCAACAAATTATGTTGCATACAATAGTATGATGATATCTATCATTCAGCTCAAAAGCGTTAACAAACGGTCATAAACCTCATAAACGTCCGTTGTAAAAGCTGACGCATATTTTCGCTTTTTTTAACCAGGAAAGCAGTGTTCTTTTTCAATGAAACTTTCACACATCATTCGGATATATCTTACAATGATTTTGGTACAGGATGGAAGTCTCAAATGTCATTTTGGGCAATATCTGACACTTTACAGGCCTCACTTTAAACGGATGCCCGACGACGGAAAGTAAAATTTTCATCCGTATGCGTTTCTTATCCGTTTCTTGTTTGGCGAATGCGTTCCTTATCAGGTGATGAACCTTGGTCTATGCGGCGGTATGTTTTGTGCATTAAGCAATGGAGACAACTTTCACCACTAGATAATTTGATTTTGCAAATTTTCTATTCGTCGGGCATCCGCTTATGCTATCTGGTGATATGTGAATGGGCCTTTAAGAGCAGCAAATAATAATGATGGCTTATTATATATCGCACGTTCAGTCTCTCGATACTCGCAAATGCAGCGCATCATTACATTATTACCCCCGTCATCAGATACACAGTGCAATCAATCCAGCACACAAAAGTGCACATTCTCCACTCCCTGAGGAGTATTACAACCAGGCACCTAGCAGGTGCATACAGTGCTAGGGAACCACGTTCCACCTCCCAATCCGTCTGGGTCCCTATATTTATAAACCTGGGATGAAATCAGCAAATTGTCTTGCCAAAGGAAATATGCAATGGACACACTCCGGTTCTCTGCTCTGGGTTTGAACTCGGGACCTCATGATTGGAAGGCATGCACTCTACCTATCTTGCCACACTACGCCCACTTACGTCCACCTTGATTCCAATCAAAAATGTATGAAATAGTAAAAAAACAAATCTTACTACTACTCGTATCATTAGGTATTGAAAAATAAGACTAATTCTAAGAATGTGCAAATTTATATTTCATTTAGATTTTCTACAAACAGTCATTAGCAGGGTATAGAATTAAAATATCAAATGTATGTGGAGATCAGAGGGATACTAAGGGTCTCTTCTTTGTAAAAAAGAAAAATGACAAAACGTGTTATTCAGTAAGATCTGTATTTTGCTTAATAATCAGCAGCCTCAGAAAGTTAATTAATGAAGCGAAGTAACAAGTCGTTTATGCAATATAGAAACCAGCATTTCCATTTTCCAGGTAAAACCTACCACCACCATATAGTCATTTCCCATGGTTACATCAGACACATGTTTAAACACAATATCCATTCACACACTAACCAATCCAAGACTTATCCCATTCATGCTTGGGCCAGTGGGGTAGCTTCGGGGGTCAAGGGGGCATTCCCCCCCCCCCCCCTCCCCCCAACGAAAAAAATAACAAATAAATAAATAATGGAATAAACAGTTTGCCAGTTTTTGCAAACATCAACATAGTAACTTGATCCCTTCAATTAAAAGTAAATTCCACTGTTTTATATAATTATATATATAATGAGATATATTATTGCTATAAATTGGTTTGTTTTTCTGATTTATACATAACTTGTAGGTTTGAAGAAAACAACAACTTCTGCTTGATCCATCGAAACATAAAAGGGTAAACAATTGTTGACTGCCTAAATGCTGGTGTCATAGCTGGACAAGGAAATAGAAAAAAACACAAAAGTGTAAGCAACTGTTGACCTCCCAAATGCTGCTATCATTTTCTTTTTTGAAATGATCATCATGGCCCAGTGTTTTCAATTAAATGTTTAATTAATTATTTACATCGTCCTTGAATATATTTGTTATCCCAGCTTTCAAAAGCAGTACCAAAAGTGGTCATCAAACTTTTATACTCCACATACAAAAGTGCATGCACCTTGATTTTGGCATGATCAGTGTCTAAACAGAAATGTAATTCGGCTGAAGTACATTTCATCTTGACATGACTTTGAAGAATTAAACCAAAATATTTCACTGATTTCACTGATATTCACTGATACTTCTAAATGACAAGCTGCTATAAACGCCAGGCCTTTAGAATTCTTTCAATTTGTAGACAAATAATTGAAAAAGAACAAATAGGATTTACCATTATAATAGAGAGTTTAGTAATTTGTCCTTCCAGAGGTAAGATCAATGATTGCATTATTCTGTATGCCTATATACTTTTACAAATTTACCTTGCACAGTAGTAGGTTACTGGATGTATATACAATTAGTAACACCTGCCTTCCCATTTTGAAAATTGATGCATGAATTATTTTGATCTGATATATTTCATCAGATAGGAGAAGTTTGGTAATGGCTGCCAAATTCTACCTATTACACGTAACATTCTCTGACCCCAAATCTAACAACATATATTTCTTTAATCAATGGTGTAGTGTTGTTGGACTGATAACGGGAGGGGGAGGGGGCGAATCGTAGGGGGCACACTTTTATGTTTTCTTGTTCTTTGTAAAAGAATTCCCTCTTATGTATTTAAACAAAATAAAATCATGAAGGGCACGTGTGTGCCCCCCCCCCCCGATTCCCGGCGCTATAGTACGCCACTGCTTTTAAGTTTGGCTGTGTGCCATGTGACTTGTGATACTACTTCCTGCCACCTCCACACATAGTTTCCTTTTACCTGATTGTCATACTAATTAACGGTAATAATGGTGACTTGACATCCAATGATTGGCAAATTGATGTAATGGGTTTTCAACGTACTATAGAGTCTCCGCAAAATCGGCTCAAAGATAGAAAGGTAATTCCGTTAATTGGTAGGTGTACGTATGAAAAAAAATACCACCATTATTTATGTTTGTGATAGATTATGCCATCTATGTGCATTAATTAATTGGATACGGTGTTCTTAAATTAAGCAGAATTTTAGCCATATATAAGCACAACCAACATGTACTGTATGTATTAGGAAATTTCATCTCTAGCCTTGGGTTATATAGTTGTGTACGCTGATTGATTGGCTGATTGATGACTTCATGCGCGGACTCTTTTATAAATGCAGAATTTTAGCAATTTGCCGAGTAGAAAATTAAGAGCTAATTTTAAACGGACGTAGCAGGGTGCGAGAAGATCAAAATAGAGATTTGTGTATTGTTCTCTTTTTCTTGCGTCGATTTCTCTTTCGTTTGTTTGTAACTTTGAGAAGGGTTGCCAGCTCTCACATGAACATGTGTACTTTTTGTGCAGTATATGGCTATTCAACCAGTGTGGTATATCTATAGTGCTTGACTGGCACCCTCTATAGACAAATGTTATATTTGTTTAATATAATTGGGACTGGTAGACTGCCTGTTGACTTGGGACTTGGAGTCTGAAATCCAATTTGCGTTTATCAATATACCCAACAAGAAATTGGATAATCTTATCTTATATTCTTGTATCATGCTTCTTGATATTACTTTTCTCCCATTTTGCACAGGCACTAACACTGGCCAATTTTTGGTCCTCGTCAACATTCCAAGCCTGTGAACTCGTATAGCAAAAGTTTAAATCACTCTACGACATATTACTTCTACTCTGTAACTTTCTTGATTATAATTACCTCGATCTTCATGTTAATTTAACTGATTTATTATTATTATAATTTTATTTTGCAGGGAGCCTTGAAATGGACAGTGTATTGAGAAAGGAATGTTTATTAGTAATCCTCAACTTTCTTGATTATTCTCTTGATGACAATTTTGACTCATTTATTGTTGGTGATTATTAAATCTTTATTTCAAACTTGTCACATTTTTTTTGTTTTTTTAATACCTTGCAGGGAGCGTGGGAATCGACACGGTGTCCGTAGAGGCCGGTCAGTCACTCGTTCTCGATTGCATACCGAGTCTAAGCGCCAACCAAAGCAGTTACCCAAACGTCACATGGTTCCTTAACCAAACTTGCGTCTCCAATTCATCCCAGCTTAATCTACCGGCCGTCACTCACGTTGACCATCACGGGACAAACGTGACCTGTTTTGCAGAATCAGAAGTTGTGGTCATCCGAAGAATCCACGTCCAGCATCAAACCACTGGTAGGTAGCATTTATCCCTAAACATGATTATATATTCCTCAATGAAACTTGCATCCCCATTAATTCATCACAGCTTAATCTACCGGCCATCAGTCATGTTGACCATCATGGGACAAACGTGACTTGTTTTGCAGAATCAGAAGTTGTGGTCATCAGGAGAATCCACATCCAGCATCAAACCACTGGTAGGTGGTATTTATCCCTAAACGTGATTATATATTCCTCAACCAAACTTGCGTTTCCAATTCATCCCAGCTCAATCTACCGGCCATCACTCACGTTGACCATCATGGGACAAACGTGACCGGTTTGGTCAAATCAGAAGTAATTGTGGTCATCAGGAGCTAGAATTCATGTCCAGCATCAAACTACTGGTAGCATCTCTCCTACTCTTATTGATAATACAGTCAAACCTGTCTATAGCAGCCAACCTGCCTATATCCACCACCAAGAAAAACAGGAATTTGTCTATGTAGAGGCCACCTGTCTACAGTGGCCACTTTTCTTATTTCCCTTAGGTGGTCATTATAGACAGGTTTGACTGTAGTTCATTTTTTGTCAGCACAGTCCCCAATATCTTGATCAGCCCAGCTTCATCTACCAACCAACAGTCATATTGGTTGGTAGTGCATTTCCCCTAAGCTAAAGTTACAAATACAGTATTGATATTTTTCATGTTTCTTTCATTTTCACATATCACATGCCAGTAAAACAATATTTAAAAACAATGACCCAATGTCAAACTAACAGATCGTGCATCTGGGTACCTGCATCCACACAACACAAGCCTACTGTTGACCATAATAATATGCTACAAATAGATTTTTAAAAAGAATACATTCATTATTCTTACTTTGCATGTTGTGATTTCTTTCTCAAGATGTTGCGGTCGCTTTGGGTGATCCACTGATGTTAAACTGCACGATCGCCGATGGAACAATTGCATCATGGTACCATGGCAACCAACTTATGCCAATGCAGAGCGTCTCGCGTCCAGACAACACAAGCTTGCTGTTGACCGTACCATCTGTTACCCTTGACAACTCGGGAAACTACACATGCATGTGCGATGGAGGGTTGACCATCAAGAAGTACAACGTTGTGATTGGTTGTAAGTATTCATATTCATAATGAATGGTAGTAATTAGTATTTGCATTTATTCAGCATGTAATGTTATTGAAAATCATCTCAATTTCAATTTTATTTTTAATTTTATTTTTTGCATCAAGCATTTTACAACCACACTGTAAAATGTTTATTGATATGAGAGGCTAGAAGGACATCTATTTGAACAGGGCCATTAACTTTGTCTCCTCTAGGACAAGAATTCCTGTATCTTTTTAAATCATTGGGCAGTGCCTACATATACATCACCTCTTTGAAGACTTGGTTATATTAAAGTCATTTTTTCCATGGTTTCTAACTTTAGATAATCATCAGCACATTAAAGGTGCACCTGTAAACTGTGTCAGATATTGCCCAAAATTAAATTTGAGACTTCAATCCTATACCGCAATCATTGTAAGATATGTCCGAATGATGTGTGAAAGTTTCATTGAAAAAGAACACTGCTTTCCTGGTTAAAAAAGCAAAAATTTGCGTCAGCTTTTACAACAAATTACTGTATAACGTGTATGACGTTTATGACCGTTCATTAACGCTCTTGAGCTGAATGATTATCAATGATAGATATCGTCATAATAAAGGGGCATTTTTAAAAATCTAACCCTTTTTTATTCTTCTCTTACCATAAGCTAAACAAAATGGTAGAAGAGAAAAGTGGAAGCTCAAAGTAATTTGTGTGGAGTTAGACACTTTACAGGTGCACCTTTAAGTCATTTACATCACCTCTTTGAAGACTTGGTCATAGTTATTAAAGTAATCTTTTACATGTTTTCTAACTTCAGTTATCATCAACACATTAATTAAATTATTTTGTTATCTTTTTCACTTTCTCTTACTATATCACAGTGTTTCCCAAGGAGCCGGACACAATCAAGTGTTCAGGTCACAATGACATGGACTTTGTGTGCCGGTGGTTTGCGGTGCCCGAAACTCACCTCCCTACAGAGGTCACCTTTGAATATAAACAGGACCCGTAAGTTCACTAGATGAATGGTGATACTTGATTTGAAACATCGATACACATGTACGAACCGATTGATGATAATGATGATGACGATGATGATAAAAGTGATGACGTGATGATAATGAAGACCATGATGATGATGTCGATGATGTTGATGATGACAATGAGGAGGAGGATGACAATGATGATGAAGACAATGACAATAAAGATGATAAAGATGTCGATGAGGATGATGATGATGATGATGATGATGATAAATATGAAGTTAAAGACTGCTTAAACAGGCTTTGTTACATGGTTTTCTATTATGTACAACCAACATTTAATGGTCGTAAATATTCTTTTTAAATCTTTTAAAAATTTCGTCCACTATTTAGAGTAAGCTGGAGAAATAAAGGCTGGAGTCTGTGTCCCCTGTATGACAAGAACTCCTGTATATTTGCGTCGATGGGCGGGGCCTACATATTCCGTCTGAACGTCTCCAACTCCCTGGGGATGATCAGCGCTGACGTCCCTCAATATTCACCTCCAGTGGATGGTGGGTGTACTATAAGCTTTGATTAAAGGGATCTAATAACATTGTCACAATCCACAGAACTTACTTAGAACTCTAGGCATTCTCTCATACCTTTTTGCACTCATTTTACCAATTGAAGCATGGAACATCTAGATGCTGAACAGGCGTTGAAGAGTATTACCATATAACTAGAACTAGAACATGTTTCCGTTTTCTGAATTTCTATTGGGCAAGTCAATTTACATTTTATTTTTGTTTCCTACAGAATATATACTGTATATCAAATATGAACATTCAAAAATAGAAACATACCTTTACATAATACATACCAGATATTATCATTAACAAAATTACGAAGTAAAATATTGGAAACAGAGGGATCTACTAAAAAAAAGAAAATCTTGTATGATTGTTGATCCATCAGTAATACTAGCAACTAATGAATAGTTAATTATGTTTGGAGGGGAACTAAAGGAACAATTAATATATGTAGAACCTTGAGTTACGTATTTGTCTTATCATTTTTTTCCATTTCTGTGTTAGGTGTACCACATCCTCCAAGAGAATTAAGCGCTGAAGCTGTGTCGTCATCCAAGCTCCACTGGTCTTGGGATTCACCGGAAGACACTACGGTCACACTGTATTACAGAGCAGAGATCGATGATAGCTTTTCTGGAAAAACTTTTTACCTACGGGTAAGACTTGTTTCCAAATTTTAATTAATAGTAATTAAGTCAAAACCAGATTTGGTAGTGATGATAATTAGATGCAATAATAAGATTTGCGGAAACTTAAATATTTCAAGTTCTCTCTTTTTCCCCCCAGAAGCTAGGAAGCATTAAATTTTCAAAATAAGGATATTATGTTTTTTTTAACTGAAACATAATTATGTAGATATACATGTTTATAATAATAACATAACACCTTAATCAAAACCTTAACGCTATTAATCGAGTTTGTCAAATTTCTCATAGACTTTCATGCGCTCTCCGTCATAATGGATTTGTGGCTCTTTCTTTTGAAGGAATCTTATCTTATCTTGACATTCATAAACAGTTTTGCTTGTCATTCAGTTAATAAATCCCTGAAGAATGAAAACTGTGTTTTTAACCAGTGTTTTATTTAAACTTCTGCTCCTCTAATTTACACAGCTGGCTGGCACCCCCATGTACCATGAGGAAGATTTCAAGTACGCCAACACGGAGTACTGCATTCGTATGCAGAGCCAGAGCAGCTATCATTACTACATGAATCTGAATGTGTGGGGTGCGTGGTCAGAGAGAGTGTGTGCAACTTTGCTCCCTACAGGTAATGTTTAGACAGGTAGTTTGACCTCAACCCTAGATGTACTTATAACCATAATTATGGCAATCAGCATAAACCTAATCATAACCATATAACCCTAAGCATAACAATAGCAATGTACCCTAATCTTAACCCTATCCTTAGACAGGTAGTTTGACCTCAACCCTAGATGTACTTATAACCATAATTATGGCAATCAGCATAAACCTAATCATAACCATATAACCCTAAGCATAACAATAGCAATGTACCCTAATCTTAACCCTAACCAATTACAGTAACCATCTCATTGCCCTCTACAGGTGAAGTTTAGACAAGTAGTTCGACATCTACTTTAGATGAACTCATAACCATAATGATAACCTTTACTCTAACCATAACAAGAGCCATAACAGTAGAAATTATAACCATAAGCATAACCATGATTATATTAACCATATAATCCTAAGCATAACCATAGTCACGATCCTTAACCACATCCATAGCTGTAACCATAACCATGTAACCCTGACCACAACCATAACACTATCAATGACCATAACCATATACCCATATCATAACTCTAACCGGAAACCTCACCATAACCCTAAATATAGCCGCAAACATAATCGTAACCCTAATGATAACAATAACTATAATTATAACTGTAGTTCTACATCTACTCTAGATATTAAAATAGATAAAAATCAATCAATTTAAACAACCACAACATAATAATCATGACCATAACCATAACCATAACTGAAACCATAACCACAAACATAATTATAACCCTGGTCAGGAGTAGACCTATTGTTATACTACTTCATGGAACAGGTTATGTGTTGTGCGTGGTGCAGGCATTTGGTACAGGTAATCTTTGGACAGCTAGTTCTACATCTACTTTCGATATTGCCATGCGCATTAACATAACTTTAAAGGGACTTAGTAACATTGTCCAAATCTTCAAAATCCACTTGGAATTCTAGCGGTTCCCTCATACCTTGTTTTATTTGTATCAACAATAAAAGCACAGGACAGGTTTTGGTTTTTCAAATTTCCATTTCGTTCAAAAGATATTTCCGATTGAAGTATTCGGATATGAAATTATATACGGGACCTTTTCATCAGTGTACAAAGTAAGTGCAATGAGTGAGTAAATATCACTTTGCATTTTCGCTCATTTCTCGGCCAAATAACATCCAATTAACTTTAAATGTTTACACATTCCTTTCTGGACATATCAGATCACACCAATACACATTTTATTAACCACATATCACTTTTTGAACTTGTCAACAAAGCTACTAGATCCTTTAACAGTATACAAATGATGCGCAGGTATGAGTGGGTCGGTAGGAATTGTTTGCACAAGGTAACTATGGAACTGTTAAACCCACGAGGCGAAGCCGAGTGGGTTTAGACTAGTTTCCATAGTTACCGCGTGCAAACAATTCCACCGACCCACGAAATAAACTTGCGCATCATCTGTTTTATAGAATGGGCATTGTTACGCCCCCCAAAAAGTCAAAAAATTAAAAATTAGAAAAATTACCGGATGCATGAAATAATTTTACCGGATGCATGAAATTTTTTACCGGACGCATGAAATTTTTTACCGGACGCATGATTTTTTTACCGGACGCATGATATTTTTTACCGGACGCATGAAATTTTTACCGGACGCATGACATTTTTACCGGACGCATGATTTTTTTACCGGACGCATGACTTTTCATGCATCCAGTACAATTAATTGTCTGCACAAATTTTGCTCTCAACCAATCAGATTGCAGGGATTTATCAACCCATTCTATAATATAATAACCATAACTATCTATCCATAACTGTACCCATGTATGTATATCTATATAAATATACTTTGTTGGAGGATAATCATTACATATTATCTGCACCCTGGCAATTATTTGTTCTGTTCCAACTGATGAAATGTTATACTACCCAGGTAGCAAGCCAACGTTGGTCCATCGTTGGACCAACGTTGTCCAATTTTTTTGGCAACGTTGGTCCAACGTTGTCCGGCAACGTTGGACCAACGTTGCTTGTGTACGCCCAACCAACGCTGCTCCAACATTGGCGAAAACAAAATACCAACCTTGGATCAACGTTGGTCCAATAAGTCTGTCCAACGTCCAACGAGTTGGCAAATTTCCAACGTTGGTATCCAACCAGATTTCAACTTCCTAGCAGTTGCGAGAATCCAACGTTAATCCAACGTTGGACCAACGTTGGTATCCAACCAGATTTCAACTTCCTAGCAGTTGCGAGAATCCAACGTTAATCCAACGTTGGACCAACGTTGGTATCCAACTTCCAACGAGTTTCGAGATTCCAACGTTGGTCCAACGTTGGCTTGCTACCTGGGTAGTTATATTATGATATCACCATCGATAACATATTCAATAATATCGGAAATAATATCGCTAGTGATATTCGTTTGTCTCGCAATGTATGGTCAAACTAGGAATCTAATCTTTAGATTCCTAGTTTGACCATACATTGCGAGACAAACGAATATCACTAGCGATATTATTTCCGATACTATATCCGCAATGAATTATATATTTACTATTATATTCAATAATATTAGTTAGAAACCTTGAAAAAGACTTTTCAAATGAATAATGAATAATGAATTAAAACTGTGGCATATTTTTGTATTGTGTATCATATATTAAACATATCTTGTTATCTATCATCAACAGAGCCGAAGCTTGATATCAGCATGTCCAAGACCCATCTGGATACCCAAAACCAAGATGACCAGAGCAAGAGGGACGTCACTTTCTACTGGACTGTAAGTTTATCTGTCATTATATATCTCTATCTATCTATCTATCTATCTATCAATCAATTAAACAATCAAACAGTCAGTCAGTCAGCCAATCAATCTAACGACGGACCAAACGACTGAACTACCGACCGACCGATAGACCGACCAACCAGTCGATCAATCAATCAATATATTGAATTGAATTGAAAAAAAAAAAACATACAAAAAATACAGGTATATACATACTTTTTGAATTGTGTTGTGGGCCAATGGAAGCCAAAGGGCTTGTCATGAAAGGGTCCACAATTTACATACATGTATAATTGTTAGAAACACAAATGCTTACAAGATTTTTTAACTAAAAGGTAACTTAAAAAATAATTAGACTACTCTGGCATAACAGACAAAAAATGAAGTAGTCTGTGTTACATTTTTGTCTATCTATTAAACTACCAATCAATCTATCAATCTATCTATATATCTGCATGTCTATATATATATATATCTATCTATCTATCTATCTATCTATCTCTATCTATCTATCTATCTATCTATCTATCTATCTATCTATCTATCTATCTATCTATCTATATATCTATCTGTTTATCTATCTATATATCTGTCAATCAATCTTTCTTTCTTTCAATCAATCAATTGATCAATCAATCAATCAATCAATGACTCAATCGATCAATATATCAATCAATCAATCAATCAATCAATCAATCAATCAATCAATCAATCAATCAATCAATCAATCAATCAATCAATCAATCAATCAATCAATTACTTACTTACTAAAGTATTTACCTATGTATATAATATAATTTCCATGCAGGTCCAACAAAGTGATCCAAAAAGATACCCATATCAAGGTTTGGATGGTTTCATGATATATGTGATAGTCGAGGAGGATGAAAGCAATATCACCACTGAGTTTAACTACGACCTCGATGACATCTATCTCTCGGAATTGGTGGATACAAACTTCACTTATACCATTCCAGGTAAGTGACAAAATTTCAAGTGATCCATGCATAGGGTTTTTCTGAAAGTGATATTTGAGACTGCAATCATAATATCAATATCCATGGAAGGTTCTTCCGAATGATGTGTGATAGTGTTAAAGTTAAAAAAAAACGCTGTTAACCTAATTAAAAATGTTAAAATTGATGGAAGATTGTATCCCTACTGCCAAGTACTTGGTTACTGTTTTATAACCTCATGAATAACTTCAATATTTGTTTTCTGCTTTCTTTTTTGCTGATTCAAATGACTGCAATGGAAACCCAAATACTTTGTAACTGTTGCATCACTAAACTCACAAGATTCTATGTTGCTATGTCAGTTTCCAGCCAGAGCAATTCATCCATCGCTGCTTTCCTCATCCTTATTCATCATATAACTTCAATGTTTCATTTTGCTTTTGCTGATTTAGAGGACTGCAATGCTCAATTACTGTATAGCAGTAACTCAAGTTCTATGTCAGTGGCTAAATGTCACTGGTTTACTCATCTTTATTCATATTGTATAATTTCAATTTTTTTATTTTTATGTTTTTGTACTGGTTTACAGGTCTGCAATGGAGTGCCAAATACTTGGTGACTGTGTCGGCATACAACTCAAAGGGGTCCACCGTACCCTTCGGAATCGCAGTTGCTATGTCAGGAAAGCCATACAACGTGGGTAAGTGCTCCATACTACAAGAACAAATATATATATATATATAGAAAGAAGGGCTGCTGGTGAGGCGTAGCTAGCTTTTTTCTTCACTTTATTGTGCCAATATTTCGTCCGTAAAGGACTTCATCAGGGCTGTTCAAATCATAACAAAAGAAAAAGAGAACGGAACATACTAAACATTTGGAAAATTACATAGAGTTACATTATATAACATGGCAAAATAAATGAAAATATATATAAATAAATACAAAAAAAATTATCATTAACATGCACGCTCGAAATTCTAGTTGAAACATGCTTTTGGGGACTAACTAATTCCAAAATAAATATAATTATAAATAAAGATTAATATTAAAAAATGCAATAAAGTGTGAGTGAGAATGAATCCAAAGCAAGTAACATGCAATTGTAAATTGAACATAAATAAAATAAAATAAAATAGATGAACAAAATTATATGAATAAATACATAAATAAGTGAGTGGCATTCACCTCGGGCGATTTGGATTGTGTGTGAGGCCAAGTTACTGGGGTGGGTGGGTGTGTGCGGGAGTCATGACGGCTGGAGGAGGGGATGTGAGGGGAGTGGAGGAGAGCCAAATTAATGAACATAGAAAAGAGTTTAGATTTACTATCACAATCAAAGGTAGATATGTTAATGTGTGCTAACAATATTTCACATTACCAATCTATTTTTAATTACCAAGATTAATAGAAAAACTATTCCATAACAGTTTGACAAAAATATAACATAATTCCTTGAGAAGTGGCATTTTCCTCTAGCTCATGTGTATGCACTGCTATTTTTTATAAAGATAATAAAAGTTTTGCAAGGCCATGTAATGTTATGTCATATTGGAGGTGATGTAGCAGGATTTGTAGAGCACACGCTTTCCAATAATGAGATTCTGAGTTCAAACCCCGTGTATACCCACCGCATTTGTCCTTTAGCAAGACAATTAATCCACTATTGCTGCTCTTCACCCGGGTGTATAAATGGGGACCCGGTTGGAGGTGGAAGCCTTTATTTCAATGATCTTCTCAACGCCCATGGAACCACTTGGGGAAAAAATGCTCCCCAGGGAGTGGGGATAGTGCAGACAATATGTGCTGGCTTGCATTTGATGATTCTATGACCAGGGTAATAATTGTGTTAAAAAACTTAGAGATAAATCAGATAATATTGTATCGTATTATTATTTATTATTATTATTCGTTATTATTATTTACATATAACACAAATTTTGAATTCATACGCAGCTCCAGCAATAGCCATATCAACAATCCTTGGCATCTTGATGATCGTTGCGCTGCTTGCGTTTGGATTCCAACGACTCAAGAACAACTCGAAACCCCTACCAGAGCCGGTCTTCCATGGAGACAAGGTAATTGATTTGGATATTGAATTAAATTTATTTCCTTTATTTTCTTTGCTCATTTTCATTTATGTTATACGTGTAAATATTTCTGGTAAGTGTCCCTATATAATTTAAATAATTTATACCAAAAAAAGCTGAATCAATTTGGTGATCCCTCGACATTAAATCCGTACGTTGATTTCTTATCCTTGGGGTTTGTGTGGGGTTTATAATAACTTCTGATCGACTATCACAAGATTTGAAAAGGGTTTCAGGGATAAACAACCAGCACAAGGGCTTTCTAGCTCAGTTGGTAGAGCACTGGTCTAGCATCGGGATCTTATAATTTAGCTTGCCTTCACATAGGCAATAACATACAGTACATGATTTACACGTAACTCATTTTAGCCAAAAAAAATGACACCATGGCCTTCTCACTCTCATCCAATGATATTATCATTTACTTGTTTTGTCATTCTGTCTCTTAAGAAGATGTTGTTGGCTGAAGCCCGAAACGCTTCCTATTGAACTCAATTTACAAAGAAGAATATTCTCATAATTTATTGTATTTCGCCCTTCATCGACGTAGATTAAGCACTGATTACTAAGTGATGATTATACTTTAGTAAACAATTTTTTTTTTAAAGGGCACAAATACAATCAGTTACAATATATAACCAGCATATAACAACGATTTTTATTCTTCTTTCCTCTTTACAGCTGAAGAATGTGAAGCCCAGGCAGCACGAGCCAGAGGTCTTTGACGATCCTCCATACCTCCAGAGGGAGAAGCAGCGCCAGCTCCATGTCCACATCTCTCAGGAGAAGGGGGGCATCAGGTCTCCTGACGTCCGCTCCCAAAGGCACAGTGGCGACTCGACTTCATCTGGCATCGGCAGCGACGTCTCCATTGACACGTTTGAGAAGCAGCCTCTTCTGGGTGTCACTGTTACCGGGGCATCATCTGAGATGTCCTCAAGGTCGCCTGATAAGAGTCCCTACTCCCTGCTCTCGGCTCTCTCACCTGGAGCCAGTGACACCATGTGGGCACTTGATGCAGCAGGAGATTCCAGACATGGCGGCAGATCGCATAGAGACCACCCGTCCTGCTCCACCGATGAGGGCATCTCCGTTGGTGAATCCTCAAGCAGTAACTACATGCACATGGCAGGAAGCGACACCGACTCTGCCGCGCCATACATCTCGCCGCTCTTGTCTCCGCTTAGTCCAAAGACAAAGACGACCAACTGGCATCAGCTTTCGCCTGTCAGAGAGTTCCCTGCAGAGAATGGTCAGGTCCATGTTGGTGCTGGAATGAAAGACGGTAGTTATATTGGTGTAGGTGTTCAGAGTGGTGCAGGATCAAACAACCAAGTCCTCGCTGGCATAAGATACCTCAGAAACGGTTCAGAGGATGCTGATGATGAACTGAGCCTGCCTTCCTCTCCACCCACACCTAGATCTGCCTACTATTCAGACTACTCCCATCTGGTCTCTTACATCATCCCTCAGGAAACCAGAGGCACATCATCTCCATCGAACCAGAGAGCACCGATGGATCCCGATGAACCCTACGTTGTCCAGAGCATTGTGCCACATACTTCAGAAAGGACTGCAGGAGCACCTAGGAACCCATCCAGTGGTTCTCAGAGTCTGGACCCCTATGTAGCAGTATCCCATGTGATGACTACCAACCAGAACCCTTCAAAAATCAACACAAAAGCCAGTGATGTGATTTCACAATTAGACAACGGTTTTGTGGACAATGGTTATGTAGACAATACTTCCATCAATTTTATGAACGCTGCAAGGACTCAGAATATCAACAGGAGCCCCATACCCTCTCCTCAGGGTTCACCAGAGCATGCAGTCATATTGCACAAAAGGATTCCTAAAGACCAAGGACCAAAGGACACTGAAAGGTCCGATGGTTACATAGATGGAAGGAACAACTCGGTAACCTACAGTGCATTGCAAAAACCAATCGAAGGTGTGGGAAGTGGACAAAGCCCAGGATTATCTGGTCCTTATACACCTTCATCCACTCAGAATTCTGAAAACATTGCCAAGGTGTTGTCTCCAGAATGTGGAACCCTTACCAAGTCTGGGGTACCTTCAGGGGATAAGGGTGGCTATGTCAGTCAGGAAAATCTCAACCCTCTCACTGTGACTTCAAAGAACAGTTTTCATCCTGGAGGAAACCGTAACTGTCCTTCCAGATCCTTGGCATCGGAGACATGTCCATCTGGAACCTCACTTAGTGGGGGTTACGTGGGAAACTGCCAACCACCCATGAAGACAACAGGTGGTACTCGAGGGTCATCCAGACAAAAAGCAGGAGGCCAAGTGACCACTGAAAAGAACAGGTTGCTGCATGAGCAGTTGAAAGCCGATGAGGGATACGACAGCATGGAATCATTGAGGAAGTCACCAGAGCTTCAGAGGACAGACGTCAGTGCTACTGATGAGAGTAGAAGTCGAGCCAATCAAGCGAACAAACACGATTCGGGCAAGGGAAGAAACCCTGAGAAGCTGTCTTCGAGTCATATTAATAGGATTTCAAACATGGACAGAAATACCGAGGGGATGACCCCTACGCCAGTTATCAAGGGTTCACTCGCATTGGGAGATGGGGGTTATGTCTCGGAAGAAGCGATTAAAAAATTACCAATCTCCAACAGTATGGTAAATCACCCAGAGCTAGACAGTACCTTACAAGTTGCCTTTAAGGACAACGGCTACACAAGTGGCCCGGCCAAATTAAGTGTGCACCCTCCAGAACATAATGGTGCCATAAAAGGTGCCTTTGCCTCCAAGAACGCACCTCACCAGGACAATGGATACACTGGCATGGCAACCCCTGTCATCCCTCCTGCACCCTTTGTTGGTGATGGCTACATCTGCAAGGAAACTCTTCAAAGAGTCTCCATGATTTGATGGTAACGCTGGCACCAAGTTAGGCTCAAGGTCGGAGATAAAGACTCTATATTATTTACCACGAAATCTAAAATATTTATGTTTGAACTCTGTTGGTGATGGATTCATATGCAAAGAAACTCTTCAACAAGTTTTAAGGGTAAGTGTTTGCATCAAGTTGGACTCTGAAGTTGGAGACAAAAGCTGTATTACAGTGGAATCTAATCATTGTGTAATTAAACTGTGTTTGTGATAAATAAACTTGCAGGGAAACTTGTTAAGGTCAAAGAGTCTCCATGATAAGGGTTAATGTAGGCAACAAGTTGGACTCAAAAGTTGGAGACAAATATATCTATTTTTCTAGTAAAAAGTAATAAAAATACTTAGAACCTAAACCAGTAGAATTACTCCGCTGCATCAGGTACCTCATTATAACAGAGCTCGTTATAAAGAGTTTCCACTGTACATGTATGTCGGGTAATGTACATGGGCTTAGGTCTCTTCGATTAGGAACCCTCTCGTCCAGCCTTGAGATACAACATCATCTGTACCATAGCAACCACAAACAAATGAAAAACCTTGCCACCAAACACTGCATGCTGGCAATGCTTTTGAGATTCTGTGATAATTGTAGCCCATTTCATAAATCACTTACAATTGTTGTAAGTGTTCAATTATTGTAACTATTTGGTCATCAGCCAATCAGCATGGAGCATTACAGTTGTTGTCATGGTAGTTACAATAACTGGACACTTACAACAATTGCAAGTGTTTTATGAAATGGGCTAATGCTAATGCCTGAATGCTGGTTCTCATTGTACCGATCAGCATAACAACGCCATGGCAATCAAGGAACAAAGCTGTGCCACAGACATGTTGTGACTAGATATTAATATGAAATGGATACAATTAACTGCTATTTGTCTTGACAAATGTAAGTTAAAGGGTACCACCACCCCAAAATAATAATCTTTTTTATAGAAAGGTAACATCTTTAGTATTCCATTCCTTCAATAAGTTCACAAAAATATGTTTTCAGAAAAAATATATAATTGGAAAACGCATCACCATTCTCAGCCATGCGGTCATGCGGTCTGAATGCGCAGACTATTATGCGAGCAGAGCCAGCGGCGCTCTATGCAGAGCGAACGAATCATCCGGGATTCTACAGACGTACGCGTGAATTGCATTGGCGCACTCGCAACTCCTGGCCCGTGTGGAACCACGAGATAGCCGTGGTTCCGTAAGTGGTGGAAATTAATTGCTTTGTTTATGAATTACACAACCCTTTGCAAAATATTGGGTATCTATTTGATATCACAAAACGGTACCAAAACATATACTAATGTGTTGTCCTTTGCCTGGTGGTCCCCTTTAAAACAAGCCCATCTTTCAAATCTAACAGGTCCTTTATCATGGCAATTCAATAGCTAGATACTAATAAATATAATAATGTTTCTTTTGTAGATATAGGCAGAGACACCAAAACATTGAATGGTGGATTTGTGAGGAAAATGTTGACAGAATATAGGCAATTCCACAGTTCCAGGTTCTATGTATTTTTTAATATTAATTTTGACAGATTTTTGGCATTTCTTGAGAGCAATTTCTAAATGTAAACCGTACAAACCTTGCCACTAGAACGTCATAAAAACAATTTGTAAAGAAAGCAAGACATTGGATTTGATTGTTAAGTTTTGTATTTTTTTATCTGCCAAATAGATTGAATCAAATTAAAATTGAAATTGATTTTTGATTTGTGAGCCAAATATGGACATATTTTAGATATTTCTTTATAGCAACCACTTGGTCAAAACCTTACAAACACTGCAAGGTGTCACGTGGTTACTTGCAGAGGCTAGATAACTTAACTTGCCGTGAAAGAAGTGGAATTACAGGGTATATTTCAACTTAGTTTTAAAAAATACATATTGTAAATTATTTAGACAAACAAATGTGTGTATATGTATATTATGATGTATGTTTGTGATGTAGTTTTTTGCCTGGTGTCTTAATAGTCGGGTTTGACTGTATTTGTGTATTTGCAAGTAGAACACTAGAAACAGGTATTTGCTAGACAAATTTGATGTAGAAAAGTATTTACAATGTGCTTCTTACCTCTAAAACTGGCATTCATCGATGGATTATATATACAGTAATTATCTCAGCGAAGAAAAGGTTAAATTGTTGTCTGGAGTATGGGCTAGATATATCTATGGTCGAACCTGTTTCACCAACAACCTGTCTATAACAGCCAACTTGCCTACAGTGGCCACCAAAAAGTAACTGAATGCAGAGAAAAACAATGTTAAAGTACCTGTAATTGTCTTAGTGCCAACCTGTCTATAACAGCCAACTTGCCTACAGTGGCCACCAAAAAAAGTTGCTGAATGCAGAGAAAAACAATGTTATAGTACCTGTATATTAAGGTTATTGATCTGCAGTGGGTACTTGTTTTCATTAGCTATACACAGGTTTGACTGTATTGAGCAAGGGGAGTATATTACATGTTTTCTTAGAAGAGTTATTAACAATATATATATATTACCATAACATTTACTTTACTTACTTTTCTCAAATTCTCAGTGAAAAAACTATATCTATCTCAACTTTACCCTGTAATGTACATATTTATGATGATGATACTTTCCCTTTTATATGTAGATTTTATTGTATTATATGTATAAATATATGCAGTACTATGTGTAGTATGAATAGCCTTAGTTCTGTCTTTACTTAAAAAGTATCAAACATGTGTGTAAAGTGTTTATATTTCATCTCGTGATGGTGCAATTTGTGTACCCTTCTTTTAAGGGAGCTTTGTTAACATTACGTTATTGATGTAAACTTATTTCAGATCGACAAATGTTCATATAATGTTTGTGCCACAGTGTGGCTTGTTTTCAGCCTACATACAAATTGCAAAAAGTGTGACATAATTAATGGTGGATTTGGTGATAGCCATTATTTTGCTGGCTATCGATACACGAAAAAAGGCGTATCCAAGAAGTGATTCTCTTGTTTCAAGTTTGGCAGCCCTGTAGAAACTAAATGTAACTCTCTAATTGTGTATAAATATTTCAAAATTAGAAATAAGTATTGGCTGAAAATGTAAGTACTACATAGAAGAAGCTCCAATGTACAAGATGGTATGCATAATTCATTTTAGACAAAACTTAACACCCAATATTACTCTCACTTGATGATATGCTTAAGCAGTAAGGTATCTGGGAGTTGGTGCCGGGGGGGGGGGGGGGGGGGTGGGATCCAGGGGCCAGCCACAAGGCCCCTTACTTTTATTTCTATTTTTCAGAAGGCCAACAAGAGGGGCAGAATGTATGCCCCCATGTCCACCACCCCCCCCCCCCTCGATATATGCCTCTGTGCCTAAAATATTATTGTGAACCAAACTTTTGCATCATCAACTGAGTATTTAAGTGCCGCTTGATTCAGGGAAAATATCCTACCTACATTTTCTATAAGTTTCTATAATGTTTATCAAAAAAGAATTGTTTTGAGAGCCATGTTATACTAAATAACTGGATTCTCTTGGTATAGTCAAACCTGTCTTAGTGGCCACCTGTCAATAGCAGCTAACCTGCCTGTAGTGGCCACCAAAATTGTTCTCCTGCAAAAAAACATTGATAGGGAAACTGTCTATAGGGGACACCTGTCTACAGTGGCCACTATACTTGTTTTGTTTTTCATATCTTGTGTAATGATTATAATGATCAATATGATAAAAATCAAACATAATTAACTTGATTATTCTCAAAATGTGTATCAAACTACAGAAAAACAGTTTAGAAACTTATTGGCCTGTATTCACAAATGAGGTTTGTAGGAGGTTTGTACAAACCATGGTTTGACCAAGGTTTACATCTATGGAATGCCATTTGTAAACTGATGGAGAAGGAATGTAACCCTGTAAACTCCATACTTGTTAACAGTGTTGATTTACTATTTACGGTATGCGAGCAGCATTCCATAGATGTAAACCATCGTCAAACCATGGTTTGTACAAACCTCCTACAAACCTCCTTTGTGAATATGGGCCATACTGTCTGTCTCCATGTAGTGTATAATGTCGTTATTTATAAACGTTGAGGCTCTGTCACCAAAACTCAAGATCATATTCAACTCATTGCATCTTGGTACTAAAAAAAGGGGTTTATCTTTTGAAGTGTTTTATAAATGTGTGTAGTTGTGTATTTATTCTTGCATTTTGAAATATATGTTGTGCTGTGCTATTCCCTGTGAAATAAGTGTTACGTCAAATTTGTGATCACGTACACTGATTTCATGACGGAGTGATGTGGTTGTGAAGCAACATGTACTATGTAAAAACTTTGTACAGTCTAATGTCTGAGTTCGTTTAAAAAAAAGGTTAGGTCCACTTTTGTAAGTTTTGAGAAAAAGAGGGTTTTTTATTTCTCATAGTTAGCAATGCTGAGAGGATATACAATTCTATTACATGAAAGAGCATCATAATAGGATTGTAAAATAACTCTTTTAAAAAATCCCAGCATCTTCTGTTTTTTTAATTAATTTATTATTTTTTTTTTTTTTGGACCTAACCTTTTTTGGGAAACAACACTGTGTTGGACCTAACCTCTTTTGAAAAAAAACGAAATTTTCTTTGTAAATTTTAACAACTTTCCAGTATGAATTTGAGTTTTCTGTTAGCTTTACCAAATAGAGCTGCTCAAAATCTATAGATTAAGCTAACAAAATTAATTTTGATGGAAAATGGACCTAACCTCTTTTGGAAACGAGCTCTCCAGAATGAAGAGTTCGTTTCCAAAAAAGGTTAGGTCCACTTTTGTACTGAGAAAAGGAGGGTTTTTATTTCTCATAGTTAGCAATGTTAAGAGAATATACAATTCTATTACATGAAAGAGCATCATAATAGGATTGTAAAATACCGGTAACCCTTTTTTAAAATCCCAGCACCTTCTGTTGTTTTTTGTTTTTGTTTTTTGGACCTAACCTTTTTTGGAAAAAAAATGATTTTTCTTTGTAAATTTTATCAACTTTCCAGTATGAATTTCAGTTCTCTGTTAGCTTTACCGGATAGAACCTGTCTATAGTGGCCAGCTGCCTATAGCAGCGAACCTGTCCATAGCAGGCAACTTGCCTATAGCGGCCACCTGTCTATAGCAGCCAACCTGCCTATAGTTGACACCTTTCTTTAGCAGCCAACCTGCCTATAATGGCCACCTGTCTATAGCAGCCAACCTGCCTATAGTTGACACCTTTCTTTAGCAGCTAACCTGCCTATAATGGCCACCTGTCTATAGCATTCAACCTGCCTACAGTTGACACCTTTCTTTAGCAGCCAACCTGCCTATAATGGCCATCTGTCTATAGAATTCAACCTGCCTTTAGCTGCAACCGTCTTTATATTATAGTTACTCTATGGCTACAACTACCTGTACATAGCAGCCAACCTGTCTACGGCGGCAAACCTGCCTAAAGGAACCACCAAAAGTGATTCCCTGCATATCAAAAGGAATGTTATGGAACATGTCTATAGAGGTCACCTGTTTGCAGTGGCCACTTATTGTTTCCCTTTGTCTGTAACTACACCCAGGTTTGACTGTATAGTGTATATGTTTTTATTTTGTATTTTTTCGATGAAATGTGTACAATTTGTTTTTTTAGCTGTATCATATTGATCAGTATTATCTTTTCTACATCTAAATGTAGTGTATTGAGATCATTTATAAATGTGTATTATATGATGAGTATGCTTGTATAAAAAAAATTGAATATTATGTTCAGTTGCTTTGAATAAAGTATCTATGAGAATCATATGTTTGGCAGCCAGTATTCATTTATTCCATATAGCAATGCGTTGTAATTTCGTGCCCACGTTCTCTAGTACTGACTTGAATATTGTGTGACCGCAGTATGTCCAAGCCTCTATTTCTAGCCTTTTGAGCTCATTTTATTATAATTATTATACTTTATAGAATAATTCCCAGATTGTGAGTCTATACTGTAGCTCATTACAATATTATACTTTTAAAACAACACGATTGGATAACATTACTAATGATACAATAAGGCATTATGATACACATTTTATTTATGACCTCCATTTTTAGCCCATTGAATTCACTTAATTATAATTATTATATTTCTTAGAATAATTACCGGTTTTTGAATGGTGGGGTGATTGCGAGGCTACGATGTATCTCATTACAATATTATACGTTTAAAACAACAAGATCGTATAACGTTACTAATGATATACAATAAGGCATAATAAAAACATATTTTATAATGCGTTATACAGAACAACTTTATAAATAAGTCGGCAATGAATCATATATAAAATACAATGGAAATGTTACAAGTAATTCCTGGTTATTATTATGATCACAAGCCAATACGATGCCACTTATTACACCCATTATACTCTGTAACCAAAATAATGTAACAACATTACTAATGATATACAATAAGGTATAATAATACATATTTTATAATGATCTATACAGAACAACTTTTCAGCAATTCAGCAATGAATCATATATAAAATACAATGCCACTTATGGATACAATAACAAAATCATAATAAAGCAAAATGTTCTGGTCCTTCATCAAACCTTTACAAGTAAGTCATTAGCAGTCAAACATATATATATATATAATTATATAAAGAAGAAAAAAAGAAAAAAAAAGGGGGGGTTATGCCACTTAATGGGTTCACATACGGTATTATATTTTTCTTTCGTCATTATGTTTAAGATTCCAAGTTGAACTTAACTCTAAGTTGGACTTAAAAATTATGGTGAGCCATGTGTAGCCGTAGCATAAAATATAATCTAAAGCAAAAATGCAAGTATTTTAGACTTTTCATAAATGTTAAATCACGAACATGAATATCGCCTTGATAATAGAAAATATTCATGATTTGATCAACATTTGATGCAAGATTTTACAAAATTGTTTCAAAGAAACTAACGTCTTTCCATAATTGTATCCCCCGAACCACTTCGGGGGATACTATGGATTTGGCCTCGTCGCGCCGCCGCCGCCGCCGCCGCCGCCGCCGCCGCCGCCGCCGCCGCGTCCGCCGCAGAGATTTTCTTGTGAACGCTCTACAGGTCCGAGTTCTTGTCCGATCATTTTCTAATTTGGTATGAAGGTGTATTAAGGAAAGAGGATGAAGCCTATTGATTTTGGTGTGGGGCGGAGTCCTGGTTGCCATGGTTACCATGATATAAAGAAATAGTTAAGATTACCTTGTGAACGCTCTACAGGTCCGAGTTCTTGTCCGATCATTTTTTAATTTGGTATGAAGGTGTATTAAGGAAAGAGGATGAAGCCTATTGATTTTGGTGTGGGGCGGAGTCCTGGTTGCCATGGTAACCATGATATAAAGAAATAGTTAAGATTACCTTGTGAACGCTCTACAGGTCCGAGTTCTTGTCCGATCATTTTCTAATTTGGTATGAAGGTGTATTAAGGAAAGAGGATGAAGCCTATTGATTTTGGTGTGGGGCGGAGTCCTGGTTGCCATGGTAACCATGATATAAAGAAATAGTTAAGATTACCTTGTGAACGCTCTACAGGTCCGAGTTCTTGTCCGATCATTTTCTAATTTGGTATGAAGGTGTATTAAGGAAAGAGGATGAAGCCTATTGATTTTGGTGTGGGGCGGAGCCCTGGTTGCCATGGTAACCATGATATAAAGAAATAGTTAAGATTACCTTGTGAACGCTCTACAGGTCCGAGTTCTTGTCCGATCATTTTTTAATTTGGTATGAAGGTGTATTAAGGAAAGAGGATGAAGCCTATTGATTTTGGTGTGGGGCGGAGTCCTGGTTGCCATGGTAACCATGATATAAAGAAATAGTTAAGATTACCTTGTGAACGCTCTACAGGTCCGAGTTCTTGTCCGATCATTTTCTAATTTGGTATGAAGGTGTATTAAGGAAAGAGGATGAAGCCTATTGATTTTGGTGTGGGGCGGAGTCCTGGTTGCCATGGTAACCATGATATAAAGAAATAGTTAAGATTACCTTGTGAACGCTCTACAGGTCCGAGTTCTTGTCCGGTCATTTTCTAATTTGGTATGAAGGTGTATTAAGGAAAGAGGATGAAGCCTATTGATTTTGGTGTGGGGCGGAGCCCTGGTTGCCATGGTAACCATGATATAAAGAAATAGTTAAGATTACCTTGTGAACGCTCTACAGGTCCGAGTTCTTGTCCGATCATTTTCTAATTTGGTATGAAGGTGTATTAAGGAAAGAGGATGAAGCCTATTGATTTTGGTGTGGGGCGCGGTCCTGGTTGCCATGGTAACCATGATATAAATAAATAGTTAATATTACCTTGTGAACGCTCTACAGGTCCGAGTTCTTGTCTGATCATTTTCTAATTTGGTATGAAGGTGTCTTAAGGAAAGAGGATGAAGCCTTTAGATTTTGGTGTGGGGCGGAGTCCTGGTTGCCATGGTAACCATGATATAAAGAAATAGTTGAGATTACCTTGTGAACGCTCTACAGGTCCGAGTTCTTGTCCGATCATTTTCTAATTTGGTATGAAGGTGTCTTAAGGAAAGAGGATGAAGCCTATTGATTTTGGTGTGGGGCGGAGTCCTGGTTGCCATGGTAACCATGATATAAAGAAATAGTTAAGATTACCTTGTGAACGCTCTACAGGTCCGAGTTCTTGTCCGATCATTTTCTAATTTGGTATGAAGGTGTATTAAGGAAAGAGGATGAAGCCTTTTGATTTTGGTGTGGGGCGGAGTCCTGGTTGCCATGGTAACCATGATATAAAGAAATAGTTAAGATTACCTTGTGAACGCTCTATAGATCCGAGTTCTTGTCTGATCATTTTCTAATTTGGTATGAAGGTGTATTAAGGAAAGAGGATGAAGCCTATTGATTTTGGTGTGGGGCGGAGTCCTGGTTGCCATGGTAACCATGATAACCATGATATAAAGAAATAGTTAAGATTACCATGTGAACGCTCTACAGGTCCGAGTTCTTGTCCGATCATTTTCTTATTTGGTATGAAGGTGTATTAAGGAAAGAGGATGAAGCCTATTGATTTTGGTGTGGGGCGGATTCATGGTTGCCATGGTAACCAAGAACAACGTACACCACCAAACTTGTTCAGTTCACAATATTACAACCCACAAAAGTGCAATGCAATTGGTTCGGGGGATACATGTGCTCGGCTGCGCGACCCGCCGAGCGCGCAATTTCTAGTTTGTAAGTCCTACTTAGAGAACTTTAAGTCCAACTTAGGATCTTTGTGAAACACCCCCCGGAACTTGCTTAATGACAATTTGTTGATGTGCCTTCTCATCAGAAATTATATTACCTATAGTCAGAAATAACCGCCCCTAAATGAGTGATTCTTTGACAAATATTATACATTTTCCTTCGTTCGGAATGCCATACAAGAATGTTTGAGGAAAACCCAAAAAGCTTTTATATTTTCTAGATAATTAACATAAAACAATTCTCAACAGCTCATGTTTATATTGCGGCGTCTTTTTCCTGAATGCATGCATTGTGTAACCAAGAAATTTACGAACATTTTACTCTTTTCATGGTTTTTACGTATGAATCCGTTTGAAGACGTTTACATTTTAGAATAATTATAGTCATGGCGGGATTTCCTCTTCAATAACAAAAGGTTCCTTTTTTTATAATCGGGCAGAAAACATCACGTAATCATCCGCCCCCCCCCCCCCCCCTTAACTTACTAAAGAGGCAGTCTCAGTAGTGCTTTAAAACCTTTACATTTCCCCGATATTTCTCCCAAACTGATCATTCTCAGAACTATTCACATTGTCCATTGCTCCTTTGTGACCAACTAAACAATTATTGCATATAATAATGAAGAGCTCACTTCCAAAAGGCGCTAAATCCACTTTCCATAAAAAATTAGTTAACGATATATCTACATGTATAATCTACGTAGCTATCTAGGAATCCACATTTTAACTCACTCAAAATCAAAATATAAAAAGTTCAATTTTCATATTCCCATAGCCACGTGTACAAAGTGGGACAAAGAAACCTGTTTTCCTCGGAAGTTGAAAAGGTGGATTTAGCGCCTTTTGGTTGAAAGCTCTTAGCCTATAAAAAGAAAAATAGAGAGAGGGGTCTCGAATTCAGTAATATCCAGTAGTTTCATTTTGTGTGTTTATACATGTATATGTTTATGTATCAAAGTTGATCATACTTATGTTCAAATGTTCATGTTTTTTTTTGTTTTCCCTTCTCTTTTTGTGTGTAAAGATGAGTTAACTGCGCCCTGAGCACCTTGAAAAAGGTGGAATTGGCGCATTAGAAGACTAATCCTGTATTATTATTATTACTTCAAGAATACAGATAAAAAATAACTTGTAGCCTTTCACGAAAAAATACCCTATATATAGTATTTTCAGATTTCGAGAACATTTTAATGCAATTAGTATCCTTTCTTATCATCTCCGCAAACAAAGTGATGAAATATACACCCCTTTTTCCATTTCCGCGATTGTTTCTGTTCGCGAACATACGCGAAAATAAATCCTTTTTGGGGGCGAAATTGTGAACGATCATGCGTACACATGGCACATGTGCAGCGACACCTTCAACAAAATGTAAGACTTGAAACTAGATTATCTTTGTTGTTAAAAGATATTGTTTTATCCCTTACTGTAACCATTTGTTTCAATAGTAACCACGTTTCCCAAAAGGCAGTTTAATCACGATTCTTTTGGGATCTTTCAGTCTTTCATGTTCGTTTTATTGTATACTGCAATTTTGTTTTGTTTTAATACGTTTCTTTATTTAATTTTGTATTTCTGTTTAAAAAAATAAAAATTTGTTAATTTTTTTTTCTGTAATTTGCATGTATACGGACTTGCTGAAAAACAGCCTGACGGCTGATAGCGAGTTTTTATTTCCGTGTTTAAAGGTAAAGGACAGTAGTGGGAAACGCCCCATCCCCCTAAACATGCTAAACATGAAATGTACGCTCTTATAACCAACCTTGTGACAGAACATAGTTTTCCTAACATGGGATTATACAAATTTGGCCAAGAAACCGCCTACTAAATGGTGTATTTGCAAAATTATAAATTGATCCGGTCCGGATAGATATCGCCAACGCGGAATCGCTCATACACCACGTGTATTATGACCACGTGGTATTACACGAGGTGTTCGCTATACGGGCTTGTCCCTAGCTTGTCGATATCTCCCCCAGCGCTAGCGGCGCGGACAGGTCTGAACGGGCGGTGGATTTATGAATTTCACAGGCGGATATTGGATTTCTTCCGATATTTCTGTATTTAACGATGCTTCTAAGGTTCTGATTTTACCACACAAGCCCTATTTCAATACATATTCAACAATATTGATCAATATAGATGTATTCGGCTACTTTCTTGAAACTGGACTTGGGCTTTAAATAAATAAAACAAACAAAAAATAAAACAAAAACCCCCAGCCCCAAGCCCCATGTAGCTTCGGTTATGCCGCCGGGTCCACGCCGGGTGAACGAGCGCGGCAGGGTCATTCCAATAATGTAAACGTTTGCTCAAATATCAAACAATTATAAGAAATTGATTCGAGCATTATATAGTAACTTTGAGGTCTTAAATTAAAGAAAAGTTATGGGGCCTGTTTCAAGACCGTCTTAACTGTCACGTGACTGTACTTATCTAGAGGAGTGGTCACATTGGACACGACTCCCCACGACTAGACCCACGAATGCAGTACGCATTGGTACAAATCTATGGCAAGCCGTTTTTAACATTTATTCCTATTTCTTGATATCAAGAATTTAATTCTTGATATCAAGAAATCGAATTCTTGATATCAAGAAATGCATTCTTGATATCAAGAAATGCATTCTTGATATCAAGAAATACTTTTCTGTATTGGTAATACTTGATATCAAGAAATAAACTGATATCAATAATTCAATTATTGATATCAAGAAATAGGAATAAATGTTAAAACGGCTTGCCATAGATTTGTACCATGCGTACCGCATTCGTGGGTCTAGTCGTGGGGAGTCGTGTCCAATGTGACCACTCCTTAATGCTAGGTTTACACCATGTCCCCGGCGGCCACGGCAGCCCCGTTTCAGGCCACCGTGGACAAAACGGGATGGACGTGAGACAACGCGGGGGGACGGAATGGGCAAATGTGACTGCCGTGTATGCCAGGCCAGATTTTTAAACTGTCAACAAATTTGCCACGGCAACCTAGCAGGCCGTAGTAAAACGGGGTGACACGCAACAAAACGTGACAGGCCGTAACAAAACTTGGAGGCTGTCCGTAGTAGGACGGGAAGACATTCCCCGACATCTCATGGTCCTTTCCCGTCCTATTACGGACAGCCTCCAAGTTTTGTTACGGCCTATTACGTACTGTCACGTTTTGTTGCGTTCACCCCGTTTTACATTGTTTCACTTTGGCCTGCTAGGCTTCTCATCCGCACCGTGACTGCCGTGGCAAATTTTTTGACAGTTTAAAAATCTGGCCCGGCATCCACGGCAATCGCGGCCTATCACGTTTGCCCATTCCGTCCCCCCGCGTTGTCTCACGTCCATCCCGTTTTGCCCACGGTGGCCTGAAACGGGGCTGCCGTGGCCGCCGGGAACATGGTGTAAACGCACCATCAGTGGGGGGAAGGGGCTCTTCCCCCCACGGCCCGTCACGGATACCGTGGTAGACCATGATAGACCGTGAGAAAACTTGGCAAGACACAACAAAACTTTAATACAGAGGGGAAATTTGTCAAAATCTCACGGCGCACTACGTTTTGGGCAAACGGGGCTGCCGTGGCCGCCGGGGACATGGTGTAAACCTAGCATAAGGTCGGGATGGCGTTTGTTCCGATCACAAAGGACACGATTGGAAGTATAAAAGCAAAGACGCTTTCATACAACACGTGTTGCCGTAAATGTCAAAGTTATTCCAAGGTTGTGTACGAACGGAGATAATAAGACCCTTTCATGAAACGGGGCCCTGATTGTTTTGAATTCGATTCGGATGAATATCCGACATGTATATTCGTTTGTCAATATTAGCTTTCAATAAAACCATGCAATAATTTGATACTTTTAGTGAATAAAGGAGAAATTTGTTTTTCTTTTTTTATTATTACAATTGTTATTTCATAATTTAATCAGAAATATTGTACTGTTTAAGTATCTTGCCTTACCCGAGCCACACGGTCAACAAATAACAACCTATAATTACTGATTACTACACGTTTCTTTCATGCAAACATTTAGCTTTTCATGCCTTTATCAAAATCTGATCAAAAGAACTGACAAACTGGAACTATAATGTGTGAATAATTGATATTTATTGAGTGTGCTAAAAGAAATCTATATATACAACATCAAACAATGGAATAATACACGACTTTAATCAGTTGCTAACTACAATGACTTATCACTTCCACACGCACTAAGTATCGTATTTATCAAACAAACACACTTTAACAATTTAAACTTGATGTGAAATTTTAAAAAGCTTTACCTAACGCCTGAATCAACTCACATAATACAAACAAAAAGAAATTCGTGTTTACCAATGACAGGAGAAAAGAATATAAACTGATGAAAGGGACATTTAAGTCATTAAAATCAAGACAACAAAAAGGAAGCGAAAGAAAGAATACAACTGACACAGTACACGATGGAGCAATCAGATAAGAGCTCGTTATATCAAAGAAAGATATGGAATTAAAAAATATATAAAAAGAATAAGATCAAATATGACCAACAAAAGAACATTTATCCCATGGATTATTTTGTTGAAAAGAGAACATAAGTAAACTGGTAAAAGTTTTTTTTTTCTTTTAAGGGAAGAGAATCCTCTCACTCCCCGTCTTTGATTTTATAAGGTTAGTATATAAAAAGAGGTCAACATGATACATTGTCTTGTTTTATCCAACGTTAATTAAGCAGAAATATAAAATATAGATGAATAAAGTACTATAGGTATGTTAGCTGTTTGTATCACCATTAAAAACAGACTCGAATACGGTAATTTAAATTAAATATTTATATCTATATTATGTCGCAATTGAAAATACAATTTCTGAGTAAAGAACTATCAAGAAAGTAGATTGACCGAGTCTAGTAGAAACCATCTCAACCATGCCAATAGGCGTAGGAGGCGGGGTCTTTAGAGGCTGCAGCTAGCGCTGCCGAGAGTTTTGAAAAAAACGATATGCCGGCAAAAAGCACCTCAAATCTGGCAAAACCATGTCATATTCGGGCAAAATCATATCATATTCGGGCTAACTCAGCCTCAGGAAGCTCCGGGCAAAATAAGATAATTTTGGGCAATATCACACAAATCATACAATTCTCGTCAGCCTCTAGTGTTTGTTTGTTTGTGTGTTGTTGTTTTCGTTTTTGGCTTGTACGAACTGGAGGGATGTTGTTTTCGGACAAATTATCTCCCCCAAATGAGCCCCCTAGGCCCTGGCAAGAAAATGCGCGTACGTACGCCCATGATCTCAACAAGAGGTCAGTATTCCGGCATGACCTAATTCATTCTTTCATTATCAGATTCAGAAAGCCGCCACTCGAACAAACAAATCCAACATGAATCGTTTAGTACGTGCCCAATGATATCGTCTCTTGATTAATGGAGATAACGCAGTGTCCTGATAAATTGCAGCGTTGTCGATGCCCCGATTGATTCGATATTCTTAGACTACGTAATGCAGGTGGCCGTGGCAACTCCTATATTCATTGATATTATAATGTTCAAGATTATGGGCGTAGAGGCACCTCCCCCCCCCCCCCCCAGGGGGCTGAGGTATTTTGCCAGGATACCATCTTCCCCATTTTCATTTGACAAGCACCCCCCCCCCCCCCCTCAAAAAAAAATATAAATAAATAAATAAATAAAAATAAAAAAACGCCAGAAAATTATATACTTTTTATGATCTGACCCGAATATGATATGCTTTTGCCCGAATGTTGGATACTTTTTGCCCGAATATGAGAGATGGGTGGGGGGGGGGGGGGGGGGGGGGGGGGAGGCGGTCTGCAGCCCACCCCCCCCCCCCCCCCCCCCCCCTCTCCGCCCGCCTCCTAAGCCTATGTTCAAGATTATGATATTTTGGACAGTTATCATAACTGTATAATAATGCCTTATATGGTATTATATGGTGATGATGAATACCTGCGGGCATAATTGCTTCGTGATTGAATAATGAGGTAACATTTGTAATTTGATGGTCGACTGACGTCTGACACACCCACACACACACACTCGAACAGGCATAGATATACCATATAGCAGCTCGAATTGTGTAGAAAACGATTTTTTCTGGAAAAGGGTGTTATCTAGAAAATTACCTCGGTGTGACGCCGACAATAAGACACATTGTTGAAGTGGCACTTGTATTGACAGGTTGTGTACCACAGACTGTACTTGATAGAGATGACACACTCTGGGCTATAAACACCCAATAATGTTGCCAACATGTAAACACACGTACAATCTTAAATGACTTTATACTCCAGACTTCTGAGGACATAATTATAATTGTCGTGCCTATATTGATACCTACGAACTCGACGTCAAATAATTGCCGAAATGGGACACGATATAGTCCCTAGACACAATGGGACACAATATACTATTCTAGTAGCACTAGGCATGTTACACTGCATTCTGATTTGTCTACGGTAGATATGGACACATTCCATCAGGATCAGGCCCGTAGTCAGCCCGTTCACTTTTCTTTGGTCTCGGCCATCGCTTATATTGGTCTCGATCTCGACCTCGTGTGACCTGATTCTTATGAACTTTTACTATTTACATCAAATAAAGCATGAAACATGCATGCATGAAGAAAGCATGAACATAAAAAGGGGAAAATAGGAGAGAAAAACCATTCTCCCCCACCAAAAAAACAAAACAACAACAACACTCATACAAGCACTTACATACACACATACACACGCGTGCACAGACACCCACACACACATCCACTGAAAACATGCCTACATCTTGTGAGAATCTCGACCATTATATCTGCCATGTTCATGTCATTGCTTCTATTCGCCTTCCCTATTTTATTCTGCACGAAGCTATTCTAATTTGTCCCACTTTCTAAAATGATATGTTAGTGTACCTCGGTCCCCAGCTAATTTATTCTCCTCCTTACTATTTTCTAATAATCTTTTCTTAATCTCCAAAGGAGTTGGTGGTTTATTTCTATTTTTACTATCTATAAATATCATATTTTTAATCCAAATTATTATATGATTTAATAACTGTTCCTTCCCTATGTTTAGCTCAACTATCCCTACATGGATACCTTTCCAATTTATATTTGTAATCTCTGCTAAATTAAATTAATTCCCACACTCTTCCCAAATTGGTTTTACTTTCTCACAAAGACAAAATAAATGCTCGTAAGTTTATTCATATTTACCACAAAAAGAACATAAATTACTATTAACCATTTTAAAAGTATATAAATGTAATGTAGTATATATAATATTATAAAGCATTTTAAATTGAAATTCTCTAAGCTTACTATTCAATGTGCATTTTCTAAGTCTTACAAATATTAATTGTATATCTTTTCCATGAATATTATAAGTCTGTTCTAAATTTCGTTCTGCATATGATTTGTCTATACTCTCTTATTTAATAAAAAAGCGTACATAATTGTTGAGGTTATTTGATCTAACATATATACCTTTTCAAAAATAATAAAATCCATATCTAATTCCCTATCTATATTTGAGTGAGTATTTTTATTTAAAAATTGTTTCCATGAAGGGGGAATGCCAAGAAAAATACATTGTATTTTAATAATTTCTAAACTATTTAAACCTTTTCTTTGAAATTCCTCATTTGATTTTATATTGCCTTCCCTTTCAACAATATGATGCAACTTATAAATATTTTTTCTACATAATTGTTCATCGAAAGGAACATGACCATCAATAAAAACAAATCTATTATTATAAATAATCTCATTCCTTTTAGAAGTATTTTCTTTACAACAATATTTTCGTGGCCATCCAAACGTCCAACATGTCTCTATAAAATGCTGGTAATGCAGATATACCTATGGTTGCATTATTATAAAATATCAAAGTTCCTCCAACATCTTTAGTTAAATAATTAAAATACTGTTTCCATCCCATATTTGCATCCCCCGTTAAAAGTATATTTACCCACATAATCCTCTGCACTAAAATAAATAAATGAAAGTCAGTTAATCTTAGTCCACCTCTACAATAATCCAAGAACATTACATTTCGCTTAATCTTATCTTTTCCATTCCACAAAAAGTAAAAAAACAATTTATCCAAATCTTGAAATACCCAATTCGGTACAGGTGTCAGTGCCGATACATAAATCAATTTCGACAAAATAAACGTTTTTATCAATTGAATTTTCCCCATTAAAGTTAAATCTCTTTGTTTCCACCATGACAGCAGCTTTTTTTATTCTACTCAAAATTTCCTTATAATTTGTCCTTTCCTGAACTTCAACATCTAAAAGAAAAAGAAATACCCAAAATCTTGACTATTTGTACTATTTTACCAAATGGAAGAGCAATATTTTCATTTTGAGAAGGGCCTAACAATAATATAAAAGTTTTTTCTTTATTAATTTTTAATCCAGAATTTCTAGCAAAACTTTCAAACAGTTTATCTACCCTTTTAAATGATTTTGAGTCCCGAATAAAGAGAGTCATATCGTCTGCATAAAGAATTTGTTTTACTTGTACGTTATTAAACGTAAATCCTTGAATTTCAGGGTCTTTATAAATTGAAAGCCTGTTATCATTCAAAAAGCGCCATTAAAACACAAGAGGGCGCTCTCTAATAAGGCATTGGTTTCAACCATTTTTCATACAAAATTATGCATGTGATGTTTTGTTGAAATAATGATTAAATAGAGAGATCATCAAGAACTATTTAAAAACCGCTTTTGAAAATTTTTGAAAAAGTGTAAGCATTTTTTTTTTTTTTTTTTTAAATCATCGTATTTATTTGGGGCCCAAATAAATACGATCGGATATTTCTGAACCGATTTTGACCAAATAAAGTTTATTCTGCCATTAAAATTGCACGTTCTTTCAAATTCGACACTCAGTTTTTCATTACCTCAAGAATAAATTGTGTTGTGCAGCGCCCTCTCTACCAAAACTGAACTACCCCATTAAAATCGTTTTCAGCATACACCCCCAGGCAACTGGCCTGCTCTATAATGGTTAAAACTATATATAAAGTTTGGATAAACCAAAAACTCTGGTCTCGGTCTCGGCCAGGATTGATCTCGGGCCGCTTTTGTAAATTACGCACCCTCCCTTGAAATATTAAAAAATCCTGGCTATACGGGCCTGCTCTACAATGGCTAAAGCTATCTATACAGTTGGAATAACCTGTGAAACAAAAACTATGAAAGGGATTTAATAAACTCTGTTGACATGCATGTGAAAAAAACTGACGCGAAAGGATGATACATTGCGTATTTATGTAATCTGATTATGTCCACTGAGTGATGTGTATAAATGATCGAGTAATGACCAAAAATGCAAAATGATATTTGCTAACCTATTGCATTAACTTTGTACACAGTACAAAGCCGAACACCACAAATATTGTCATAATAGCCCGGTCACATATCAACGGATCGCGCAAACGAACTATGTCAAACGGAGAGCTAAATTTTCCATCCGTTCTATGCGTTTCTTGTCCGTTCCTTGTCCGGTGATGTACGTTGTTCTATGTTTTGTACATGAAGCAATGGAGACGACTTTCATCACCGGAGAATTTAATTTCGCAAATTGTCTATTCGTTGGGCATACGTTTCCGCTATCCGTTGATATCTGACCGGGCCATAAGGAAAGAGAAATTCGGAAAACGAAACCCTTTTCATGTTTCTATTGGTAATACGAATACAACAGGGTTTATGAGAATATCTAGAGTTCTTAGCACGCTTTGTGGATTTAGACAATGTTACTAGATCCCTTTAATATTCGTGTTCAGTGCCGATAACATTAAGACAAATCAAGACCATTAATGCTGTAACATTATAATGGTGGTATCAGCAAGACCAAACTAAATTCTTTTACAATAATTGTATTAAATGATAAACTCTGTGCTTTGCATGACTTGGTTACTAAAATATTATACAGAAAACAAATATGTTTTAAAACAAAAAAATACAAGGCTCTTAGTATTTAATACAAGAAATAACATATATACAGTAACCAATAAAATGAATTATGCTACGAACCAACCATTTTAGATACACGATATGTACAAAAGTTACGTATTCTCTATAATGATATCTATATAACATTCAACAATATAGTTTCTAAAATAATATAAGCATATATCTTAATAAATATAAAACTTCAAAATAATAATAAACAAATACAAGACATGGAATACGGTATATCTTCCGCGTCTTTTATTCGTTTATCGTTTCTTTTAGGTTTTTAAATTAAAAGATATATATCATTTTTGGATGTAAAACATACAGACGATATATACAATTCATATGAAATATTTGAGTACCAATTTAATGCAAACACTTACGTAAAGAACTTGAATGTAATTGATAAGATAATTAATTTTACTAACTGATTCGTTATTTTGCTATAAATACACAAAATATGAACACAGGTGTAACTTTGAACACCCCCAATAATTATTCTCTAAAAAGTGTTTTGCACTTTTGAAAGGCAAGATGTTATTAAAATATCATCATAGATTTATGTTAAGGCCAAATAAATTTCATGATTTTGAAAATGACCCTATAATTATGAAACCCGGTTGAGATTCAGGGCGCATTGGGATTATTAGTCGAGGTGAGGATTATGTCCCTATAGTAAGAGGAGGAGGAGGTGGTGGAGGAGGAGGAGAAGGAGGAGGTGGAGGAGGATGAGGAGAAGGAGGAGTAGACGGAGGAGGAGGAGCAGGAGAAGGAGTAGCAGCAGGATGACAGCAGGAGGAGAAGCAGGAAGAGAAGGAGGAGCGGCAGGAGGAGAAGCAGGAAGAGAAGGAGGAGCGGCAGGAGGAGCAGGAGGAGCAGGAGCAGGAGGAGCAAGAGGAGCAGGAGAAGGAGTAGCAGCAGGATGACAGCAGGAGGAGGAGCAGGAAGAGAAGGAGGAGCGGCAGGAGGAGAAGGAGGAGCAGGAGGAGGAGGAGGAGGAGCAGGAGCAGGGGGAGCAGGAGAAGGAGCAGGAGGAGGAGGAGCAGAAGGAGGAGGAGGAGGAGGAGGAGGAGGAGGAGGATGCTGATGACGATAATGATGATGATGGTTTATTGAGCACTTTGCTTTTAAGAAAACCTCAGTCCAGGATGTAGACAGTAGAATCTCCCAACATGTTCCCCTCTCCCTGGTCGCGACAGAAGATCTTCCTGGCCGCTTTCCTGAAGCGCTTGTTAAACAGGAGAAAGGTGATAGCATTCATCCAGCTGTTGGACAGTAGGAGGACGCTACATACAAACCTCGCCATGGGGGTCGCCATCTTGTTATTCGGGTCGAACTGCGAGGCGGAGACGATGTTCCACGGCAAGATGGCGACGAAGAAAGAACCTGTCGCGATGATGAGTACGCGAAGGCCCTTCGAGCTGCGACCGCGTTGCGCATTGCCCTGTTGGGCTGGCAGGCCACCGATGTTACTGTTTGGTGTATCGTTGTCGGGTGCAACCGCGGCTATGCGTCTGGATTGACCGAATACCACAGCCATAACCTTGATGTTGAAGATGGTGGTCAGCGTGAGTGTGATGGTAAGGATCAGAAGGCTGGTGACGAGGCTGGGACGGAATGCGAGGCGTTCGGACGAGAAGTCGGACAGGCAGAGATTCCCGCTGGACACCGTCCTCCCCCGTAGCGTGCTAAGTCCCGCGTTGGAGACCGCCAGCCCGCAGACGACCAGAATGGCTATCTTCACTCGTCGAATTGTGACGAGTGTCGGGTAGCGCAGCGGGTAGACAACGGCCAGGAAACGGTCAAAGCACGCGAGGGTGATCAGCAGCGCAGAGAGGTTCGTCAACCCGGTGCAGGCGGCCCCACGGATGGCGCATAATGACGAAGAAAATGGCCGCCCGACCCCGAAGATGATGGCAAGCATGGTCAGCGTGCAGCAGAATACCCCCGTCAGGAGATCGGTGATGGCTAAGACCTTAAACATCAGCTGCTGCATGTCGTCGAAGCAGTCGATGGCCTGGTGAAGGACTAGGAGAATGAAAGCGTTGCTGAGGACGATTAAGAAGGTCCAGATACCAAGGATCGATGCCTGGATGATAGTCAGCGTGGGCGGACCTTGGTCACCTATGTAACCAGGTGTAGAACTTTCCACTGCTGTCCAATCTATGCTCTCTGTAGAGGTCCAGTTGGCGTCACTCAATGTTGTCTCCATGATCACCAATAAGTGACAAATATATTGGTCAGGTTTCAGGACAATGATATATATTAATGATTTGTTTAAAATAGTTATATGGTGCTTTATATATCATCAAGACGTTTGAGCATAACATTTAAATCAATCAATTTAAGCAAGGTTCATCACTTACAGTGATACATGAGTCTTGTTCGAGTCTTTCAGGTTCAAGTTCCAAACTGACAAGTTAAATTAGTATCACGATCACCGCCTTTATTGTATATATATCAATTGAGCGCTCAAGCTGAATTCATCTTTCTGCGCTACGATTCGGAAATGCAAACCACCATTCTCATGCACTTCGTTAATTACAGCACTCACAATATTTTAAAAAGTATTCAGAGTATCGCAGTTTAATTATGTTCCCATTCGCTCCCTTTTCCTTCAGAAAAAAATAATGCACAAATGTCGATTAAAACGCGAGCATGGGTGTGTCGTCACATACGGTATGTTATAAAATTAGTACCAGGAAACGTAATCCACATGGATGTTGCGAAGAAGACGTATGGAGAAAAATTAACGTTGCAATCGAAGATAGGAATATATTATACGGGATTTTAGAAAGGTTCATGAAAAACACGCACGAAAAGGTTCGCTGATATGCCAGATAGATAAATCACTTGAAGAATAGTAATACGAGCCATGAAACGCGTTTGAAAATTGGATATTGCACCAAAATGTAATTTCAGTTTAAGATTATTAAAAACGCTGGAAATTGCACGGACAAATATTTCAAAGTGTCACGATTTGAAATGGCTCCATTGCTCTCCTTCCATTTGAAAAATAATACCAATATTGATTTTTAAAAACGCGTGCAGTCGTCGTCAATAGTAAAGTTAATAATATCATAAAACGTATAAATCCAATAGAATGTTGCGAATTTTTTTCTTTTTCTGATAAGCTCGAGCGTGAAAAAAAAAACACAACCCGAAAAGGCTGGATGATTATGCCAGGAAGTATATCTCTAAATTAGTCCTAATAAATCACTTAAAGAATGAAACGATGAAACTTTACTCTCACAAATGTTGCGAAAGTAGACGGGCTGAGCCATGAAACGCGTTTAGAAATTGGATATGGTGTACTAAAATATGAGTCTCATTATTTCGGTTTAAAAGGATTAAAAAGCTGAAAATGCAAGGAAAACTGCTTGTTATGAAAAATATTCAGTTATTAGTTCGAACCTCGATTCATCATGAGATAACGCGAATTGGGAGAATGGTATGTAGAATAGCATAACGATGTCTGAATATGAATTAACACGCCGTTGACACGGTTGACCGTCGCGAGTGACACATTAAAAGTGAGATCGTAAACAGATTATCTATTCCGGATCTGAAAGAAGAAGAAAAAGAATGGAGCGAGTTCCAGCATGCGGATGAAGAGCAGCTATCCGCTAGCGTTGAAATAATTGGAATAAACACGCTCACAAAAAAAACAAGGCCTTCAAAATCTCCTCAGCATAAGTATGTAGTTCAGAAATCAGAATTGCGTAACGACAGAAGAAAAGGAGTGTCAGGAGAGATAAACGGCCTTAAACATTGTCCAAATCCTCAAAATCCAATTGAAATTCTAGCGGTTCCCTCATACCTTGTTGTATTCTTATTAACAAAAAAAAACATTGGACAGGTTTCGGTTTTTCAAATTTCCCTTTCGTTAAAAAGATATTTACGATTGAAGTGTTCAGATATCAAATTATCCAATGGATCATCAGAACCGTGTACACTGACGTGAGTGCAATGAGTTAGTGAATGTCACTTTGCATTTTTGCTCATTACTCGGCCATATAAAGTCCATTTAACTTGAAATTTTCACACAACACTCAGTGGACATAGCAGATAAGAACAATATACATTGTATCAACCACTCATCGCTTTTTGCACATATCAACAAAGTTACTGGATCCCTTTAAAATATGTTCTCATTTGAGAAATGAGGAGCGAAATGAAATAACGAGGTAAAAGCTACACGAGGCGTCACTGCTTGATCGAGCAGGGAAAAAATGAAAATGGAAAAACAAATATATAATGACGTCAAAATATCACAACATCTTATTGATAAGTTTATGGGGCAATTATAATAATGTGCGAGTAATGAGAGCTTTGCGGACCCAAAAAGCTACCAAAAACAGAAAAATAACGATAATGAAGATCAGCTGTATAATATTTATAAGCATGGCAATAACAATGTAATCAGCATAAACAGAATAAAGTATAAACGCTTGCAATATTACCACTTGCAATGCGCAGTAGAAATAAGAATATGGGAAAGATAACCCGTAGTTACTCTCCATTGAAAAGATACCAATTTAAAGGCCCAGTCCCATACTGACGATTTTCACGGCGACCTCGCAACAATTTACTAGAACGAATCGACTCGATTTAGCCACGGTTTGGGCATCATATTCATCAGGAGGGATGAATGAATAGATCATCCCCCAGTTGAATGGGAATCAATGACAGATCTACGCCCATGGTTTTCTGGGAAGAACCGATACGATGTAATACGATGCAACACGACCTAAGCGATTTTCTCGACGAACGTCAAATCGTTGCGATTCGCCGTGAAAATCGTCAGTATGGGAGTGGGCCTTAAGCGAAATATGAAACATTTTTATTGCATAAGCGTGAAAATAATTTTCAGGATTAAAAACACAATAAATAGCGTCATGCGGCATGCTCGCTCGTATTAGTCGCGAAGTCAAAGTGTGATCTTGAGTGACATAACAGCAAGCTAATAGGTCTAATTGAAGTGCTAAAACAATAATGACCCCATCAAAAGAAGGACGGGTCGTGTATGTATAATATACAAACAGTTTTGGTAAACGCTCCAAACCAAAGAGGTAAAATGACTTTTATCTAGTCCGACATTTTTATTAGAAAATGCAGTTTGTACAGCTTTAAAGGGATAGTACAGTTTGGGTCAAACAGAATTTTAGTAATCAAAACCTGTACCATAATTTTACACACTAATAGACATAACTCCTCCATGCTCGAAGGTATACAAAATTACAAACGACTAAGTCAAAATCCTGTTATCATTAAAAAATAGCTGTTGAAACACAAGAAGGCGCTCTCTAAAAATGCATTGGTTTTAACCATTTTTTATAAACAAAATTGTGCATGTGATCTTTTGTTGAAATAATGATTAAATAGAGAGATCATCAACAACTATTTTAAACCTCTTTTGTAAAATTTTGATAAAGTGTAAGCATTTTATTTTGTTTTTCTTAAATCATCGTATAAACCTGGGGCCCAAGGTTTATTCCGATCGGATATACTTATTGGTATTTCAGCTAATATATTTCTGACCGATTTTGATCAAATAAAGTGTATTCTGTCATCAAACGTGTATGCTCTCTCAAATGTTATATACACTCAGTTTTGCATTACCTCACAAAAAAATTATTTCTTGAAGCGCCCTCTATACCAAAACTGAACTACCCCTTTAAATTGCCTTTATTTCCAGCGATGTGAATTAATTAATCATAACTTATACTATACTATAATTAGGTGAATGTAAAGAGTTTACAAAAAGTCCTTAAATTTGAATAGTTATAGCAATGAAATGTTCGAACTGATTCATCCAAACATGGAAAATACGTGCATTGCAGCGGCGCGGTACTAATTACGACTAAGATTTGAATACACAACACACATACACAGACACACATACACACATGCACACGCACGCGAGCACAAACACACACACACACACGCATTTATTTTTGTTTTAAGTGATCGTTATTCATATGCACACACACACACAGTCACACACCCACGCATACACACAAACACACACACGCACACATACACACGCATACATACATACACAACGCATGTATACACACAGACGCATGCACGCTATACAGGCACGCACACGCACACACACACACACACGCCCAAACACATACACATACTTTAGTATCGTGGGCACTGACCTCTAGAGGTCAGTGATCGTGGGCTACTTCTAGATTTATGGGGCCCGTTTCATGAATGGGTCTTAGTTGAGACCGTCTTAACTGTCACGTGACTGTGACTGATATACGGACATACGGATAGCGTTTGCTCCGATCACAAATGACACGGTTGGAAGTATAATAGCAAAGATGTGACAGATGTGACGGTATTAACTTAGACCCCGTTTACAGTGCAGGGCCGGGCCGAGACGCGTCTCGGCCCTGCTTAAATTGCGGTACTCGGCCCCCCAATTTTGGTGCGTTTACAGTGGCGGGGCCCGGCCGCCCTTTCAATATCTTGTCGTAGTGGCGCTCTGCATGTAAACAAACACAGTAAACAAACCATTATTTTGGAGGCACGCCGGGGTCACAGAACAAAGGCGCGTTATTTGCAATGAATTGTTTTCCCAATTTGGTACCGCATTTGGCCCTGCGTGCGTTTACAGTGAGAAAAAGCGGGGCCGAGACGCGTCTCGGCCGCGGCCGAGACTACCTCCAGAGCAGGGCCAAATGCGCGGCCACTTTTGGCCCCGCATTTGGCCTTTTGAGCGTTTACAGTGAAGAAAAGGCCGGGCCGAGACGCGTCTCGGCCCGGCCTTTTTTTCACTGTAAACGGGGTCTAAGACCCTTTCATGAAACGGGCCCCAGATGTCCAATTTGAAATTAATTTTACGCAATGGAATGGTTTTTTTCTTCACATTTACTCTATATGTTAAAACGCTTTAATCATTTTTGATAAATATGATCATACATTAATAAAAAGAACAAAGAACCATAGTAAAGAGTTAAAGAATCGTGAATCATTATACGAACGATGACAACCCAACAGTGAGAATCTATACACAAAATAAATAAGTGTTGCATTTTAGTCTTTGGACACGCCGATTGTTATTTTGTATGTTTACATATTAGAGCGGGGTGGGGAACGCCCCCAATAGTTACATTAATTACATGTTTAATTATACGTTTTCGTTTGGTATGCATCTCCATAGACCCCAAAAATAAACCGCCAAAATAATACACAATAATCAACATAATATGCCTCACTGAAAAGAACAGAAATATCTCAAAACCAGATAATATATCACCTTCATTAATCTCTATCGATACCAAAACAATATAATACATTAGCATTAGAGATATGCTTGAGTGTAATGAGCGAGGTTCGTAAATTTGCAAATAAACATGCTGTATACAGCCTCCAATTTGAGAAAATATTGCTAAAATAAACAGTAAAATTCAAGATGAAACGAACATACCGGGGCGCAAGAAAAACGAAAACGCTGCCGTCCAGTCATTACCTAGCCAGACTGTCTGCGGTGGATTTGCTGGCTCTCGTTTAACCAGACGATGAGTACAAAATGATTTTACAAATTAGAATTTCACAAGAATGCAAACACTTATTTCGCCCGTTGCCCGTGCGAAGCCCGCCCGACACCAGGGCGGGCTCCGCCCGACGTCCTGCCTGACGTCCACCGACGCGTCCGCGCCTCAAATAGGTATAGGACAAAATTGTTAAAAGTTGAATCGTTGATGTCGGGACAATAATAACAAGTTGCCACTACCGTACGTTAAGTGAAATTGAAGTCCGAACTCTGCAACTAGGGAGTTGCAATCAACAAAATGTTCCAAGCAAAATAAGAACAAGGAAACATTATTGTCCAAACTCAGCATGCATCTATATACGGGGAGAGGCAATACAAAAAAAAGGCTTTTTAGCGAGATAAGACTATGACCCCGTTTACAGTGCAGGGCCGGGCCGAGCCGCGGCCCGGCCTTAATTGCGGTACTCGGCCCCCCAATTTTTTTGCGTTTACAGTGCAGTGGTGGTCTCGGCCCGGCCGCCCTTTCAATATCTTGTCGTAGTGGCGCTCTGCATGTAAACAAACCATTATTTTGTGGGCGCGCCGGGGTCACAGAACAAAGGCGCGTTATTTGCAATGAATTGTTTTCCCGAATTTGGTACCGCATTTGGCCCTGCGTGCGTTTACAGTGAGAAAAAGCGGGGCTCGGCCGCGGCCGAGACAACCTCCAGAGCGGGGCCAAATGCGCGGCCACTTTTGGCCTTTTGAGCGTTTACAGTGCAAAAAAGGCCTTTTTTTCACTGTAAACGCTCAAAAGGCCAAATGCGGGGCCAAAAGTGGCCGCGCATTTGGCCCCGCTCTGGAGGTTGTCTCGGCCGCGGCCGAGCCGCGGCTCGGCCCCGCTTTTTCTCACTGTAATCGCACGCAGGGCCAAATGCGGTACCAAATTGGGAAAACAATTCATTGCAAATAACGCGCCTTTGTTCTGTGATCCCGGCACGCCCCCAAAATAATCGTTTGTTTACATGCAGAGCGCCACTACGAAAAAATATTGAAAGGGCGGCCGGGCCGGCTCTGCACTGTAAACGGGGTCTAGTGACGGTATAATAGTACTGTTGTTATAATCTACTCGCTGATATCTGACATAAATTCTCCTGACAAGATTCGCTATTGAACTGCAAAGATTTTAGATTCTGTTTGAACTGCTTGCTTGGTCGGCCAGACAACCACAGTTTTCTTATCAGCCAGCTTGACCATCGGCTAAAAATGTACGTAAAACTAAAAGATTCTTCTAGCTTGTTCCCTTCTGCCTTGTTGCCCCAAAGGATTCGCCTGGCGGCTTTCCTGAAGCGCCTGTTAAACAGAAGAAAGATGACAGCATTCATCCAGCTGTTGGACAGAAGGAGGGCGCTGCACACAAACCTCGCCATGGGGGTCGCCATCTTGTTATTCGGGTCAAACTGCGAGGCGGAGACGATGTTCCACGGCAAGATGGCGACGAAGAAGGAAACCGTCGCGACGATAAGTACGCGGATGCCCTTCAAGCTGCGACCACGTGGTGCAAAGCTCTGCTGAGCCGATGCCACAACCATGACCTTGATGTTGAAGATGGTGGTAAGCACGAGCGTGATTGTGAAGATCAGAAGGCTGGTGACGAGACTGGGACGGAATAGGAGGCGTTCGGACGAGAAGTCGGACAGGCAGAGATTGCCGCTGGACACCGTCGTCCCCCGTAGCGTGCTTAGTCCCGCGTTGGAGACCGCCAACACGCAGACGACCAGAATGGCTATCTTCGCGCGTCGAATTGTGACGAGTGCCGGGTAGCGCAGCGGGTAGACAACGGCCAAGAAACGTTCGAAGCACGCGAGGGTGATCAGAAGCGCGGAAAGGTTCGTCAATCCGGTACAGGCTGCTCCGCGGACGGCGCATAATGACGAGGAAAACGACTGCCCGACCCCGAAGATCATGGAAAACATGGTCAGCGCGCAGCCGAAGATTCCCGTCAGGAGGTCGGTGATGGCCAGGACCTTAAACACCAACTGCTGCATGTCTGGGAAGCAGTCGGCGGCGTGATGAAGGACTAGGAGAATGAAAGTGTTGCTGATGACGACGAGGAAGGTGCATATACCAAGGATCGATGCCTGGATGATAGTTTGTGTGGGCAGACCCTGGTTACCTAGGTAACCAGGTGTAGAAACTGCAGAACTGTCTACTGTTGTCCAATTGACATTACCAGGACTGGTGCTTTCTGTGGATGTCCAGTTGTTGTTATTCAACAGTACTTCCATTATCACCGACAATAACCGGTCGCCTGAATCAAGATAAATCAAAACATAAAATGCACATTACCACCAGATGATAGAATACAATCAGGAAATACGATCTAATTACTATGCTTACGATCATTGTTATTATGGTAACTTAAATAAAACAAAAATCAGAAGATGTTTGCTAGATAATAGTTAATACAACTAGAAATTGCATTATAATGCACAGGAAACTAAGTTTTTAATAAAGAAACATAAATGGATGTCATGCATAGAGATGCTACACCGTGGATCACCATTTTGAACTATACAGGGTGGCCCCCAAAAATGGAACGGGGCACTTCCCACAATATAGTTGCAGAATGATTATGTCCATCGGGTAGAGTGTCCTTTCCAATGAAAAACGATACCCAGAACAGTAATTTTGGACTAGTAGTTTTTGTTGTAGGTCGTCTTAAGTGAAACTATATCAGGTTCCCATTTCCCCCATTTTTTTACCAAGTTACTGCCTGATAAATCGCACTTCCTGCCCTTCATAGCATCGAGCAACTATGCCCATTCTCTCGGCACACAGCTGAATGCACAATAACAATGGCGCGCGTATTGCTCGTTGTTCGATGCAATGACGGGCAGTTAGTGCGCTTTATCAAGCACTGACTTGGTAAAAATTAACAAAAAAGGGAACCTGACATGGTGTCACTCACAGTGCCCTAAAACAAAAAATTACACGACCAAAATGACTGTTCTTGGTATTGATTTTCATCGGAAAAGACACCCTATCCGATAAACATAATCATTTTGTTTAATATTTTGTTGAAGTGCCCCGTTCCGGGTTTTTTTTTTTTGGCCACCCTGTATAGGCTAGTTTTTAACACTATGCATAACACTGAGTCAGTGTGCATTTCGTACCGTGCGCAAGGCGTTCGCAAGATGGCACCGCGCATCTGATTTCCGAATCCGAACAAGTTTTTAATCTGCATGATTTGTACTATATTATATAGGATTATACACTGGATATACTCGGAACAAAATTATAATTATACACATATATTTACTATCGGTCTACTACATGAATCAGAAACATTATAGTCTGTCGACTTCTGCAATATACCCTAAAAGGGGTACATTTTGATAGAGATATAAACAGCAATATATCGGGGAAAGCGCCAATGAATGTATAATAAGTGCAAACAATTGCAATTACGAATCAAACTTTTATTCCATTAAGCCATTGAGATACCAGGCCTGGATTAAACAGTGTAAACTATAATTATATTACAATTTATAGAATGCTGCAAAACAAGACAGTGTGTAACTGTAATACAATATCAACATTATCCGTAATACTACAGCTTTAGCTATAATGATATTATCGTAAGCTGCTTGTGTTTAACACAACTTCAAGAAATGTTATAATATGTATAAACAGTTAGAAAATCATATCGGCCACATCGTTAAAAAGCACAATACATGTTTGACATAGTTACTCAAATAAACTATCAAAATTTACCTTGTTTATCAGCAATGCAATGTAAAAGACTTCGTCCGATGTACAGTCACATTAGAAAAGTAGATACATTGAGATACAAAATCTTTCTTTCGGATCAGAAGGTCCTAAAACAATCTCCGTGGCAGAAGGTATGCAGTTCTTCTTGACAACTTTTCTGGAAAATGTCTCTAGTGCGAACTTTAACCTAGGTAGCTTCTGTTCTTGAAAAGTGTTACGTATAGACGTAATGTGCCCCCCAAAATCGAAGTTATGTAAGTTTTAAATCCCCTTTATGCGTGTTCTATGAGGCCATTCATGCGTTTGCAAGTTCACCGCGACTCGACAATTAGATCCGTGATGTAACTGTACTTCTATTCACTTTCCGAGAAGTTAGAACCCTCTCTATTATCAATCAGGCTATAAATAGCGCTGGTCATCTCCAATCATTCTGGCAACAATAGTCAATAGCCTAGAAAGAATGCCAACAGTCCTTCTCAGGACTCACCAATCCTCTCCTAAGTGCAACCGCAAACCACACGTATTATCTACACCACCATGCATGGAAGCCGATACTTACAAGCAACATTTAACAATACACAAGTTTGACTGATTGCCATAAAATAACAACAACATCATCATACACAGACCCCCAGACCCCATCCCAGCCCAACCCCCCACTCAAGACAAGCTCAATGTTTCCTTTGTTCGGGGGCACTGTGCTTTACTATACCCCTATACCTTTATGTTTCTTTTGAAGTATACGTAGTGGCGCCGGACCCCACCCCATGCACCCCTATAAAAGCAAGAGAGACGGAGAGAGAGAACACAAAATATATCAACAACAACTATAAATGATGTTCGTAAGTATCGATTTCCATGGTGATGTGCATACCCATGTCACCATGGGCATGCATGGGGAGGGGTTGGAGAGTCCTGAGAAGGACTGTTGGTCGGGCTGTTGGTATATATATATATTTTTTATTTGGGTAGTCCTAAAACAGACTGCGGTAGCCCCGGAAAAGACTCTGAGCTTGCAATTTCAAAAGTAAATACAGCGCAGGTATGAGTTGGTAGTTAGGAGGGTGGGGGGGGGGGGGGGGGGGGTGGTATGAGGGGTTCTACGACTGCCTGTTGTCAAAGGAAACGACACGTCAAACCCCTCCTACCACCATAGCTCTCCTCCTTACAATAACTTATGCCTGCGCTGCTTGTAGTTCTGAAAAGAACTACAAACTCAATACAAAAAATACCGACCGTCCTAGGACTGCCACAGTCATTTTTTGTAAGGACTACCCAATCAACAATACCAACAATCGTTCCAAACGCTACTACAATTTAACATAGAAGTCAAATTCTCGCAAACAAATTATATTTTGAAGCCCCTCTAAATACATCCTTTAATTAGCTCATTATCCTAATGGGCATGTAAATGTGACAGTTATTTTGATTTGAAGAAACGTACGTTTTATAAGGCGAATGGGCTAATGAGCTTCGTTGTTATCGTTTCTCATATCTGTCTGACCGATTGAAGCTTCTAAAATACTGGTCATAACTTCACAAACATATTGTAACTATGATTAACTATATTGTCTTTGTTTTATTTCCGTTTTTTTTTTGTTTTCGTCTTCTAAATAGTGGTTCTTTCAGTTAGGCTAACATTTTAATACAATGGAACCTCATTAAGATTTTAGATGAAGCAAGACCTTCTTATAACAAGATAACTTTTCTGGTCCAAGTTCTTCATACTATTGTGAGTATGAGGATATGGAGTATGATCCAAGGTCTTCAAAATGTTACCGTATGATATTTTGCCTTTCAAAAGATGCTCGCCAATTTCGGATAATATCATAGTTACAACATTTTTGTGAAGTTATGACCAGTATTTTAGAAGCTTAGAAGCTTAGAAATATCTAACTAAATCTAATAACATTTTACCAATGATTTCAAATATAGGGAAACCGACCAGAAATTGAAAATGTATATAATATATAATACAATGAATACAAATTAAACAAAAATAGAAAAGCACTTCCCCGGGATATTTACTTTTCACATGATTATAGCATGTATTTCTTTTATTAAATTTTTTTAACGATTTTTTGTGTGGATAAATTGTTACTCTGCATGTTTTGACATAATGTTTTCTCCTTTTTAATGACTGCTTGAAATTCTCTATTGTACCACTAAGGAGAGAAGGGGAGAATTAAAAAGATAATCTACCGCGTAATCAGATTACGTATATATGAACTCATGAGTTTTGAAAAACAAAATATGATTGCATTAATTTCCCAGCTTCTATAACCATGGAGCATGTTGATTATTTAAACTCATGATATAATGTTTCTGTATCAGGCCAATGTAAGTGAGTTATTAGAAAGTCAATGTTCCACACATGGATAATATGTAATGTATAGTAAATATCAGCCACCATCTTTGTATAATCGTCTTACGTACAGAGTCGCTTCGGTGTCTTGTTAGATTATGTAATTATTTTCGTAGCTTCTATTGTAATGAATGATTATTATAATTTGAACTAATGCAGGTACGATACAGATACTGTTAAGACGATTATAGAAAAAGATAAAGTGCGTTATAAAAGTTATTTAAAAAAAAGAGAGCAACTTGAAGATAATCATCTTGATAAAAAAAAAACAAGCTTGATATCACGTTATGGCCCCGTTGCAGAAAGAGATACAATCGATAGTAAATTGCAATTAAATGTAGAGCTGTATATATATAGGAAACAGCTCTATGATTGTAAGACAGAACATTTGCGCGTTTCAATCAATCAGATTTGCTCATTTAGAACACATGATCGGACAAACAATTAGTTGTAACTTACAATCTATTGTATTTCTTTCTGCAACGGGGCCTAGTATTTCAGATAATGATTGTCATACTGGGTGGAGGCTGTTATCATCAACATTATCACCAAAACACCACCACTATCATGATTAATGTCATCATCATCATCATCGTCATCATCATCATCACCATCGTCATCATCATCATCATCATCATCATCATCATCATCATCATCATCATCATCATCATCATCATCAATAGTAGCATCATGATCATAATATCAGTCAAGTTTAACCATTGGTCCTTCAACACCCCCACAAAAAAAACACATAATCATCATCAACCAGATCATCATCATCATCATTATCATCATCATCATCATCATCATCAACATCATCATCAACATCACCATCATCACCATAATAATCACCAACATCATCATCATCGTCGTCGTCGTCGTCATATATGTCGTCATCACCATCACTTTCATCATCATCATCATCATCGTCGTCGTCGTCGTCGCCGTCATCATAATCACTATCATCGTCATCATCATCATCATTTACCTCCTCAGTAGCACCACCAACCATAGGCGCCGGAAGTGGGGGGGGGGGGGGGGGGGGGGGGGGGGGCAAAACGCAATTTTGCCCCCCCCAAAAAAAAGCCCCCCCCCTCCCAAAAATTTTTTAAAAAGAGTGGGAAAGACAAAATCAAATGTATGAGCTAACGTTCAAAAACTAGTTTATACATCCCTTTTCAATTTTCGCTGCGCGCTTTGCGCGCGAACAGATTATCTCAGTTTGTTGTAAACATCTGATGAGAGCATATAGACATTTTATTATTTTTTTGTTTAACTCGGATTCTAAATTTTCTTCACAGGTATGGCATGAAGTGCACCAAATTGCACCATTTTAAGTATATAAATGCAAAATCTTCCCCGTGGGAGGGGGATACCCCCTCCCAAACCCTCCCCCTCTGGCTCTGCCCCAGCCCACGGTCGCTTCGCTCCCTCGGGATTCATTATTGGCTGTAGGCCATGTTGTTGGATCATACATGCGCCATATGGTTTATGTTGGAACTGTGTATGACACTAAATACAATATTTATGTGTGAGTTTGGATGCATATTTATTAGTGCGTCAATTATTTGTTTTCTTCGTGAAAATATATCAAATCATAACACGCTTTCCCAGATACAGTTAATCTTAAGCCCGAATTTCCTATCTAGGTATGCACCAGATTGCACAATTTCAGGTCCATAAATGCAAAATCTTTCTTACCGTGGGAGGACGATACCCCCTCCCAAACCCTCCCCCTCCCTCCCTGCCCCAGCCCTCAGGCGCTTCGCTCCCTCGGGACTCATTATTGACTGTGTGTTGTTGGATCATACATAATGTTGCATAATTATGGTTTATGTTGTTGTGTGTGTGTTTTGGGGTACATATTTATTAGTGTGTCAATTATTTGTTTTCTACGTGAAAAATATATTAAAACTTTCTGGTCGATCAAATCATATCACGCTTTCCCAAATACAGCCGAACTTCCTATAGGTATGCACCATATTGCACAATTTCAAGTCCAAAAATGCAAAAGCTCCCTCCCCCTCCCACACCCTCCCCCCGCTCAGTCGCTTCGCTCCCTCGCAATGTCTCACTCTCACATCTGGCTCAAAGTTGGCAACCCAGAGTGTGGTTGGGCATGAGCCCCTATACACACAAATTGTGAGCCCCCTTGGGGTTTTGCCCCCCCCAATCCAAAACTGCTTCCGGTGCGCATGCCACCAACAACATCATCATCATCATCATCATCATCATCATTATCATCATCATCATCATCATCATCATCATCATCATCATCATCATCATCATCATCATCATCATCATCGTCTTTTAAGTCGTCATCATCGAGATCATCATTATCATCATCATCAATATCATCATCATCATCAACATCATTATCATCGACATCATCATCATCACAATATATGTGAGTATGTGCGATATCCGAAGTGTGCACTGCCTGAATTGTACTTTGCGCCATCTCTTGTTGCAACATAGTATAGCACACACAACGCACGTATCACCCCAAATACTAGTCCAATAAAAAACAAATAAAACATGCACTTATCTAATGCTATGGTCACAACCCCCAAAAGTAGCCTGCTCGGCGGCCGGGCGGCGAGTTTTTAGCCAAAATCGCTCGGTCACCGAGCGGCGGCCGCCCAGGCACCGCTGGTTTTTAGGCATCGCTCGGTCGCCGCTGAAGTTTTAGCGCGGAGTTAAAATTTGGGCGGCGCCTGCTCACTTTTCACTCGCCGCCCAAAATACGCTCGGTGGCCGAGCGGTCGCCGCCCGGGCACCGACCTAATCGAGCGGTCGCCGTCGAGCGATTTAGGTAAAAAATTGGTAAAATAGGTCATCGGCTGCCGAGCGGTCGCCGCCCGGTCGCCGCTGGGAGATCAGTCGGTCACCGGGCGGCGACCGCTCGGCAGCCGATGACCAACTTGACCTATTTTTGACCTAAATCGATCATTGTTTGGTATGTATATAGGCGCTCCACAAAAGTGTGTGTGTGTGTGTGCGTGTGTGTGTGTGTGTGTGTGTGTACGCATATACACACACGAACACACACACACACACACACACACACACCCACACACACGCACACACACACACACACACACACACACACACCCACACACACACACACACACACGTACAAACACACACACACACACACACAATACATGCGAGTCTACATTTAATCATATAATTTTACTCTTTCATGTACCACCGCACTATGCGCTTTAAAATTAATGTAAGAACGGCCCAAGTCCTGAATTCTGAAAACGATTTTAGGCTAAAATTTATTCTATCTACGTCATATCTACGTCACTAAAATATGACACTGTACTTAAAGGGATAGTTGAGATTTGGTAGAGAGGGCGCTACATACAATGATTTTTTGTGAGATAATGAAAAACTGAGTGAAAAATTTTAAAGAGCACAATATTTTAATGACAGAATAAACTTTATTTGATCAAAATCGGTTCAGAAACGGCTGAAATATCCATAATCATAGTCATTTGAAATAAATGTGGGGCCCCACACTTCAATAATTTTGAACCAGCCGTTAAAAATTCAAAAAAATGCTTCCTCTTTTCAAAAAGTTAAAAAATAGGTATTTAAATAGTTGTTGGTTATTTCTCTATCTAATCACTATTTCCACAAAGAATCACATGCACAATATTGTATTCAAAATGGTTGAAACCGATGAGTGTTTAGAGAGCGCACTCTGACGTTTTAACGGCTCTTTTTGAATGATAACATGATCTTTACTAAGTCATATGTAATATTGTGTTCCCTTCTAGAATAACTACTTATTAGTTTGTAGTCTAATGATGCAGGTTTTGGTTACTAAAATTCAGTTTCACCAAAACTGTACTCTCCTTACCAGAACTCAACTATCCCTTTAAAGTGATACCTGTAAAGTGTCAGATATTGCACAAAAAGACATTTGAGACTGCAATCCTATATCAATATCATTGTAAAATACAATTGAAAGATTTGTGAAAGTTTGAAAGAAAACGAACACTGTTTACCTAGTGAAAAAAACGAATATTGAGTTCATATTTTATCACCGAATACTGGTCTGCCATACATTGTCACAGGAATAATCAGCCGTTTGAGATATTCGCACCCGTGTATGTTTACAGACGTAGTACAGAATTCATGGAATTCGCGTTCAAAGTTCAATCTCCGGAATGTTCCCACGCCGCCACGCGTGCTGCAATGCGGACGCGTTTAGCTACGACTATCAACGGTTTTGAAATAATTATTTTCAATGATAATTATCTTCATACCAAAGGGACATTTGAAAAAATATAACCCTATTTTATTCTTCTCTTACCATAAGCTAAACAACACGGCAGAAGAGAAACGAGGAAGCTCCAAGTATTTTTTGTGGAGTTAGACACTTTACAGGCATCACTTTAAGGAATAGCGACTTGCGAAAACATATTTTAGTGACAGAGATACATGTATGACGTAGATACAATTTTAAGCTAATTTGAACTTAAACTGGTTTTCAGAATACACCCCACTAGTCTTACATTTTAACTTTACTGCAAATTAAAGACTCTTCATTAAAAAAAAGAAAAAAAAAGAATAAGGTACAAGGAAAGATCAGTGTAAATTCAGTTAATACTATTAGGCTTGATTTACTTGGCACATCATGAATTTCTTTTTCAGGTGACAAATCATACAAACAAGGCAATTACCATAATGTTTCTCGCCCGCTTGCGCACTTTTGGTTACAAACAAATACAAGGTTGTATAATTATCAATAAAGTACTGCAGGTAAACTTTCACATTTACCATCGAACGCCATATGTACGGAACCCAGGTTGCCCGTGATAAATTCCCGGCGGAGCCCGGCGGGTCGCCGCCGGTACGCCTACGGGACACCTACAGGTGACCTGCCGGTCGCCGGGCGATTTCTTAAGAATCAGCCGGTGACCGGTGGGAGACCGCTCGGGAACCGGTGGGTCATCGGTCGGTCACTGCCGGGACGCCGCGCGGAGAAACTCCCTAATTTAGCCCAGTTGTGACCTAAAAATCGACCGGTGACCGGTGGGACACCGACAGGGCACCGCCCAGGCACCGCTGGGGCTCTACAGCCTGCTCGACTTCCCCAAAATCGTTGGGCGATGCCTAAATTCCAGCGGCGACCGAGCAGGCTACAAATCGACCGGTCGCCGCTCTGAGTTGTGACCGTAGCATAACCGGATCTAACCCCGCGTCAACACAGTAACTCCTAACCCCGAGTCTAGAGTACAATAAACCCCGAGAATAGAGACTATAATCATGGCACTAATCTTATTGTTGATCTTACGCTGGGTCCACACAGCACACGTGTGAATTACTCAAATTCTCTGGTAATATAAGCGCTGATCTATCCCTGCAGCGTTAACATGGCATGCCCAACCCCGAATATCGAGAGCTAATCTAACCTCGCGTCCACGCAACAAATGCCCGACCCCAAAGTATGATATAAATAAGTGCTGATCCTGACCCTGTGTCCACACATCACTCGCCTAATTCTGTGTCCTGAAACTGAAAATAAGCGTGCACTAAGGACACATGAATCCCGAGTCTTGGGCTTAAAAGGTGCACCTGTAAAGTGTCAGATATTGCCCAAAATGACATTTGAGACTTCCATCTTACACCAAAATCATTGTAAGATAATTATGTCTGAATGATGTGTGAAAGTTTCATTGAAAAAGATCACTGCTTTCCTGGTTAAAAAAGCGAAAATTTGCGTCAGCTTTTACAACTAATTACAGTATGACGTGTATGAGGTTTATGACCGTCTATATAGAGACGCCCTTGAGCTGAATGATTTTAAATGATAGATATATTCATACTAAAGGGGCATTTGAAACGATCTAACCTTTTTTTTGAGCTAAACAACACGGTAGAAGAGAAATGTGGAAGCTCGAAGTAATTTTTGAAGAGTTTTAATAGACACTTTATATACAGGTACACATTTAATTAACTAAACGGCTCTGGTGAATGGGGAATTATTGCCCGTCCCCTACCCACCGGCCTTCCTGGCACTATATTCTAGCTCCCCGTGAGTCGAGTGTGTTGGCCTCAGCCCCGCCCCAGGCCCCGCCCCCTTGCCCCGCCCACAGCGCCCCGCCCACAGCTGTGGCCCCACCCCTGGACAGCTCCGCCTGTATGCCATGAGCTCGCTGTCCTTCCCAATATGAGCTCTCTCCCAGTAATTATTTCAACTAGAGCAGGACGAATATTCAACATACCTAATAATTTTGGGCAATGTATGACAGCAGCAATTTGAATAATAAAATAGGGCCAATCAGTGCCAGATTTATCGTTCTACCAAGGTTTCTTATACCTCCTTGGTTCCTGGTTCTACAAGTACCCATGCAGTACCCAGTAATAGAATAATGAAATATATGGGCAATGTACTGTAGTGGTGAAAATAAACTTTTTGCACGTTAGCTAAACAAATATAATAGGAATATCTGACCCAGCGATCTGACCCCACTGCCCCCCCCCCCCCCCCCCCCCCCATCCACCCACACACACACACCCTTCCCTTGACCCTTTTCTTTTAGATGAAACTCCTTTTTTGTCGGGGAAATTCCCTTTTCCAAGTATGACAACGAAACGTGTTCATACCGATCGTATACGACTGTTCCTACGCTACCCATTTCCACGGGAGAAAAGTCATGACTTTGTGCAGTGTGCACGCACCCGGCGAAAACGTGCATAGCGCATTGAGCATGTTCAAAGTTCAAACCCGGAAGTTCCCTGCAAAAAATCCCGAAGTTTGCAGCAGACAACAATACGAACGGATCAAATTTCCTTTCAAAGCGGAACATACATGTGGAAATAACCTTACTGTTGGATTAAAACACGAATTTACACGTTCTGTCCGGTTATAAACATATCTCAGCATGATTTGGAGTGTATCAGTCATCTTTTAACAACTTTTGTGAGAAATACAAGCCCATTATTTCGTGATTTGGAACTTGGATAAAGTTTGTTTGATGTGGCAGTTCGCTACGGTAAGTGACCATTCAAAGCCCACACAGTAGCCAAGGGTCCCCCGGCATTACGGGGGTAATAAACTGGGTGCATTGCGTATAGCTCTATCGCAGCTCTGTCTCTGAGCTGAGCTTGGTTAGATATTTTGTGTAAATTCGTTACGCCTGAATCGTTTGCATTGTCCATGTTGTTTGCTAACATTGCAAAGTGCACTGATTATATTTACCGCAGTAATCCAACAATATAACGTCCATCAGTCCATGATAATGTACTGTAATCTGTAGTTTTATTTTATTGGTCCAAAATCGGAAATTCTTTGTGTAAATCATCATCATCATCGTCATCATCATCATTGGTCCTTCAACACCCCCCCCCCCCACACACACATAAACACAAATAATTGATCATCAACCATCTTACGATGTCATCACCCCCACACACACCCCCACACACACCCCCACTCACACACACACTTGTAAACAAAAAAACACCATCATCATCATCATCATCATCATCATCATCATCATCATCATCATCATCATCATCATCATCATCATCAGCATCATCATCATCCTCATCAAGATCATCATCATCAACATCATCAACATCAACATCAACATCAACATCAACATCAACATCAACATCAACATCGATCATCATCGTCATCGTCATCGTCATCGTCATCGTCATCGTCATCGTCATCGTCATCGTCATCGTCATCGTCATCGTCATCATCGTCATCATCATCATCATATATGACATTACCATCATCATCAATCATTGCCATCATCATTCATCATCAACATCATCATCATCATGCTTATCCTCATCCTCATCCTCATCATCTTTATCAATATCATTGTCATCTTCATCATCAACTTGTATCATTGTCATAATTTGTTTATTCAAGTTATTATTAATTAATGAACATTTATTGAATTTGTATTATTTTTGTTTAAATATTTTGTTATTTTAAACTGCTAATAAAATGTAAGTATATATGTAGTATTATCAAGTTTAAATACGTTAGTACAGTATTATTTTTATTTTGAAGTTGTTCATGTGAATTTAAAAGACAATTTCAATTAAATTAATCTAATCAGAAATGAAAAAGATTTTTTTTGGTGACTTGGTAGTCCAACAAGACTAAAGGTAGAGACATTTACATTCACATTTGGACTTTTTTTTTGACATGCACGTCAAAAAAAAGTCCAAATGTGAATGTAAATGTCTCTACCTTTAGTCTTGTTGGACTAGTGACTTGGCATGCATGCAAACTATAGATTTAAAAATTATGTATGTGAGGTCCAGCCTTAAAGGGTACCACCACCAAAAACTAATTATAAATGAAAGAAAATATTTGTATAAGACAATTCCACCAACAAGTTCAGAAAAAATGTTTGTCTAGGACAAACGCATCTTATTCTGTTGTCTCCAAACGTACGCCTGAATAGAAATTGCGCAATCCCGACGTCCATCGCTTACGGAACCATGAGGCCACGTTGGTTCCATAAGTGGTGGTTATTAATTGTATTGTTCATGATTTACACAACCCTTTGCAAAGTGTTGGGCATCTATTTATATCACACAACAGTACCAAATCATATAGTTATATGTTGTTATTTGCCTGGTGTTCTGTAAGCTTAGAAAGCCATTATTGAGCAAGATAAAGATCTCAAACTTTTTATTTTTTTAATGCGATGTCCTGTTTAGGGAAGTGAATGTTTGGTGAATGGGATCAAGTTGTAGTCATCTTGAGTGAGACTCAACTCCTGAAGATTATTTAGGGGAAGAAAGCAAAAGATTAAAATGTATAACAAATCAAAGGAAAGTACACATCTCTGCATCATCATTAAAAGTATCATCATCATCATTAACCATCATTAGTAGCATCATCATTATTATCATCATCATCATCATCATCATCATCATCATCATCATCATCATCATCATCATCATCATCATCATCATCATCATCATCATCATTGATCATCATCATTATTATCATCAACAATCAACATCATCATCATCATCACCATCATCATATATCATCTTCATCATCATAATCCTCATCATTAATAGTGCTCATCATCATCATCGTCATCATCGTCATCATCAGGAGTAAGAAAGAATTAAATGCAATATATCCTGTTTAGGGAAGTGAATGTTTGGTCAATGGGATCCAGCTGTAGCCATCTTGAGTGAGACTAGTGGAAGATTGTTTTATTTCTAAAGGGAAAGGAAAGTAACATTACAATGAATTATAAAGAATCAACTTAGGAAAGAATCTAGGCAACCATGCTTTGTTTGTAAAGCAGCTAAACAAGTAGCCAAAGATTGCTTTGGCAATGCTAGAAATTCAAATTTGTCTACGCGTTAGGCTGCACATACTGGTAAAATTGTATTTTTGATAAATCACAAATGTTTACACCTAGCTGAAACCTGCAATTCAGAAACAGTTAAGAGCATACTATTTTATACAAATTATTAACTTTTAACTACATGTAAATATTATGTAGAAAACTATTAACTAACATCAGATTGGGAAGTCATGTTTTTTTCTTGATATTTTTTGTCTTGGTCTTTTGCATGCAGGAATCTACTATTCCAATGAGTGTAGATGAAGGAGAGTGACAATAATGGTGAGTTAATTCAAGTTCCACGTTTCCAGGGAAAAATACAATTTTGATTTCCTGGGGTACCCCGCCTCAATCCCTCGAACATACATGTCCAAATCATACAAGTATGATATCATTCAATTTCATAGTTCATATGTATGAAAACAGAAACAGGCTTAGGTAATATGATATTTCATTTGCCTGCTTTTGTTTGACATATATTTTGTTTTGTCTAGCGGTTGAACAAGGCTACATTTAGACATTCATGTCTGGTTCCAAACCCTCCCCTCCCCTCCCCCCAAACAAATAAATGAACTAAAACAAAAAAAATACTCGGTCTTCAGATTGGAGAATGCGCATACAAAATCAATGTCTTCAAAGGGTTAAGACTGCCCATATTAGTTGAGGGTTAATGGGGGATTAAATCTGGAAACATTTAGAAAGAGAATATCGATGCACATTATATGTTCCATGATTTTGTGACATGTACACCTTTGATTGTTTTTAAAATGTGATCTTCATTGAATTCACTGCAATTGATTTGATGCGTATTATAAAATCTCTTGCAGTCTGATAGCTCTGTGAAGGACATCCTCAAGAAATTCAACGATGGGAGCGGGCCACCTGTCGGTCTCAGGCCCGTCGTGGCCGGCAAACCGGGCAGGGCACCTAAACCAGACGGTTTCAATGTGCCCAAGGACCACTCCGCATCAAACGGAACCATCAAATCTCCAATGGGTCCTAAACCCTTCATAAAACCAGGGAACGTGATGGCACTGAACCTGAATGACCTGACGCGGGTCAAGTTAAAAAAGCCACCCTTGCCAAGGCCGCCCGGCGACCACGACCACGAGAGTCCAAAGCCGGAATGGCTGCAGCCCAAGCCGAAGCCCAAACCTGTGACAGCTCCAAGGCATGTGGATGGCCCGTCCCTCTCCTCACCCCTTCCTAATTCCCCAACTCCCTTCCTACCCATCTCACCATCGCGAAGCAAGTCGGAGGGAAACGATTCTGCCTTGCACCCGAAACCGGCGGCAAAGCCAAAGGCAAGGCCGCCTGCCCCGCATAGAAAGGACAGTTTGAAGGCACGTGGATCGCCCACGATGCCAGCCAAACCGGGATTTCTGTCTAACAATAAAGAAAACATTTGGAAGAACTCTGGCGGGGAGAACGACCCTTCTCCTCCTATATCAGACTCAGAAAACTCTTCGGGGTCCTCGTTAACGGACTTGCCGTCGAGGAGACGATCATTTCTTCACGACAGCAAGAGTAGCCTTCAGCCCGCGAGACCTATGCTGCAGCCTTTACCGCCTCTCACAATCATAGGACACGCACCGAGGAAGCCAGCTCGGCCACCGAATGTCACGTTAGATAGGTTCAAATTAACGGGAGGTAAGCTCATCTTCTTATTTAATCTCTAGATAATCCCTTAATCAGGAAAGTTTACCCTTATTACCCTTATTTCCCTTAGTGTTAATTAGATTGTTCAGTCTGTGTACATTATCTATCTGTGATTCATACCAGTCAGATAGTTTTCTCAAGATTGTTTATTTTGTAATAAGGTGCATATTACGTCATATCAACATCAATTAGGATTCATTTGTTTAGGTACATGTACTTGGCTTTCTAAATAGTCATAGACCCATGCACTATATTCTTCATTCAGCATATTTTCTGGTTTGTATTCTTTTATTCCTTTTCAGAATATGAAGGTTCATGATCTATTTGCCATGTTCTATAAAAGAACATAGGATAATTTGTTTAGTTTTAAATGCTTTGTTGTGTCAATTCCTTGTTCACAATTCACAAATATCATTGGTTTAAACATGTCATGGTATGCCCCCGTTTATATTATATCTTCCCTTCTTTTTTGACAGAAGCCCAAGCTCCCCACCTGCCCCCCAAACCCGGCCCCCACTCCCCAGCTGGCCCCGCCCTGCCAGCCAGACCCTCAGTACCCATCATTGGGGGCAGGTCCCCCAAAGCCGCCGCGCCCTTACCGGTACCAGAGGAGGAAGGGTTGGAAGACAGCGGTGATATCTACGACGACGTGGAGGCGAACCCCCCAGCACCAGCACCGAAGGTTCCATCTCCCTCTAGAAGACCTAGACCAGGGAGGCCGTTCTCACTCATGTAAGTACATTTGTAGATCCATTTTCTACTTAATATTGTGAAGAATTAGATTTTTATATATTTGAATATTGAATTTTTACACTATGATAATTTTTTATATTTCCTACTTTGGAAGCATTTACAAAATGTACATTTGAAATCAAAATGATGATGGTGGTGGTGATGATGACGATGAATATGATGAATATGATGATGATGATGATGATCGTAAGATGGTTGATGATGATTATGTTTTTTTTCTTGTTTGTGTGTGTCTGGGGGTGTGTGTAGGGGTGATGATGATGATGAATATAATGAATATGATGATGATGAGGATTGTAAGATGGTTGATGATGATTATGTGTTTTTCTTCTTTTTTTGTGTGTGTGTGGGGGTGTTAAAGGACCAATGGTTAAACTTCATTGATAGATTTCCTAATTTTTGCATGTAACACTTCCATACACATGATATCTATAATATATTTAGCAAATTGATGGGAATTATGGTAACATGATGATGATGTTCATGAAAGTGATGATTACGATTTGTCAGGGATGCCACAGTTTTCAGGCAAGAGTCTGAATTTCAGGCACTGGGCACAGGGTCTACAAATTCAGGCTTATTTGTACCATTTTGCACACAAACAAGGTATCAAGACTCCATTTTCAGGCTTTCGACTTACAGCTAGGTCACTGGCATCCCTGCTTTGTTTTGTGTGTGGTGCTACATGTAGGGGAAACTAAAGGATACATATGAAGCAGACAACACATGTCACTACTACAGTAATATTTAGACAAAACAGATAAGATGCAATGTACAGTATGTAAATCTTGCAAATGTTTTGGAAAGAATGAACAAAATATTACACAATTTGTGTGTACACGTACACTGAAAGTAAGTTTTGCAATATAATCTGTCATGCTTGCAGTTTAATTATCAAAGTTATATACCAACTCCCATTTCTAAATGCAGTACCAAACTCAGTTCTCAACTTCAATACATCATTGTTTTCATACTTTTACGTGAAAATAAATAACTTGATAGTGTTTTTTACCATAAAAGGGCATACCAAGGCCCAAACCCACGTAGTAAAATCAATGTACATTGTATACAAATCAACGTATACAAAATTCCTTTAGCACAAACTATGACGCGGTACAATGGTTGCAGATTGCCTCAAATTTCAGGGATTTCCCCTCTATTTCTCACTCGATTCTCCCTCTTCCTGATCAAAGCTTTTGAGCAAATATAATGGAATTGGAAAGAGTAAACAGGGTTCATTTGTAATCCTTCATGTCTACATGGATACTGTAATACATGTATTTGTGGTGTAACTGTTTGGCATAGATTAAGTACTTGTGGTATGTACAGTATGTACAGATGTATGTTACTTTTGCAGCTTCGTAAATGAACATACTCCATTTAATATTTAAAGTGATCCTTAAACTACTTTGCCAAATTCAACTAAAAACACTTGGAGTTTTCACAGTTCTATTGTATTGGACCTTGTTGTTGAGTTTGTGGTAATAGAAGTAAGGAATGGGGCTTTCCTTTTCAAGTTGAATTATATACAATATCTCTCTAATTATGAAGATTTTGTATAAAAAAATGAAAAACATTCCAGGAATTCTTTTTGATGTAGTAAAAAATAATGGGCAGTTGGTGAAAAATCTCACATCAATTTTTTACTTTTCATTAGGTTTTAAACGGTTTTATTTTTCTATGAAACTATCATGCATCATTCAGAAGAATCTTACAATGATATTGGTTTATGATTAAAGTCTCAAATCACTTTTTGGAAGAATCGTATAAAGGTGATGGATCACTTTAAGGCTGAGTAAATTATGCTAAGTCAAAATGTCAAATGTCTATTCTGGTTCTATTTTCTGTTGTTTTTTTTGCTGTCAACATAGTTTTATCCACTTAAATAAAAAATTTACTTTGAAGTCAAAAGCCTTTCCAAAATTGGTTCAGAAACAGCTGAAATATTCAAGTATACCCAATTGGAATAAATATTGTGGACCAACTTTTATTCAATAATTTAAGAAAACATTTTTGAAAATATACCAAATTTGAACTTGTGCTTTGTAATGTAATGTTGAAATGATCCCCAGGATTAAAAAAAATCAAATCATGAATATCGATCCCAAGAACAAAGAGAAAATGGTAAAAACTGAAGCTGGTTTCATTTATCTGTAAGTAAGATTAAAACAAACAGGCATGGAAGAATAACTAAAGGTTTAAAGGGCATCAAGCGTGGGGATGCTACATAGCGGGTCGCCATTTTGAACTGGGTTAGTTTGCGCGCACCGCATGACACTGAGCTAACGTGCATTACGCACCGTGCGCAACGCGTATGCAAGATGGCGCCGCGCATCTCATTTGACGAATCTGAACTACCTTTAATTGAGTTTGGTTGATTCAAACCAAGTTGCTAGATCCCTTTAAAGCCTGGGTAGTACAGTTTTGGGACTTAGGCTAAACTTTAAGTAACCAAAACCTGCACAATAACATTACAAACTAATAGTTATAACTCCACCATGCTCGAAAGGTATAGGTATATTTAAAACGACTATTTAAGTAAAAAGCCTGTTATCATTAAAAAAGAGCCGTTAAAACTCAAGAGGGCGCTCTCTAAGAATGTCAAATGTGACACTCAGTTTGTCATTATCTCACAAAAAATTATTTTGTGTAGCGCCCTCTATACCAAAACTCAACTATCCCTTTAAAATTGAGAAGTGAAGTTTGTTCTTCTGTTCCATAATCATGTCAATTTTAAACTTGTAGCTGAAAGCAAAGTGCATGTCAATTTCATACTGTTTGAGTGTGTTAATCAAGGCAATGTCAAACTTAGAAGTGAGAAGCGAGGTCCATGATTTAGTGCGTTAATCACATACTACAGTTGAAATCATCCCCAGGATTATTTTCAAATTAAATCATAAATATCGCAATATTATCAAAGAGAAAATTGTTACAGCCAAAGCTTGAATCTTGAATGGATGATCCCTGTAGTCAGCTCACTGGGGAAGCTAAACTGAGATGACGAGATGACTAGTGGCGTGAAGTCAAAGGCCGACGTTGAAGAGTGAAGTTATTTACCAGCTTCATTGATCTATTAGTATTTAAAGAGAAATACAACCAGGCATGACAGAATATCCAAAGTTGCAAGTGAGTTTGGTTGACTCAAACCAGGTTACTAGTTCCCTTTAATATTGAGAAGTGAAGTCTGTTTTTTAGAATCATAATCATGTCAATTTCATATTTCAAGCTGAAAGCAAAGTGTATGATTTAGTGCTTTAATCGCGGCAATATCCAACTTTAAAGCGAGAAGAAGGGTTTATGATTTAGCGCGTTAATCACGGCAATTTGGACTTTTAAGGAGGGGGATTTCCACTTAAAGAAGTGAGAAGCTGTGCGCTGGGGTCGTCGTGGTAATTAGCAGACTGACAAGTGAAGTGGGGGAAGCAACAAATTAGGGTCCTGTATTAGTCAGAAGTCATCGCACATGCCAGTCTATCATCACCGCACTTAATATGTAAATTATACCGTCTGCGTGTTTCAATACCTCAGGATCAGAGTCAGTCAGAACTTGAATTGTGTGTAAATAAACATAATTTGTACATATAATTGGTGTATGTATGTGTTTGTTTAAATCTGTGTGTGTCTGTCGTTACTCAGAAGTCATCGCACATGCTTGTCAGTCATCAACGCACTTAATATGTAAATTATACCGTCTGCGTGTTTCAATACCGCAGGCTCAGAGTCAGTCAGAACTTGAATTGTGTATAAATAAACATAATTTGTACATATAATTGGTGTATGTATGTGTTTGTTTAAATCTGTGTGTGTCTGTCCTTACTCAGAAGTCATCGCACATGCCAGTCTGTCATTGCCGCACTTAATATGTAAATTATACCGTCTGCGTATTCAATACCTAAGGCTTAGGCCCAGTCGATTTGCTAACTGTACAATTTACAAACATTTGTATGAAGTGTATAATTGGTGTATTGGCTATTTATGTGTGTTGTCAGTTTGTGTGTGACTGTGTGTGTCTGTGAGGTAGTCAGTTTGTCAGAAATCTGTCATCAACGCACTTAATATGTAAATCATACCATAGATCTGCGTTTTCAACACATAAGGTTCAGGCTCAGGCCCAGCCGGTTTGCTATAAACTGTGTACAAACATTTGTGTGAAGTCTATTAATTGGTGTATTTGCTATTTATGTGTTGTCTGTTTGTGTGTGTGACTGTGTGTGTCTGTCAGGTAGTCAGTTTGTTATTCAGAAGTCCATCATCTCCACACTTAATAATAATATGTAAATAAAACCGTCTGCTTTCAAGACCACTGGCTCAGAATCGGCTAGAACTTTAATTCTGTACAATAATAGTTATGCGTTTGTCTGTTTGCTTGTCTGTTTGTGTGTGTCTGGCTCAGAATCGGCCAGAACTTTAATTCTGTACAAACTTCAATAATAGTTATGCGTTTGTCTGTTTGTGTGTGTCTGTCAGTTAGTCAGAATTCATTGCCAATGCCATTCTATCATTTCCACACTTAATATGCTATTATGTAAAATCATACTGCATGCATGTTCAATACCGCATTACTGTAGTTTAATGTTTTGGTACAGGTAAGCTATTCAAAATTAACACATTTTCATTCCATTTTTAGTCTAAAAATATATTTCAGAATTATTTGATGTTTGTGTTCCTCTTTCCGTTATCAAATATTGAATAAATAAGTACCAAGCATAGTTTCTTGGAAAATAATGTTGATTTTTAATTTTTTTGTCTAGAAATATAAATTGTAATAAAAAAAGACCTCAGCAGTACAGGGAAAGGATCATAACATTTTGCAATCAAATATTTCCTTGTTATTAGGTGCTAAGAGGAAGTGAATATGAATGCACATATACAGTATAACAGGATATGTACATTTTGATAGTTATAATAAGTGTTGGAAGTGGTGATTTTATTATTTTACCTACAATTTAATGCTAAACAGTATACACAGTAGGAAGGTGATTTCATTTGAGGAAGAGAAACCATATGTATGATGTTATGATTACATTTTGGGTATATAATCCAAATTAAATATATATATATTCGAGTGGTTAACCAATTGTAAGGATATAGGGCAATATGTGATGCAGTGGTATCACAAGTTCAAAGTTCTTGTTTTAAAGGTTTAAAGATATTAGCCATATCACTAAATGGTTACTCGTTGGTTATTACGCCTATTTCATCTATTAGCAATAATACAATTTTAGAAGCTTAGAACTAGGAGTAGGGTTAAAGGGGACCACCAGGCAAAGAACAACACATTATTATATGTTTTGGTACCGTTTTGTGATATAAAATAGATACCCAACATTTTGCAAAGGGTTGTGTAATTCATAAACAAAGCAATTAATTTCCACCACTTACGGAACCACTCCATTTCCTGGTTCGTACGGGCCAAACATTTACGAGTGCGTAAATGCGATTCACGCGTACGTTTGCAGACAATAGAATCCCGGGCGATTCGTTCGCTCTGCACACAGTAGTCTTCGCAATTCAGACCGCATTAACGCATGCTTTAGAATGGTGAGGCGTTTTTCAATTATATATATTTTTTCTGGAAACATATTTTTGTGAACTTGTTGATGGAATGGAATACTAAAGATGTTGGTACCCTTTAAGGTTGGGGTGTTTAGTTAGGACTTTGAATCTGGGGAAACAGAAGTTTCAGACAGTGGCATTGCCATAAACTAAATTCAAGTGTGTGTATGTATGGGTGGGGGGGCTTCAACCTGCGAGCGTGTATTAAAGCACAAGCCCTTTTTTAGCCTTCTTAAGGGCCACTGGCGGGAGTCCAGGGGGCAGAGACCCTGAAAACTTTGCGAGTTTAGCTAGACAAAGCCGCCAAGACAAAAGTACCGGCTATAAAAAAATAGCTGAGGGGTTTCAGGCACCACAATGACCACATATATAGAAAACCAAATGAGAAATCTAGACCAAGGAGGTACTAGTACCTCCTTGTCTAGACCAAACGGGTGTAGACCGTGTAGACCAAGAGGGGTTTCACACGTCTGCCGAGTCGTGATTGCAATCACGATTGGAATCGTGTTTACAATCTTGGAGATTCTGTTGCCTTGCTTTCGCACGACGAAAAAGACTTCATGCAGACTGTGATTACCATTGCGATTCTGGAGATGTACCCATTAATCAAACAAGGAGAGCACTAGTACTACACTGCATGACTGCACTCGAAGCGAAGAGCGCCCGGTTTATCGGCGGAAGTGCATGTAAGGTCGCGTAAGCTCCGCCTCCCAAATCATGTTTTGGAGGTCAAGCCGTTCACACTACCGATCCGCACTGTGATTTGAGTGAATCATGATTAGAAACCACCTCCGGACCACGGTTCGAGTTTCGCGATTCGTGATTCTAGTTTGCTTTCACACGGTCAAAAATACCGTGATTGGAGTGAAAAATGATTCCAATCGTGATTGCAATCACGATTTGGCAGACGTGTGAAACCCCTCCAAGTGAACATGTAAGCTAATTACAGTGTGTACATGTTAAATGTCAATAGGAAGGAAACGTGGGCACCATGTCTGTGGTTATGTAATCATGCACTGCCCCTTGTAGTGGACACATGGAAAACTGGGGATATAAACTGCAGCACTTGGTCAAAACAGTTGAAAGTTGAACATGTACAGTATATATATGATTCTACAAAATAAAAGACATTTGTGATCAGTAAAGTAGATACATACTCTTTAACCCATTAAGGACGGTGTCCCACATATTTGTGGGTTGGTAGTCCTACACTCCCGCAAGAAGATAACAAGTTATATGAAGTCTACAAGGAGAAGGAGCATACATTTCTATATCATATTTAGAGCCCTAATTTGTTACTAATACCTGCTTTAGTTATTTTGTATTATTGTTATTATTGCGTAGATCGCTATAATCTGGGAAAATCCTTAAATTGGCAACACATTGTGATATTGTTAAACTTATTGTCACTTGCAAAAACATCATTTGAATGGGTACTTAATCTAAGGAAAATATTATCTAAATACTTTCTGAGAGCAATAGAGGGAATGTCAATTTCATCTCCCCCCCAAGAAAAACAAAGGGAAAGGAAGGAAAGTTCATATTATTTTTATGTAAACAATTAAAATTGTAAAAACAACTTCTTCCAGCCCGGAACCCGGCAGTGGGAATGGTGGTTAAATAACCTCTGCTCTGCTGAACAGGATTTCCTTTGACATACACAAACTAATCTATAAACAAAGGTTGGGCTTCCAAATCATGATGGGGATTTTCCAGATCTATTGCAAATACACAGTTAACCCGTTCACTACGAGATTATAAAATCCCCATAGACTTTGTACATAGTATACCCGGTTCCCGTAATCAACAGGTTAATGACCGTATTTCTCCATTTTGTGTTCCTGATTCCAATATAACAGTGCAGTTTTTGTCATTTTTGTATTAATGCCACATCTAGGTGAAGTCTCCATAGCCTCTTGAAATACTAGATTATCAAGAAAATTGTACTTCAGATCTTAAAGGGACTTAGTAACATTGTCCAAATCCTTAAAGGGGACCACCAGGCAAAGAACAACACATAATTATAAGTTTTGGTACCCTTTTGTGATATCAAATAGATACCCAACATTTTGCAAAGGGTTGTGTAATTCATAAACAATGCAATTCATTACCACCACTTACGGAACCACTACTATTTCCTGGTTCCGTACTCGCCAAAGATTTGCGAGTGCGCCAACTCTATTCACGCGTACGTTTGGAGACAATAGAATCCCGGGCGATTCGTTCGCTCTGGACAAAGGTAGTCTTCGTACATGCAGACCCATATACACATGTTGTAGTATGGTGATGCGTTTTCCAATTATATATTTTTTTCTGGAAACATATTTTTCTGTTGTTGATGGAATGGACTACTAAAGATGTTACCTTTCATTTATAAGAATATTATTTCTTGGGTGGTGGTACCCTTTAAAATCCAACTGGAGTTCTAGCGGTTCCCTCATACCTTGTTTTATTTGTATTAAAGGGGTATTATAAACATTAATGAAATGTTAAACTGTTTCAATTTTTCGAAAGATAAACTCTTACTCTCTAGTATAAAACATTCCTATTCCATTATGTATCTGTAGTGATGATGAAATAACATGACAAACATAGCAGTTTGAGAGCGCTTCGTCACCAAAAAACGTAAACCGATCTAATCATGATAATGATATGCATATGACCCCGTGACGTCATAACCAGGAGTCAGCACAACTAGCGCAAGCGAGGTCATAATAATATTCGCGCGCCTGAGCCTAAAATACCGTTTAAAAATCCACAAAATTGCCCAATGTTTGTGTAAAAGTACATATTTTACCGTATGAGTGGTTATTTTTAGCGAAATTATCGACTTGTTTGACAAATTGATCAACGCAAATTGAACATGTGCATCGAAAAAAAAAACCCAACGGAACACGCACTAGAAGGTCTGCCAGAGTTTCGGCAGGCCCCGCGCTGCGAGAGAGGTAGCTAGCTAGCGCGCCAAGCCGTTTGTAAGTTGCACTCTTAAAAAGTGTCGAAAAGGAACGAAAATGCAAGATTATCACGATCGCACCTATTCTAGACTTTCTCTTATTTTACTTACATGTTTGCAAGGCTTTTAAAACAAATACGAGAACAATTACCTGCAAAAACGGCAAAAAAAAACTGATAATCTCCTGTTAATTTCCTAACTCGCTCGGACCAGGTGAACTGAACCTAGCGCAGGTTTGTTGCCAATTTGCAAACAGGCCGGCGTAGACTACACTACACGTTATATGATATCGCAGCCCAGAAATTGGCAACGATCACAAACGATCTGATTTTCGGCTATGTTCAATCGCAGCTCGCATAACAACTAACAAGCGCTTGATTTGTTTTGAATGTTTTACTCGGTTTTACTTCCGGAAAAGTCATATTTTGCTAAAAACTGAGGTAATACTGAATATTGTGTAACTATATTTCCGTAAATATTGTTATATAAATCCAGCAAAGTATTGATACTTGTCATTTTATTGCCGTATAAAAAGATGAATTTGAGCGCGAAACACTGCATTTTTGCAGACCGGTTTATGAGATTCGATCGATGAAGCCGCTGCGGAGTGCCGGAGCAGCAGTCCAGCTCAGCTGCCTGTGCTGGCGGCTGCGCCCGCGCGCGGGCGGCCGCCCGGACGACCGGGCGAGGACTGAGTGGGTGTATTCTAAAATCATATCGGAGATTTCATCGTCTCCTCGAAGCGATTTAAGAGTGAGGATGCGCCTTTATTTGGCAATGATATTTGTTGTATTTGTGGAGACAAATAATCAAAAGGAATTATGAAAATGGTGTCTGCAAATATGCCTCAAAACCGGGAAATTGCCCCCTCTGACAAGTGACCCCTGTATGCCCCTGTCCATGCCCAGCCAATGTGTTCCTTGTTATGACGTCACACAAATTACCGTGACCTTTCCTTTTTCTAAAACATCGATTTTGGGAATTCCCCCAAAATGCTTTTTTTTTTACTTTTTTTTTTTGAACAGTTATTCGTAAACACTAATTTGTTATCATTTATATGTCAGCTTTATGATGTTAAAATATGAACTCAAATTGGAATGATTTATAATACCTCTTTAACAATAAAAGCATGGGACTGGTTTCGGTTGGTCAAATTTCCATTTTGTTCAAATGATATTTATGATTGAAGTGTTCAAATGTTGAACTATCCACTGGATAGTCATAACCGTGTACAAAGTCAGTGAAATGAGTTAGTGAATATCATTTTGCATTTTTGCTCATTACTCGGCCATATAACTCCAATTTAACTTGAAATTTTCACCCAATACCCAGTGGACATATTAGATAACAACACTTATACATTGTATCAACCATTCATCACTTTTTGCGCATGTCAATAAAGTTACTAGATCCCTTTAAATTGTGCAGATAAGCCAAACCTTTCGTTCAACTCGTGCATTTCATAGACAATACGTAAATTGGATTTAATGACTCATAAATGTAAATAAAAGTCCTTTTGTTACAAGAATATAGATCCTAATTTAATACAAACATGATATCATAGAAAGAATTGTTACATCCCACAAAGCAACAAACAAATCCCAAGTTCACAATTTCCCCCATGTTTTTTTTTTTTTATCATTTATTGACTCATAAAACCAAAACAAGAATATAATTTACAATGTAAAACAAGACAAATGAATAATACATAAATACAACAATTGCACAATACAAATAAATAAATTGGGAATATGAGAAGGGACCATAATTAAAGATAAACAAATCTTGGTGGGTATGGTCCCCAGAGAAGCGACGGCCTCAAAATAAGCACGTACAAATACAGATACTAAAATGAAAGAAAGGGAGTAGGGGTGAAAAGGGGAAAAGAGAGATTATACCTATATTAACATTACAATAGTGGATCTGGTGTGCTCAAAAGTGTGTCTTTATATTTGTGTTTGAATACATTTAAGGATGAAGCGCTTTTTAAATGGGGTGGGAGGGAATTCCAAAGTTTTGGACCTGCAAAAGAGACTGCTCTCTGTGAGACTAATGTTCTTGAGAAAGGAATGTGATAATCATTGCTACTACGGGTATTGTATGAATGGGTATCCATATTAAGAACAAAATACTTAGACAAAGATGAAGGGATCAGTCCTTTGTGACAAGAGTACATTAAAGATGCTAATTGATGAGAGTATAACTGTAAAACATTCAAAAGTTTGAGGGTTTTAAATAAAGGACGAGTGTGTGTATTTCTAGTGGAATGACTTATGATGCGAATTATTCTCTTTTGCAATCGCAAAATTCGTGTAATATTGCTGCGGGAGGAATTGCCCCATATAACAATACAGTATAATAAGAAAGGATATATCATAGTAAAATAAAGATTCATCAAAATATGCTTCGGTAAATAATACAATTTGTTGATGACACCAATGTTTCTAGATAAGGTAATACTAAGTGAGTTTATATGTTCATTCCAAGTAAGGTGATCATCAACAACCACACCAAGAAATTTAGAATTTGTTACTTGTTTAATTTCTATTCCATTAAAATCTTAATTATAAATATATATGTATATAAATGTACAGAGTCAAACGATGACTTTTTTCGTTATGGCAATTAAAATGGCTCTTTATGGGGTGCTTGCACTGCATGAGAGGGTTTTTATTAGGAAATAATTAATTAGGGGTTAATCAGGTTTAATTAGAACTGAGCATAAGTATGGTAGGGATTTTTCAGTTTTATTCCAAACATTTTTATGACCAAGGTGTACTCAAATTCTTCTCACAAGTGTTACCTGTATGAAAAGAAACTCCTGTTTACATGTACATGTAATGCTTACAAAGCAATTAATATTGTGCAGAATACATGTATGAATCGTTGTAGAACATGCAGAAGTCAATGCTGTAATTTAATTCTTCCATTTCATTTTGTTTCATTTTCTGTTCTTTTCTTTTTTTCTGTATTACATGTAACAACTACAAGGCACCAATCTCTATCAATTATTATTCATGGCTTATACAGAATCACAATACGGAATCACTGCACAATATGCGGAATTCAATGCTATAATTCAACCCACCCTTTTTATGCTCAATGCTCTTAAAGAATAGATCTGGCTACTTGTGGAAATGTGAACTTTGATCATTTTCAGAGGAAGTCTGCCATGTATAAAGCATACATGGCCTTTGAAGTAAGGATGGACCCCCCCCCCCCCCCCCGAAAGAAAAGAACAAAAACGTGCACAAAATAACATGCTGTATTAAGAATGGGATAGAATGGTGAACTTTTTTCATTGCATAGCAATAATAGTGAACCTGTTGCATTATTATAGGCAGCAATCTAGATTACAATGAACAGCTCATTTGCATCATGTTGATATAGCGATTAGGATATTAATTACACCAGAAATCGGTGATAGCAATCATGATCACAATCAATATTAATCTGTTTAAAATTTAATTATTACATGCATACATGCAGATATCAACACTGTAATAATTCAACTCATCCTTTGCATGGTCCATTGCTCAAGATTAGAATAAATGGCTACTTGTGGAAAAGTGAACTTTGTTCATTTCATTGTCAAAGGAAATCAGCCATGTATAATGTATACATGGCCTTTGAATTGAAAGGATTTAGTAACTTTGTTGACAAGTGCAAAAAGTGATGCGTGGTTAATTTAATGTGTATTGGTGTGAATGTGTGATCTGATATGTCCACAAAGTAAAATGTGTGAACATTTCACGTTAATTGGGTGTTATTTGGCCGAGAAATGAGCGAAAATGCAAAGCGATATTCACTAATTCACTCATTGCACTTACTTTGTACACAGCTTAGACTATCCTGTAGATAGTTTAACATCCGAACACTGCAATCGTAAATATCTTTTGAACGATATGGAAATTTGACAAACTGAAACTTGCCCTAGCTACAATGATTGTTAATATGAATACAACAAGGTATGAGAGAACCACAAGAGTTTCAAGTACAAGTCTTGAGGATTTGGACATTGTTACTAGATCCTTTTAAAGGGACTTAGTAACATTGTCCAAATCCTCAAAATCCAATTGGAGTTCTAGCGGTTCCCTCATACCTTGTTGTATTCGTATTGACAATAAAATCATGGGACAGGTTTCGGTTTTTTCAAATTTCCCTTTCGTTAAAAAGATATGTACGATTGAAGTGTTCAGATGTTGAATTATCCACTGGATCATAGAAACCGTGTACAAAGTGAGTGCAACGAGGTAGTGAATATGACTTTGCATTTTTGCTCATTATTCGGCCATATAACGTCCATTTAACTTGAAATTTTCACACGACACCCTGTGGACATATCAGATAACGATATGCATTTTATCAACCACTCATCACTTTTTGTGTATGTCAACAAAGTTACTAGACCCCTTTAAGGACGGACCCCCTCCCCCCCAAAAAAAAAATTTTAAAAATACATGCTGTATTGAGAATGTGGTAAGATGGATGGCCTTATTTTCTTTTACCTGATAGTGAAGCCATAGTCTCTAGCATTCATGATGTCTGATTAAAACCAAGAATATGAATCATTGTAGCTACATTGTAGATCATGCAGAAATCAACCAGGGCTGGAATTCTACTCACCCTTTGTATTGTCAAAGCTCTTTAGAAAATTGAATATTAATGGCTCATGGAAATGTGAACTTTGTTCATTTCATTGTCCATTTTATAAGGAAGTCAGTCATGTATAATGCATACATGGCCTTTTGAAAAAGGAGGGACCCCCCCCCCCCCCCCCCCAACCAAACAAACAAAAAATGTAGCATGCCATTGTACTAAAGGGATAGGATGGGTTGGCTTATTTCTAATATTGATCATGTTATTGCATTGCAATAGTGAAGGTCTACATATATATGTAAGGTGACAATTATAAGGCAGCAATATGCAAATGACTGATACTTATTGTTTTCGTCTTCATTTTGTGGCCCTTTTCAGCTACATTGTATAAAGTTGAAGAGGGGGAGAAGCTTCTACAGGTTTTTTTCTTTCTTCTTCCTAAAATAGCAACAATTAAGGTCATTAGCTCCAATTTGTGTGCAATAATTAGTTGTTAGGATGAAGGTAGGGGGGTAAATTAAGGTACATGTTTAGTTAATTAGTTGTAATGGGATTCTACAAGTAAATTAGTTGTATCACTAAAGTGCAAAATTCAAAGAACTTTGGTGGTACATGTGGGCTAGAAGTTAGCACTGGTGAGCTGTTCCGGGGGTGGGGGGGGGGGGGGGGGGGGGGCTACTAGAATATAACTACACTACTAATATTGAATTCATGCAATATTTAACTTGCCAGATTGCACAGTTTGGGAATGCTTTTTCTTGTTTTAGGCTGACAAAATACTGTATAATTGGTTCACCAGACCTTGATAAATCTTCATTTTACTTGTTCAGTTCAGTTTATTCAACACTTGTCATAAAAATGCATCAAATGCATTTAAGTAAAATCAAGATTTATCAAGGTCTGATGGACCAACACAGTATTTTACCGGCCTAAAACAAGGAAGGACTTGCCTTAACCTCTATGGAACAAGGTCAATTTCTATCCTAAGCATCTTTTGTGTTACCTTATAAATGAATGGATAGGTCTATTAAAAGCATAGTGACCACCAGTCGAGGTGTATCCACCTTAGCTCCTTAAATCCTTCTTTGACGTGATGACCTGAATCATGACCAGAGTGGCAGTGGACTTGTGTCATCGTTAAAAGGGGAAGGGCAAGTTGTCGTCAAACTGAAATTGAGTGATTAGTACTTCTATGTTATCATCCGAAAAGAGGAAAAGTTGTTATTTAAACATGCTTGAATGATAGGACAATAAGTTGATGTCGAAGTAAGGAGGCTGAAGACTTTGGCCCGTTGCAGAAAGAGATACAATCGATTGTAGGTTACAATTAAACGTCAGAAAATTTGCGCATTTCAACCAATCAGGTTTGTGCATTTAGTCACATGATCTGACTTACAATTAATTGTAAGTTACAATCCGTTGTATCTCTTTCTGCAACGGTGCCATTATATGTTTTATTGTTGTTTTTAGCTTTTTGGTTTCAGAATCTTGAAGGGAACTGGTTATTAATGAATAGTGACCCATCCAGGTGTACCCACCTTAGCTCCTTAAATCCTCCTTTGATGAATTGATATGATGACCAAAGTGGGAGTGCAGTCGTGTCATCATAGGGGGTACCATCATGATTAAAGGGAATGGAAAGTTCTCCTCACACTGAAATTCAGTGATTAAAACTTGATGTTGTGATCATTCAAAAGTAAAACATATCACTTAAAGGGATCTAGTAACTTGTGATGAATGGTTGGTGCAATGCATATTAATTATCATAAATCATAAATATGAATAACTGTTGAATACAAATGTTTGAATGGTAGGTAGAAGTGAGTTTTATTTCCAATATTATACTCATATAAATGATAATGATAAACAAAGTGGTAATTGAGAAAAGATTGTGACATTTCATAATAATTTAGGAATATATTGAAATGACATGCATAGAATTATTTATACAACTTCGTTGTTTTAAACAGCATAACTTCCTAGATCAGATATGACTGATAGCCTGCAGACTAAAGTGAAATTGAATATATATATCACTTATATTACAGTCATCTGATATACAAATATGTATTATTATAAGATGTCAAGTTTAGTGTTACTTACCCATGATTGCCATATTACTGTAACACTCTCTAGAAGCTTGTATACTGGTTGTGTTTAATTTAATCTTAAAGCGATTTGATTTTAAAGCGATCTTATACATGGTGCAACCGCAAACCACACGTATTAGCGATTTATAATTCGGCCAAAATCATTTGGAGTTTGGACAATATTCTTATATCTTGTGACTTGCAGTTTTCTTTTTTTACTATTAATATTATGGAAGCAAGAAAAGTAGTTTCACTTTCATTTTTCACCTTGTTATTGAGATTCATTATTGGATTTGAATGTAAAGCTAGGGAATAATTCCAAATTTGTACAAACCTATGACAACTAGTCAGCACATGATATTTCTTCATGAGCTCTCGTTTCCTATCCATTTGACATAAATCGTTTCACATTAATTTAATGGTTCTTAAATCGTTCAGAAGACATAGCAAGCAGATCACAAATTCTTGAGTGGGGGTGTCCGTCAAAATTTTTCAAGGGGGGTGTCCTCAAGAACTTTTGAGGGGGGGGGGGGGGTGTCTATCAAAGATTTTTCAAGGGGGTGTCCATCAAGAATTTTCGAGGCCGAGACCGAGATCCGTAAAAAATGTTCGAGGTCGAGACCGAGGCCACGGCCACTTGTTAAGTTGTGGCCGAGACCATCGAGACCAGTACAAAGTGGTAAAGGAGGGGGGGGGGGGGGGGGTTCATACCCCCAAAACAGTCATTTTTCATCAGGGGGGGGGGGGGGAGTTTGACCCCCCCTGGGTATGCCTATGCCCCTCCTACATCAATTTGGGGAAGAGGCGATAAAGCTGTTCCTGTTCACTACCAGTACTTTTTCTTTGTGGTGTAGAATTCAAGAGTATCCTGAAACCGATTTTTAATTTATATTCATTTCAGAGAGTACTTGGCCTGCATTGTTCTTGACATACTTTGTGACACTTCTGTGTCCTGAAAGTCATGTTTAGCAATTTAAACCTAATGTTGGGTATTTGCATTAGTTGTGAACAACAGACAATAAATTCTTAAAATAATCAAATCTTGTGTATACAAAATAAACCACGAGGTTCACATTTCAACCAAGAAAGATGGATATAGTGGGACACTTTTCAGTAACAAAAATTTAAAATTATTGTTTCTTAGATGATACAAAAAATGATATCATATATTTTACAGTCACCAAATTATTTCGCAAACAAATTTGGCCTGTGCAATGAATCATGTTTTATTAAAGCAAGGTATGTGTTCACATCAAAAATATAAAAAATCATGAGTCAGGTAATTTTTAGGCTAACCAGTAGGTAATCGAGCTTTCCTTTAAACAATGAGATAATATGATAATAAAAACATCACTGGTCTTATTGGGGCGATTAATATCTAATATCTCAACAGACATAACAAGTCATAGTATATTCATTTGGACAATGGGAAACAAAGTTTGCCTTTAAAGCTTGTGTGGTAAAATCCGAACCTAAGCATCGTTAGATGCAGAAATATCGGAAGAAAACCAATGGCCGCCCGAGAAATGTATAAATCCACCGCCTGTTCGCACCTGTCCGCGCCGCTAGCGTTGGGATTGAGATATCGACAAGTTCGCATACTGGACTCCACATGGGTCCACATGGTATTTTGCACGTAGCGTATGCGCGATTCCGCGTTGGCGATATCGATTTGCGGCAAATTAGTTTTTATAAATTTGCAAATATATCAATTAGTACCCAAGTCGAAATTCCCATAGAAACCCATAGAAACCCATAGAAAACCCATAGGAAAATCATATTGGTTTCTATGGGTTTCTATGGGTTTCTATGGGACCAACAGAAACCCATAAAATTGAAACCCATAGAAACCAATAGGACCCATAGAAACCCATAGGACCCATAGAAACCCACACCCATAGAAACCCATTGGACCCATAGAAACCAACAGGACCCATATAAACCCAATAGGACCCATAGAAACTCACACCCATAGAAACCCATAGGACCCATAGAAACCCACAGGACCCATAGAAACCCATAGGACCCATAGAAACCCAAAGAAACCCATAGAAACCAACAGACCCATAGAAAATGTGCATATTCATGCAAGACTCATGCATATCATTCATACAACAAAATATGATGTTTATATATTTGTTATTTGTTTAACACACATATTCAATTTTAATGGCGTGTATTTTAATGCAATAATATGTAATCAATTTATTCACCACATTTTCAATTCCTATAGATGGGTATTAATATTTCAGAAAACAATATGAATATGATAGAATATTGTACTAACCAAGGAAAAGTATTTTAACTGCAAATACATATATATCTCAATGTATTGTTCAGCTTTAAATTAAATTCTATAACCCTCTTCTACAAGTGTCAATGGGAAATTCCTATGCAAAATTTATATGGGAAATTTCTATGGGAATCCTATGGGAATCCTATGGGAATCCTATAGGAATCCTGTGGGAAATTCTATGGGTCCCATAGAAACCCATAGAAACCCATGTTCCACTTTCCATATTGAAACCCATAGAAACCAATGGGCCTATGGGTTTCTATGTGTTTCCTATGGGTTTTGGTTCTATGGGAATTTCGACCTAGGTAGGCGGTTTCCTGGTCAAATTGTTATAATCCCATATTAGTAAAATTATATTCTTTCACATGGTTGGTAATAAGAGCGTACATTTCATTTTTTTTTGTATGTGGGGCGTTTCCCACTACTGTTATTTACCTTTAAGATTAAGAGCTCATTAGGTCAAAGAGTCACCATTGGAAAACAAAGTCGGAAATGCATCTACATTGCATAACGAGACAAAGCATTAAAATCTCTTCGTTGGATTTTGGACCTTCCTTTGGAATTACAATTGCATTAGCTGCATCTTATCAGATGTTTATACATACCTGACAATCACCGTATTAAATAAATGTTAATCTGGTATTGCAAAATTGCGATAAACTTGTGTAAATAATGCAGTCTGGGTGTCTGTTTTTTCACAGTGCTTTATTTAGAATAGAAGAAGTTTTTAAAAATTGTTTCCTTCCCCTTTTGTTTCTTTATAGTCTTGGGGGATTGAAAGTGTCAAAGGCCAACATATAGAATGTTTGAGTTTGAGTTTGAGTTTGAAGTTTTATTATTATCCAAACAAACAAAATATAACAATAACGATAAAAGGTGAATGTTTAAACATAGATATCGAAAGGATAAATGGGACCAGAAAATAGCATTAAATGCTAATCAAGTCTGGTACCACTATTAACACAAAAGTATCACAACAATGAGAATGTAATGTATAAATATGAATAACTGTTGAATACATACTTAAAGGGGTATTTCAGTTTTGGTAGAGAGGGCGCTGCACATCACAATTTTTTTGTGAGGTAATGAAAAACTGAGTGTCGAATTTGAGAGAACATGCAATTTTAATGGCAGAATAAACTTTATTTGGCCAAAACCGGTCCAGAAACGGCTGAAATATCAATAAATATATCTGATCTTATAATTATTTGGGGCCCAAATGATTAAATGATTTTTTCAAAAATTTTTAAAAATGCTTACACTTTTTCAAAAATAATTGTTGATGATCTCTCTATTTAATCATTATTTCAATAAAACATCACGTGCATAATTTTGTATATAAAATGGTTGAAACCAATGCCTTTTTAGAGAGCGCCCTCTTGTGTTTTAATGGCTCTTTTTGAATGATAACAGGCTTTGTACTTAGTCGTTTGTAATTTTGTATACCTATCGAGCATGGTGGAGTTATAACTATTAGTTTATAATGTTACTGTCCAGGTTTGGTTACTAAAGTTCAGCCTTACCAAAACTGTACTACCCCTTTAAGCTACAAGCTATTCTACATCTAGGCTAAAATATGTTTGATGTAAAGTGTTTTGCAAAACAAAATTGTATTCCCAAACTTCTGGATGATGTACTCTGATGATCAAGACGTTTTGAGACACCATTGGTTAAAACTGTTATTATGACAGTCTGAATTCAAACATAGAGGAAACCGACTAGAAATATTTTAAGTGATTGAAAATGAGCAAAGGAAAGTAGGCTTCGCCGCCGGGAATCGAACCCGAGACCTCCGAATTGCTAGACCGGTGCTCAACCATTGAGCCACAAAGACCCTTGAATGGGGGACGTAATAGTCTGATAGAAATACAATTTGAAGTTCCACACAGATTTGTGGAATACGATTGAAGTCCTTCCCGAATATTATTATGATATATTTTACCGTTATGCTTGCCAGATGAAATATACTTTGTAATCATACCATAAAGCTAGGCTCGACATTAGCACTTGCCCTGTTGCCTGGGGCAAGTAAAAATTGATGTCGGGCAAGTAAAATTTCATGAATGGTCTAGTTTGGTTGCCCGACTGGGCGACTAAATTTTTGCTCAACTAGGAGAGAATAATGTAATTCTTTATCAGTAAATCTCATCTAGAAGTAAGCGGGCAAGTAAGTTTTCTGTTGGGCAAGTAAAAGTTGCAAAGTTATGTTTCTGCTTGCCCGGATGGGCAAGTAGAAACAAATGTTAGTGTGGAGGCTTGCATAAAGGCTTTATAATTTTCATATGAATATCTGAAGGTTGTTTCAATTATAATACGATCAGCCTAGGGATGCCAAATGCCTAAACTTTACCCAAACCGATTTATAAATAATGAAACAAAAAAAGAGAAAGATTGAAGTCCTACATTGATATGTATCTGAAATACTTTACAGTTAGTAGGCCCTACACAGTATGCTTACTAGATAAAATACTCTTCACAATAAATAATCATACGAAGGCTTTATAATTTTCATAGGAATATTTGAAGGCTGTTTCAATTATACGATCAGCCTAGTGATGCCAAATGCCCAAAGTTTACCCAAACTGATTTATAAATAATACCAAGAATAAAAAAAAAGTTTAAAGTTCTACATTGATATGTATCTGAAATACTTAACAGAAGTAAACTGTATTCTTACTAGATAAAATACCCTTCACAATAAATAATGCTATGAAGGATTTATAACTTTCATAGGAAAATCTGAAGGCTGTTTCAATTATACAATCAGCCGCAGGGATGCCAAATGCCCAAGCTGTTCTATAAATAGCAGTGACAATCCCATGTCGGATCTCATTGCATCTTCACGTAAGATGCAACATCTGTATTTCATCATAATTCCATGAACTAATGTTCCTGCAATGTTCAATGTATGTCCCACAGCAACATCCCTAAAATGGTTGACTCAAGAACACAGTTTTAATGGGATTGTATAGGTAGGGTCACCCAGAAAAGGGGGGGGGGGGGGGGGCAAGGTAGAGGGGGAGGGGGCAGGGGCAAGATACTCCATAGCTATCCTGTCTTGTGCTAGCCATAACTAGACAAAACATTAAAGGGTACCACCACCCAAAAATAATATTCTTATTAAAGAAAGGTAACATCTTTAGTATTCCATTCCATCAACAAGTTCACAAAAATATTGTTTCCAGAAAAAAAAAATAATTGGAAAACGCATCACCATTCTAAAGCATGCGTTCATGCGGTCTGAATTGCGAAGACTAATGTGTGCAGAGCGAACGAATCGCCCGGGATTCTATTGTCTACAAACGTACGCGTGAATCGCATCGGCGCACTCCCAAATGGTTGGCCCGTATGGAACCAGGAAATAGTAGTGGTTTCCGTAAGTGGTGGAAATTAATTGCTTTGTTTATGAATTACACAACCCTTTGCAAAATGTTGGGTATCTATTTGATATCACAAAACGGTACGAAAACATATAATAATGTGTTGTTCTTTGCCTGGAGGTCCCCTTTAAGATCACCATTTCATCATAGCTCCATGATCTAATGTTCCTGCAATGTTCACTGTAAGTCCCATAGGTGCACATCTGTGGGTGACTCAAGAACATTAGTTGCTGTAACATTTAACCAGGGACATGTCATAGAGGGACAAAAAGGGGGTGGGGGCAGGATTGCCCATGATAATCCCATCTTACGGTCCTGTGTGTGTGTTTCGCAAAGATCCAAAGTTAAACTTAACTCTTAGTTATGGAAACTATTATGGAAAGCTTTAAGTTTCTTTGTAAAATTGTTGAAACAGTTCTTTTGAAAAGGCATACAATTAGATAAAAGCTGTTAATTTCGTAATTATCAAGGAGCCTTGAAATAATGTACATAATTTTTTGTTGGAAGATTCAAATACTTGCATTTTTTTGCTTTTTAATATGTTTTATTTCAAGGCTACAAATGGCTTTCCATAATTGTTAAGCCCAACTTAGAGTCAAGTTCAACTTGTAATCTTTGTAAAACACCCCCTTGGTGTACATGTATATCCCCTAGCTGTAAGCAAAACATGAAATGTATCTATGTGTTTCATCAGAGATGCCAAATGTAATGACCCTGCAATGTATGTATATGTCCCATAGCTACAAACTTGTGGGAGACTCAAGACAGGGTAGGAAATACATGGGTCCCCATGACAATCTTGTCTATGTGTGTATATTCCTGTGCTGTATTAGACAAACCATAGATCGTCATTTTTACTATGAGTTCATGATCTACTGTTCCTGAAATGTTTGATGAATGTCGGATAGTTAAAGACTTGTGCGTGGGTGACTCAAGAACATTAAAGTATTAATGGGATTTTAGGTAGGGTCACCCAGAAGGAGGGCAAATAGAGGGAGGGGGGGCAAGATTCTCTGTGACAATCCCGTCTGGGTGCATATCCTGTACCTGTAGGGGTGAGGGTTAGGAGGGCAAATAGAGGGAGGGGGGCAAGATTCTCTGTGACAATCCCATCTGGGTGCATATCCTGTACCTGTAGGGGTGAGGGTTAGGAGGGCAAATAGAGGGAGGGGGGCAAGATTCTCTGTGACAATCCCATCTGGGTGCATATCCTGTACCTGTAGGGGTGAGGGTTAGGAGGGCAAATAGAGGGAGGGGGGCAAGATTCTCTGTGACAATCCCATCTGGGTGCATATCCTGTACCTGTAGGGGTGAGGGTTAGGAGGGCAAATAGAGGGAGGGGGGCAAGATTCTCTGTGACAATCTCATCCTGGTGCATATCCTGTACCTGTAGGGGTGAGGGTTAGGAGGGCAAATAGAGGGAGGGGGGCAAGATTCTCTGTGACAATCCCGTCTGGGTGCATATCCTGTACCTGTAGGGGTGAGGGTTAGGAGGGCAAATAGAGGGAGGGGGGCAAGATTCTCTGTGACAATCCCATCTGGGTGCATATCCTGTACCTGTAGGGGTGAGGGTTAGGAGGGCAAATAGAGGGAGCGGGGCAAGATTCTCTGTGACAATCTCATCCTGGTGCATATCCTGTACCTGTAGGGGTGAGGGTTAGGAGGGCAAATAGAGGGAGGGGGGCAAGATTCTCTATGACAATCCCGTCTGGGTGCATATCCTGTACCTGTAGGGGTGAGGGTTAGGAGGGCAAATAGAGGGAGGGGGGCAAGATTCTCTGTGACAATCCCATCTGGGTGCATATCCTGTACCTGTAGGGGTGAGGGTTAGGAGGGCAAATATAGGGAGGGGGCAAGATTCTCTGTGACAATCCCATCTTGGTGCATATCCTGTACCTGTTGGGGTAAGGGTTAGGAGGGCAAATAGAGGGAGGGGGGCAAGATTCTCTGTGACAATCCCATCTTGGTGCATATCCTGTACCTGTAGGGGTGAGGGTTAGGAGGGCAAATATAGGGAGGGGGCAAGATTCTCTGTGACAATCCCATCCTGGTGCATATCCTGTACCTTTCAGGGGTGAGGGTTGTTGGACAGAAGAGGGGCAGTAGTTCTGTATTTATGCTTTGCCATAAGAGGAACACTGAGGAGGTGGGTGGGGGTGGGGGACACAAGGATATAAAACCCTGTGTTAACCAAAAAAAATAGTCGCGGTAACGTCCTGAAGTTATCCGGATGAGATCCTACACCGTTCTGATTAAGACGCTCCAATCGGGATAACATCAAGAGGGTGTTTCACAAAGCAATATTTTGTCATCATGACAAATTTGTCATAATAACAGATTTTTATGGTGGCATTATAAGGACATTTTGGCCTGAATTTTGCTAAAACTTTGCCAAATTTTAGCCAAATTTGTATAATTTGGCTAAATTTTGGCAAAAATTGAGCAAAATTTTGGGCAAAAGGTCCTCGTAATGCCACAATAAAAATGTGTCATTATGACAAATTTGTCATGAAATTTGTCATGTGCTCTAAAAATAGAGAAATTAATGCTTCTTCTCCTTGTACACTTCATATAACTATTTATCTTCTTACTGAAGTGTAGGACTACCAACCCACAAATATGTGGGACACCGTCCTTGATGGGGGCATGTGGGTGCTATGCAACTGTGGTGATCAATTTAAAGGGTAAAATTTCATAATCATCATAACAAATACAAATATTGGAATGAACTCAGATTGCAGATATCCCAAAGGCATTGACTAAGTTGCTTGACACATACATACATACATAACAAATACAAATTTATATTGGAATGAACTCAGCTTCCAGAATTCCCCAAAGGCACACCCAACTAATGTTAAAGGCGCTTGACACATACATTCATACTTAACAAATACAAAATTAATATTGGAATGAACTCAGATTCCCGAATTCCCCAATGCAAACTGATAATTTGATGTCGCTTGACACATACATACATACTTAAGAACATTCATGCGCTTGTTTCCTTTTACTATCTCCAATAAGATTCTCCAATGTGATTTTGTTGACATATTGAGGCTAACTGTTCCCATGCAATTTTCTTGAGTCAGAGATGGGGGAATGGTGGTATGTAAATCCAAGAATATACATTTCATTAAGTAACAAGTATATATTATTTATTTATTTATTCATTTATTTATTCATTTTTTAAATTAATTAATTTTATTGTTATTTTTAAAATTAATTAATTAATTAATTTATTTTGTACTATTATTATTTATTCATTAATTTAATTTATTAATGTATTTATTTACTTATTTATTAATTTTTAAAAATTAATATATTGATTAATTATTTTTATTTTGTATTATTATCATCATTATTATTATTATTATTATTATAATACTAATTATTATTATTTAGTTGTTTTTTTTTTGGGGGGGGGGGGGGAGGGGGGAGGCAACATTATAAGCTATCATGAATTTAGCACTCTAAAGTTTGTTTTGCATTAAACGCAATCAGAATTAATGGGGATCTGATTTTTAGCTACCCCTTTTTGGCAGTAAGTTGCCCCCATGCTCAAGTGTATTGCCTCACTGGCTGGGTCAATAGTGTAGATAAGGTGGGAGGGGGGGGTGAAGAATTGTTGATAAAAAAAAGCCACTAGCCTATACTTTCAATAAATTTGTTAGTGATCCGTTTTAAATATTGTTCTGTTCATCATTTGGTTTTATAAATATATGCTTTATAATAAATATATTATTATAACGATGTTCATGAATTGAATTTTTAAAAAAACCTTTATATTCATGCAACATACAAGTAAAACGGGGCCCCTTGGTAGATCAGTTGTTTAACTGAAAGGGCAACCCTGTTGAAATAAAACGTTAATAAATAATAAATAAATAAATAAAACAAATCAATTTATACGTAAACAAAACGTCAACAAAAAACACGTGCACGATACTCGAGGTTCACTTTACACGAGCTAGCTGTGGCGCAGCATAATATTATCGCATGCCGTGTTCCGAAAAAAAGCACGCGTTACACTGCTTTAGCCGGAACAAGAATGACCTTTGACCATTTTCATCGGTATTTTTCACCCATACCATTTCAAGCTGACCGTTTCATCGGAGTGACACCGATAGAAAGAGAATTTCTCCTACTCTAAAGTAGGAGAATTTAATCGCCTATTTCTCTTCTTTTCATCGCCTATTCTATCGGCTTTTTCACCTCTGTAGCATTCATGCTGGCCGTTTCATCGGATGCGTCCGGACGCATCCGATGAAAAGTCAGTGAGCTTGAAAGCAACACAAGTTGTTATACATGATACAGTCTATGTTTCAGGATCAAGACTCAAATCATTGGGTGAGAGTAAGAAGGGCATTAAGTCCATTTTTTGCTAAATCGAGTTATAAATGCAATCATCTTGTAGGTGGAAGCCTCCTCTATGGGATGCCAAATGTTCAGATTATAACAATGATGTCTAATTTGGGGAATGGATCTACAAAATAGAATAGCAGCTACAATTGGTTTCTACATGGCTTTCAAACTTGAAACGTGATTATCTCTGAAGTACTTACAAAGAGGGACTTAGTGCCCTTCTCTTTCTCAAGCGACAAAATATGGTTGCCATTCCTAGACTAGACTACATTTTTTAAGGAAACACAAATCTATATTTAGCAGCTGCAGTATTTCCCAAAGGTAGATCCATGTTCATGATTTTGTATATTTAAAGGTCATTTGTATCATTAAAGCACAAGTTGAAGTTCACTGATTTTGTTTATATTAAAAATTTCACTATAAATGCACGTATTTAGGATGTGATTAGTGTATGGCCTGGGGCTACTTAAGTGACATTTTGTGCCATTGTGTGAAGATGACATTGTGTGAAGATGAAATTAATAGAAAAGCAATTGGCAACTATAGTCAAATTTGACTGATTGCCACCAAACTAAACAACAACAACTAAACAACAACAAACCAAAACAAAAATGTAATTATTTCCAAATTTTACTTGGTATAACCAGTATGAATGTAGCATCCTTTTTTTGTATTTTTCTTGCTAAGGGGCACTACATTCTAGATACAGTTTTCATACTTAGATTTGAAAAGTCTTGATTTGATCTTGTCAACATGTTATTAACTATAAAAGGAATCTAGTAACTTTGTTGAGATGTGCAAAAAGTTGATACAATGTATATTGTTGAGATCTTATGGATGTTACATGTCGGAGAAACGAGTGGAAATGCAAAGTGATATTTGTGAAGTCATTGCACTGACTTTGAACACGGTTATAACTTTCCAGTGGATAATAAAAAATCTGAACAATTCAATCTTAAATTATTTTTTTACATTAGGGGAAAAAACTGTTCCATGCTTCAATTGGTATTATACCAATACAACAAGGTATGAGAGAACCTCTTAGAGTTCTTAGTAAGTTTTGTGGATTTGACTTGGACAATGTTACTAGATCCCTGTAACTTAGATCGTTGTTAATTAGAGGGTCCTAGAGATATTTTTCATTGCAGCCCATATTGCAGCTTTTCCTGCATTGTGTGACACATTTTCACTAATTCGGTTTCCTTTTCAGACAGACATTCATCTTTTTCAAATACTTCAACCCCGTTTAATATTTCATCAGCGCATTCTATATTTTGTAATTTCTGACAGCAATTATTCAAAGCTCCCCTTTTTTTGTGGCTTGTTTGTGGTTATTCAAGGTTTAAACTTTAAAGTGATCCCTTAACTAAAGATTTGAAAATAACACACATCGTTCTCAAGAATCTTTCAATTATATTGGTTTATGACTTTAGTCTCAAATATTACTTTTGGATATAAAGTTATATCCAAAGTTCATTATAAAAAATTGATGGTTCGCTTTAATTTTGGGGGGAGTAAAACTAGGATCCTAACCATTTTATTGCAGCATTTCCTGGATCCTATGTCACCTTTTCCTATGCCACTTTGGTTTCCTTCACAGACATAGTTACATCTGCCGCTTGTTATCTATGAATAATGTGTTGCCAGTTTCGGTTAGATGACTTTGGTTTATAATGGTCATTCAAATTACATTGTAGTGCATCGACACACTGATAGACATGTCAGCGTTTTAAATGTACGCATACAATACATGTTTTATATACATGTTTGCATGTTATGAATAATTACAACATTCAGACATAATAACATCTGCTGCTTGTTAAATTCTATAATTAATGTGTTTCCACTTTCGGTTCTAGATTCCGATGACTTTTGTTTATAATGGTCATTCACATTACACTGTACTACTGCACTACATATAGACATGTCAGCATTTAAAATGTACGCTTACAATACATGTTTGCATGTTTTCCATTTTAATACAACTTCTTATTTGCATTCAGACATATTTACGTCTGATGCTTATCTATAATTAATGTGTTTCCACTTTCGGTTAGACTGCGATGACTTTTGTTTATAATGGTCATTCACATTACACTGTACTGCACTACATATAGACAGGTCAGCATTTAAACAACTACCGTAAAACTCCGTGTATAAGGCGCACCCGTGTATAAGGCGCACCCCCAACTTTCTTTTAAAAAAAAAAAAAAAAAAAAAATCAAAAAAAAAATTTTTTTTTTTTTTTAGGACACCCTGTATTTTTTTGTTTAGACACCCTGTAGTTCTGTTGTAATACTTACATCGCTGGTCTAGGGCATATCAAGGGCTTAATGTCAATTGTAGCTTTCATCATATACATTTTTTCACAAGCGCCTTGAGCATTTAATCAAAATGGATAATGGCGCTATATAAATCTTATGTATTATTATTATTATTATTATACAAAATAGTGGTTAGTACAAAAATTGCACACATTGAGCAATAACACTGGTGCTCATAAATATTCATATTCTTATTCATGAATATTCATAAGCACTTATACTCATTCAATATATGCAATTTTCTTAATTAACTAACAACTATTTTCAATTATGAGCAAAATTTATAACCACTGGTTAGATAATTGCATATATAATGAGTACCTGCTGCTCACGAATGTATGAATATTCATTAGCTGCAGTATTTGCTCAATAAACTTGCAATTTTTAAATTTGTAACCAATATTTGTTTTGTGTGAAAAAGGTAATATGTTGCTGAATGCTACAACAGACAGCAAGCTCTTGTCATGCTATACACCAGTAATATGCATTGAACATGACTACAGGGTGTCCCCAAAAAAAATTATAAAAAAAAAAAAAAAAAATTCTAAAAAATTTTTCTTTTTTTTTTTTTTTTTTGTTGTTGTTGTTGTTGCTATACCTGTGTATAAGCGGCACCCCCGAATTTGAATTTTTTTCCGATGGAAAAAAGTGCGCCTTATACACAGAGTTTTACGGTATACTACAGAAAACATGTTTCAATGTTATGTATAAACTTCTAATTTACATTCAGACATATTTACGTCTGATGCTTATCTATAATTAATGTGTTTCCACTTTCGGTTAGACTGCGATGACTTTTGTTTAAAACGGTCATTCACATGCATCATAGTGCAGGACACATATCAATCAATCAGCATTTAAATATATAGGCTTACAAAACATGTTTGCATGTAATATATATTTACAACCTCTAAAGTGTTTCTGATTTAGTGCATTTGTCTCCATATAAGTGAGTAGAGGTCATTGTTTTTCATTAAAACACTATTCCCACTTTCGGTTAGATTTCAATGGCTTTTATATTACGGCCTTGCACAAAGTACAAGACTACAAGTGTACTGAATGGAATATGTAGACAAGACAGCATTTTAAAGTATGATTGCATATATCATTAAATGCAATTTTACACAATTATAATGTCTTACACTACAGTAATTTAAAGTACAGTCGCCTCAGTAGCGAGTTTAGGGTCATTCATTTCGTTCATGAAGACATGTTTTCCACTTTTCAATCAATACATTTCAGTTACGTTACTTTGTAATTAGTATAATGACCATTCACATTAATATAAAATACACTACGTAGACACATTGGAATTCAAACTAAAAACAAACGTAAAATATTAAACATTTATGAAACATTTTCAATTTGGCAGAATGAGGCAAAATGCAGTACTTACAAGTTTTAACAAAAAACGAAGCAAACTTGTAAAACTTTGCTTTTAAAAGAAACAATCCCTCATCACTCTGTTCACAATAAAGGAAGTGAAATTTTGGATTGAATTTCAGATATTACTCTGGTAGATTGTCAGTAATTTGTAAAATAATAATGTACCCCTCGCCTCAACCTGTTCCTCACTGAGTAAGGTGATTATCACACCACACCTGTTGTTGGAAAGTTGATATTTCCTTAATCCAAATTTCACACTAGAGAGGGAGGGGGGGGGGGGGGGGAACACAGACCCTTTAAAGTGAAACCAGTAAAGTGTCTAACTCCACGAAAATTACTTGGAGCTTCCACATTTCTCTTCTACCGTGTTGTTTGGCTTATGGTAGGAGAAGAATAAAATAGGGTCAGATTTTTAAAAATACCCCTTTAGTATGACGATATCAATCATTGATAATCATTCAGCTCAAGAGCGTTAATGAACGGTCATAAACCTCATACACGTTATACAGTAATTTGTTGTAAAAGCTGACGCAAATTTTCGCTTTTTTAACCAGGAAAGCAGTGTTCTTTTTCAATGAAACTTTCACACATCATTTGGACATATCTTACAATGATTTTGGTATAGGATTGAAGTCTCAAATGTAATTTTTGGGCAATATCTGACACTTTACAGGTGCACCTTTAAATCCCTTCTTCAAATAAGAGCTTGGACATTTTTATTTTTTTCATTTAATGAACTGAATTCAGACTTTTTGATATTGTTGTAAAAAGTATTCTGCATAGACCCCACTGGAATAGTTTGTTGAACAGTCCCGAATGGATTAATGTAGATGTTCAGTCAAACCTGTGTTTAGTGACCACCGAAGGGAAGTGAGAAAAGTGGCCACTGTAGACAGGTGACCTCTATAGACAGTTTCATTCCATCGTATTCTCTGCAGGGGATCATGTTAAGTGGCCACTATAGGCAGGTTGGCTGCTATAGACAGGTGGCCACTAAGACAGGTTTTGACTGTACATGTTTGTCTTATATATATTAGTTGGTTGGTTTGTCTATAGTTTCCTACAATCTGAGCAAAACAACACAAATAATTGGAAATAATCTGTACTTTAGATTGAGGTTCATCATTTAGTAACTATTTATATGATTATTTTAAACCTGAATGTTGTTTGTAAAAGCTGTACTGACTTGAGTATGCTCTATATTTGCTCTATAGCCAATCAATAAAGTGTAAGCAGTTATTTTGCCATTTAAATGTTTGGAAATAGTTTTCTGTAATTTCAATTAGAATAATGGAGTATTTATCACTTTAATGTATCATTATTATTTGTTTATATGCAAACTTGCAACGTGATCTGTTACTACAATTGTGTTGATATCAAACATTTTATATTTCCTTTGAGAGGATTTCCTGGCAAATACGTTTCACTCTAATTTTTGAAATATATCCTTCAAAATAATAGCTGATTTGATGAATATATGTTTGTGGGATAAAATCAGGAAGTATATTTTCTGTAATTCTATAATTTATTCTAAAGCAAAATTATGGAAATACCTATGAGGGTGTGGTGGTTAGGGACTTGCATGGTACCTATATAATATTAAAATAAGTGATTGTAATTTTTTACATATATAGTGCTTTGTCACAGAAGTCTAAACGCGCTTAGAGTATTATTACCTGGCACTCAAGCATTTCAAGGAATTAATTCCTGCCAGGTACTCATTTACTACACCTGGGTTGAGAGCAGCCAATGCAGATAATATAATGTTCCTTGTGGATTTGTTTGTCTATTATTTTGTCTATTAAATAAATGTTACTACACAATCTATTAATATCTTTGAACAAAGACTAAGCTAGTTATGTCTTGCACTCATCGGTGTTTAGTGCCGAGAATGAACAGAATGCTTCTTTATTATTCTATATTCATAATATTCCATAATGAATTCAAAAGTTATTATTGCAGCGAAAGTTGTTTATGTTTAATCAGGGAGATACTCCCATTTCCCTGGATTAATAGTGGCCTTATTTTTGCAATGTGTTCTAATTCCTATGGCCTCTTCTCGATATTAATCAGGAAATAATCCAATGGGGCCAGATGAGATGTTTGAAGTATGAACTGAAGTTTGTTGAAGAGTTTGGCTTATTTGGAATAAGCAAGCATGGTAATTTTATCATGAGGAAAACACTTGTGCTTAATTATTGTTGACTTTTTCATAGATGCCAGAATTAAGTGTGTGTGTGTGTGTGTGTGTGCGTGTGTGTGTGCGTGTGTGTGTGTGTGTGTGTGTGTGTGTGTGTGTGTGTGTCTGTCTGTATGAGTGTGTGTCTGCATGAATATGTGCATGCATGTGGGTGTGTGTGTGTATGTGTGTGCTGGAAGTGATGTGTGTGTATGTTGGATTAACAGGTCAAGTATATCAACCTATCAACCTTTATTTTCAGTGCAAAATAGGAAGTTGGTTTGCATTTGCATGTTGACATCCTTCCCTATAAAAAAAAGTTTAGCTGAAAATACCCTTATCTCTACCCTGTATTTCGAAGGTATATATATTACTTCATAGTTATGCACTTTTACAGAACTTTTGTCTGTTCATTTCTCTAATTTTATATATTGCTGTTTAAAAAATGTAATTCATCAAATATAAGTGCAAAATATTAGTACATTTATATGGATTCATCACTTTGAAGAATTGTCTGACTATAGTGTGTTCAGTTTCATTGCACTCATAATATGAACATTTTAGGCATTATTATATTATCATTGAACAATTACAGCAGTTTGACTGATATTTTTAAAAATTGTAACTCATTGTACATTTGGTGTATTATAAAAAGGAATAATTTACCTCTCATAAAATATGTTAAATTCTTAAATGTATTCTTGACCCGTTCCTTACCAGATTTTGAAGTCTCCATATAATTAAAACAGGATCCATCCGGTTCCCATGAAAGTGGGAAAAAATTATAAAATTACCTTGTGATAGAGAACTTCATTTCCATATTCTTCCAATATTGGATTTGTATAGTGTAGAACCTGTAGAAATTGGAATTGAAAGAATAACATTAATCATAGTGAAACAAGGAAGGAAGGTAACAAAGGAACGATGTAAATTGTCTGATAAACAATGCTCTTGAAGGTGTTTTTGTTATTCCCGTGTTATAAAAACAAATACTGGATCAATTTCTTGAGATAAGGACCATTTGTATCATTAATGACCTGAAAATGACCTGAAAAAACAACTTTATTGTACGATTACTTTAAAAAAGTCATTATCTTGTGTAATTACTATTATTCTGTAACAGCGCTTAGAAACCCTGTATTAAGCGCTTTATAAATCCAAGCTATTATTATTATTAATAAAATGGTGAAAGATAAAGACATACATAGAGTGAGCCTCCCCCCCCCCCCCCCCCATAAGTGGCATGCACCCGCCCGTAAGCAGACGATACACACCACTAATTGGATCCATTGTATCTTCAGAAAAAACACCAAACATGTCAATTGGTATGGAGAGAAAGATAATTTAATGAATAACATTTTGGTTTATAATGATCATTGAATTATAGCAACTTTACTAAACCATTTTAACTCCTTGAGTGCCAAGCTCGCATTTTTGCAAGTTAAAATACACACAAATGCCATACAGCATTAAAATTCCTGGCACTTTAAGAGTTAAGAATGATCCTAAACAAATCATATTAAAAATCACACATCACAATTGTACAAAATTTGTTTATACTAGAGGTTTATTTCTAACATAGGGAATCAGACAAAAGTTATATAAACTAAATGAAAATGAGCAAAGAAAATTGGGCATCGCTGGGATTTGAACCTGAGACCTCCGGTTTCTAGCTCAGTTGGTAGTTTACCCGTCTAGCAATCCAGAAGACTCGGGTTTCGAATCCCGGGGAAGCCCTAGCTCATTTTTTATTCCAAACTATGATTAATCAATTATTCTAACTTTAGAAAGAAGATGGTTTGATGTCTATTTCTGTTCTCTTTTTACTTTTCAAGTATAGAGAAACTATTTAAAAATATAGAGTGTGTATTCCATACTTACTAATGAATTATTCTAACTTTAGAAGGAAGATGGTTTGATGTCTATTTCTGTTCTCTTTTTGCTTTCAAGTATAGAGAAGCTATCTAAAAAATAGAGTGTATTCCATAAAATTCTAACTGTAGAAAGAAGATGGTTTTATGTCAATTTCTTTTCTTATCTTTTTTGCTCCTATTTGCAGAGAAACGATGGACTCGGATGAGGAGCAGGGAGTGGAGGATACTGATGATATCTATGACGACGCAGAGTCAACACAAGGTGAGCAGATTTGAAAGTGATCTATTATTAACTTTGTAAGATTTTTTTTCCAAAAGTGATATTTGAGACTTCCACCATATAGCAATATTATTGTGAGATTCTTCTGAATGATATGTGATATTTTCATAGAAAAAAAAAAACTTTGTTAAAAAAAAAAGAGAAAAAATTGATATCAGAATGTATGCTCAATCAGTTGCATGAAGTATCCGAATTTGAAAACCATAAAGGATCAAAGTCTCCAAATTGGAAAAGGTTTTAAAACGCTTTATTCAATATTAAATATCCTCATGATTAGGAAAACATTTGAAAACATTTGAAGAATTTTTTTTTTTCATTCTTCTGCTAGCTTTAACCAAATAACAAGATACAAGGGCAATGTCAAAGCTCCAATTGATTTTGGTTTAATATGACAAATCAACCCCTTGACTACAGGAACCGGGTGGGTTGTGTACAAAGTCTATGGGGATTTCAGAAACTCGAAGGGAACAGGTTAAATGGATCACTTTAACCTTCTCAGTGGTGTCAAACTAAATTTCAAGAGTCCACTTGGCTCAGTTCTTATGACAAGTTTAAGTGATCCTTCAAAGGGGAAGGAAATGCTGGAATTGTGGTTTGTTGTTACTGCTAAGTGCAGCTGTCATCTCTAGTCGTATATTTCCTCTTGGGTATCACTAATAATGGACATAATCAATGTTTTTGAAACCACTATCAACTGCTTTGACTGAGCACTGGAGGCTGCCATGTTTTCCAACGGTTCCGTACGAAACGTCATCTGAGCGCATCTGAGGGTGCACTAACAAAAGCAGCAGGTTCTACAACAGCGGTTACATAACCCGCTTTTGTTAGTGCATGCTCAGATGCGTTTAGATGACGTTTCGTACGGAACCGTTGGAAAAACATGGCAGCCTCCAGTGCTCAGTCAAAGCAGTTGATAGTGGTTTAAAAAACATTGATTATTTCCATTATTACAAAAAATTATATTAGTGATACCCAAGAGGAAATATAGGAATTGAAGTGACAGGAATTCTGCACTTATCAGTAACAACAAGCGGAAATTCCAGCATTTCCTTCCCCTTTAACTTTGTGAAATTCGATGAAAATCCCTTGGAGCTTGAAATCATCTTTCTCTTGTACCTTGTTATTACAATCCATATCATACTTTCGGGGAAATTTAGCATTGTAAATTGAATTGTTCATTGAACAGACGCGATAAATCCTTAAGAAATTGAGTTACGTCCAGATTTTCGCGCCCCTTCTATCATTGGGTCATGGTAGACAGAAGTTTGTCACTTAGGGTGGAATTCTCATCAAAAGGTTAAATTTAGCTCGGGTTACATTTAACCCACCACGTACTGTATGGAGCGCTGCATGGCAAACAATGCACGATTATTTCTAAATTCGCGCCTGTTGCTAAATGCACGCTTATCCTTCACGAACGCCACACAAAACCTATGAATAAACAATTGCGCATGACGCTTATTTTTATTACGCTAAACTGGCAGGAAGAAAGTATTACAAAACTATGGAGAATCTTGACAATTATTGTTGATTTTGCCAGATTTATTTGACTTTTCATATAAATGATATGGACTCATCTTACGGGGAAACCTCCATACCTCCGCTGCCGAAACCAAGTGTAGAAAGCGCTAATTGAATCAAGAAAAGAATAAGATAAATGCCAAGGGAGACCATGCTGGCAAAGTATTAATTACCCGGCTTCCTATAAAACAGTGGGTTAAATTTAACCTACTTCTGACGTAAAACGACGCGAATGACGCGTTTTAGCACCTTGCTAAATTTAACCGTTTGATGAGAATTCCACCCTTAAAGTGATCTATTAAAGGGGAATTCCACCCCAGAAATGTGATGTTTGCTATAAAATGAAGTGAATATGAAGAATCATGATCGAAAATCTGAGCCAAAACGGTGGAGCAATAAAAAAGTTATGACAGGATGAACTTTGCTCCGATTTTTAGTATCGTTCGCAATTGCTATCGATCGTGACGTCACTTGCGAGCTGCAGCCATTTTGACTTCTACATGGAAATTTAAAAAAAATTAAATTTTCTTAATAACAAAGCAAATTTATGAGCTTACAAATTCCAAAGAGGTTGGCCCATCGATATTATTCTATGAATTCGTGAAAACAAGCAGAGAAAAATTAATTTTTAGCAACGAAAATGAGAAATAAGTGTATTTTCATGTACTAAAGGCATGGCGAGTTGCTCGTCAATGATGTTGCATATGGCGGCAATTTTGAAACAATCGCTCATTACTACATGATGTTCAAATCGGTATAACTCCCGTGTTTCTTGTCCGATTTTGATCAAATTTTCACCAATTATGCCTCTTATTCTGCTTATTCAAATAACGAATGGTTTTATCAGGCCCGGACTACCCCTTTAACTTTGTCAAATTTAACCCAAATCACTTGGAGCTTTCACACTTCTCTTGTCCATTGTTGTTTGGCTTATGGTAACAGAAGAATGAGGTGTGTCTACATCTTTCAAGTGTATCCCCTATAAAGTAAGATTATGATATTTAAGATTGAATTGAAAAGTGTTTCAGAGAATGCTTTTCAGTTGTAATATAGTCAAAAGTATCTGAATTTGGATACTTTGATCATTCATAGTATCTGAACATGGATACTTTGCGCAAACGATCGAGAATAAAATCTGACATCAGTTTTCACCTTTTTTTTCACTAGGTAAATATTGTTTCTTTTTCTATGAAATTTAGAAGAATCTTACAATGATATTGGTATAATGATTGATGCCCCAAATGGCACTTTTGGATCACTTTAAAGGGATCTAGTAACATTGTCCAAATCCACAAAACTTAATTAGATACTGTATCTAGAGGTTCTCTCATACCTTGTTGTATTTGTATATTACCAATAGAAGCATGGAACAGGTTTGTTTTTCCCCGTTTCGTTGAAAAGATATTTACGATTGAAGTGTTAAGATTTTTGACTATCCATTGGATAGTCATAAATGTGTACAAATTCGGTGCAATAAGTTAGGGAATATCACTTTGCATTTTTGCTCATTACTCGGCCATAAAGCATCAATTTAACATTACATTTTCACACAATAGTGCAATACTCAGAGGACATATCAAGTAATAAACCTACACATTTAACCAACCATCCACCACTTTCTGCACATGTATGCCAACAAAGTTACTAGATCCCTTTAATTGCAATTCTCTATAATATCATGCATCTTGGCACATTTTGTGTCTGTTTTGTAATCCCTCAACCAGCTGCTTGCACTTCAAGGATTTTATCTGCACTTTTATCAAAAACAGGATTGTAAGAATGATCCTGCAGCTAATATGCTCTACTTAAATTGAACAAGTGTGTTGTATTGTACTGTAGTGTATTGGAGGCGTGTATTGAAATCCTTTGGAGGCACTTATTAGGTCCTATAACTATTAAAATAGATCATAAGAATAGATTTGATTAATAAATGATTTTTCTGATATTATTTTGAAATGAAGTTCTGGTATGAATAATTTGTCTTCTAAATGTATTTTCAAAATGTGTGTATAAATTTGCCTTCATTGGTGATGGCCTACAAAAAAAGAAATGGTTATTATACAAACAATATTTACGCAATCGGACAGATTATAGACTTACTAAATATAAAAGATATAGAAATTTGGTGAATAATGAAATTAAGAAATCTAAAAATACATATTTTAAACAGAAGTTTGATAGTGCTAAGGGAAATATGAAGCACACATGGAAAATATTGCAAGGCATTCTGGGTAATAAGAGGAACAAAAAAAAACCTATAATAGAAATATTATTTGAAGATCATACTATACAGAATAAAGAGGACATTTCTAATATTTTTAATGCATATTTTGTGAATATTGGTCACAACTTAAGGGGTAATGTGCAATCAACTGAAGAAGACTGCATGAAATACATTGAAAATAATTATAAATCTGCATTTTTTCCACCTGTGAAATGTAAAGAAATTATTGATATTGTATGTGACCTTAAGAATCATTCAAGCCCTGGATTTGATGATATTTATATTTCTGTTGTTAAACGTGTCATTCATATTATTTGTATTCCATTGTGTAAGATTTTTAATTTATCCTTAGAGAGTGGCATATTTCCTGACCAAATGAAAATTGCAAGAGTAATTCCCGTATATAAAGGTGGATTAGAAAATAATGTTTGCAATTATAGGCCCATTTCAGTGCTCCCTGTTTTTTCGAAAATTTTAGAAAAATGTTTTTATAACCGATTGATATGTTTTTTGAATGAATGTAATATTATTTCCCAGAATCAATATGGATTTAGATCGGGGCACTCCACATCTTCAGCTTTACTTGAGTTTATTCATAAAGTAAATTTTTGTTTTGATAATAAAAGAATTATGTTGGGCCTGTTCCTTGACCTCAGTAAATGTAAATAAAACAAAATATATGGTCTTTACTAAAAGAAATGTTCAATATGATTTTTAATGTTAAAATAGGTAATCAAGATATAGAGAGAGTCTCTTCATTGAAATTCTTAGGAATGACCATAGATAATGGATTGTCATGGCATGAACACATTGGTGTCATCTGCAACACAGTATCTAAAAGCATTGGTGTTATAAACAAGCTAAAATTTTTCCCCAGACTATTTAAAAATTGTTGTATAATGCTATTATTCTACCACACTTAAATTATTGCAACATAACTTGGGCTAATTCTAATGATTATTCTAGATTGTTTTGTGTTACAAAAGAAGGCTGTCAGAATAATTTCCCACCCTTCGTACTTCGCTCACACAAAACCAATCTTTGAACATTTGAAAATACTCAATATTTTTAGTTTGAATAATTATAATATTGCAATTTTCATGTATTTGTGTTCTAGAAACAAAATTCCGGATAGATTATGCTCTTACTTTTCTTTTAATTTGGATTATCATGATTATAATACAAGATCTGCATCAAATTATCATTTACCTAAAGTTAGAACAATGGTTTCTAAACATTCTATATTTTTATAAAGGTCCTATATAATTTGGAATAACCTCACTTTAGAAATTCGCAAAAGTCAAACTCTCAATACTTTTAAACGAAAACTCAAAATAACTTTGTTAGAGAATTTATAGATATGAAATGGTTAGGGCATGTATGTGTGTTTGCGTGGGTATGTACTTGAGTGTGTGAATTAGTATGAATAGGATATATAGTTGTATTTGTAGGATACACTGACTAGAATATATGTAAAATATTATTTGATTTTAAAGTGTCTATTGGTTTAATTTAAAAAACACTTCCTCTTGCGTTATAATATTTTCTTTTCTTAATCGGGGTCAACACCATATAAGGCTTCTGCTCTTTTAAGTTGGCCCCACATTCTCAATTGATTTAATTTGCTATTTGATTGTATTTGACATTTATTTTGTATAACTTACTATAATAGTTTATGTATTGTATCTTTTGATGTTTTTATAAAGAATGTAAATAAACTGAAATGAAATATAAGGTCATATACTGTATACCTTCAAATTCATTTATAGTTATTCTTTTTGTGAAACCCTTTCCAAACCAAGATGTTGGACCATCTAGTAACATTGAATACATACTGATAGACAAACAGACCCATCTAAAGGGATAGTAAAAGTTTTGGTTTAGAGGGTGCTTCAACAACAAAAAATTTCTGTTAAGTAGAGGTAAAATTCTTGTGTTGGAATGGCTGAAGAGCATGATTTTAAAAACAAAACAATGTTTGTTTTAATCTCAAAATCTGTCCAGAAATATCCATGAAATTATAATTGCGAGCCATAAAACAGGTTTCAGGGAAGTGCCACCATAAATAGGTCTTTGTGGCTCAATGGTTAGAGCACCGGTCGACCGATCAGGAGGTCTCTGGTTCGATTCCCGATGAAGCCCAATCGTCTTTTCTCATTTTGTTTCATATATATAAACAAATATTTGTATAACTTTTTTCTTTTCCTTTTTCAGCCCCTGTTCCAGAGATGCCCCCGAGGCTACCGCCCCACCCCGTGGTACTATCACCCCCTGTTCTACCGCCCCACCCCGTGCTATCTCCCCCGATTCTACCACCCCACCCCACCCTCGTGGGGGATGCGCCCCCGCCCCCCTCGATCACTTCCATCCCCGCCCTGCACGGCAGCGGGGGGTCAAGCATCTCGTTTCCTCGGTCAGTGGAGAACAGTGGCTCGGGGATGGAGGACTGCGGAGAGATATACGATGACGTCTCGGGGGTAACTAATGAATAATAATGATGAACAATGATTGCATTTATATCAGTTTTAACTCATTGAGTACCATTGTCGCAAATTTTCACCACACAATACACATAACTCCCATCGAGCAGTTATATCCCTGGCAAGCTAGGAGTTAAAACAGGGTTTTTGATAATGCGAATGATGAAGTTATAATGACCAAAATGATGATTGCTATTAAAGATGATACGATTTTTAACACTATACCAAATCCATACAATTAATTCTAACCGTAACCAGAGAGGTAAAGGGGGCCATTCCTCTCGTATCTTTGCCCTATCTTGAAACCTAGACCTAAACCTAGCCCTAACCCTAGTCCTAACCCTAACTTACCCTGAAATCAAAATATGGCCATATGTGACCAACTATAGCAAAACCCTGCACTTGTCGGTAAAAATCAAAATGTAGATTTTTATACCATTAGAAAGGCCTCATCACAAGCTTTCATTTGATGCTTTAATTGTTCTAAAACTTTGGTCAATAATTGGCAAAGATATATTTGTTTCAATTTGACAAACATAGGTCTTTTACACACATTATGTGAACTTAAAATGCCCATTTCTTCAAAACATGAATTACCGACAAGTGCAGGGTTTTGCTATAGCCGGTCGATCACATATATCTTGGAGCATTTGTTGCCAGAGAAAGTGTTGTCTCGACGAATGGGGAAATACTATATCAATGGATTGTAAATGAGTGAGATTTTGAAGCCTCGAGAACAAAGCTGAACAATTTTAAGCCAAGGTTCCAGCTAATTTTTCAGTCATATTTATCCCCTTGATCCACAGCCTAACCCATTCCTCATTTAATAGAGAAACCTTCCCTCAAGTTTGAAAAATTGCCAAATACCTCAAGCAAATGAGTCACTTATAATCTTTGTGAACCGTGAACTTATACTATAGGAGTGTCCAACGTGTGTGGCTGGTTCAGTTTAGTTCAGTTCATAAGGTTTTGGTACATTTTGAATTAGTTACAAGTTACAAAATAACTAATATACCCTGGTCAAGTATTTTGTGAAATTGAAAATGAAAGCAGAGAACATCTTGGATGCGAGGTTTAGGATGCTGGGTCCCAGATGAGCTAATTTGAATTGTAGATGATTAATTTCTCTGTGTATAAGTGTACATTGTGAATTTTGTATTTATTACCAAAATGTACATGTACCCTGACAATCCATTATGTAGTCAATGTTCAATTGTCCATACATGGTTATCATTATCAGCATTAATTTAAACAAGTTTTCTTTCAAGGTAGAACATACATTTCTGAATCAGATATTTGTAGTCATATAGCACCACCAAAATGGATTCCTGGCAGGGAATAGTAGCAATGAATATGGGACCTGTCTAAAGAGGTCACCTGTCATCAGTGGCCACTTGTTTCCTTTAGGTGGACACTTTAAACAGCTTTGACTGTTAGTAGAAACTGCCTCCGTAACGAAGTTGCCGGAGGCATTATGTTTTCGGGTTGTCCGTACGTCCGTCCGTACGTACTTACCGTTCTCGTTAGCGCGTTATCTAAAAAATGGATTGACGGATTCTGACCAAACTTGGTACATGTATGTATCTTGGGGGGCCGATGATCTGATTAGATATTGGGGTCATGAGGTCAAAGGTCAAAGGTCACAGAGCTCATTATATATGCAAAAATAGCTCGTGATCGCGTTATCTCAAGAACGGATTGACGGATTCTGACCAAACTTGGTACATGTATGTTCCTTGGAGAGCCAATGAACTGATTCGATTTTGGGGGTCATGAGGTCAAAGGTCAAGGTCACTTACAGCTCATAATTGTGATACATCAAGATCTAATTGAGTTGACAGAATTAATTCAGTGTACATGTTGATTTGGGCTTGATAGGCCCTATAAATAAATCGCGTAATGGCGGAGGCATCATTTTCGACTGCGCGCAGTCGAAGTTTATAATTAAATGTAATATTTTTTATTTTCTTCCAGGGTGAGGACAATGAAGAGCTGTATGAAGCGTTGGATGTCGATGAAGGGTGAGAAACAAAATTCAATTTATTTTGCCTCATCTATTCAATTTTGCTTTAATATGCACCTGGGTGTCCCGTTGCAGAAAGAGTTGCAATCGATTGCAAAGTGAAATTTGCGCATTTGAACCAATCAGATGTGCGCATTTGGTCACATGATCGGACTTACGATTAATTGCAACTTACAATCGATTGCATCTCTTTCTGCAACGGGGCCCTGGTATATCAAGGTAATTTTCCTGGACCCACAGACCTCGTTATATTGACTTTCCACTTTACAGGGTGGCCCCAAAAACAGAACGGGGCACTTCTAAAACAAAAACTACTCGACCAAAATTACTGTTCTTGGTATCGTTTTTCATTGGAAAAGATACCCTATTCGATGGACATAATCATTTTGTTACTATATTTTGGGAAAAGCCCTGTTCCGTTTTTTTGGGCCACCCTGTATATAATGTTTTGTATTTCAATTATACCATCTTGCTGATTTTCCTGTTATAAACAATTGTTACATTGTTTTTCTCGATTTACTCAATGTTGGTTGATTGATTTCATTCTGCTTGGGAAATATTTATTCAATTTTGCTTTGTTTACTTCGCTTTGCTTATACATATTACCGGTAGTGATTCCTCATATTCAAGTATGATATAATGTGTTCAATTGTATCTCTTCCTTTCTAAATGTGTGATCTGTTCTATTTTTGCACATTAATTACATTAGTTTATGTTTGTGATCAATATATATATATGGTTATGTGTATGGTTATGGTTATGTGTATATGGTTATGGTTATGGTTATGGTTATGTGTATATGTGTTATAAGGCTGTTGACGAGTCCCGGGTACCCGGGTCCCGCCGAAAAATGTCGAGTCCCGGGCGCAAAAATCGATACTCGATATCCCGAAAAAAAGCAAAAAATTGATTAACGAATTTGCTGTATTTTATAAGATGATTTATTGTCATAAATGCGCTGCATTTTTGTCACTTGAATGAACATGTTTCCCAGCGGCGTGACATGCCTATAGCGAAATCAACAAAATTTATAAATTTCGGGTACCCGGGACTCGCCCGAAAAATTATCGCGAGTCCCGGGTAGTAAATATACCCGAAATCGACAGCCTTAATGTGTTATGGTTATGTGTATATATCTTTATATACACTATGGCCCGGATTCACAAAGGAGGTTTGTACAAACCATGGTTTAAATCATGGTCTACATATATGGAGTGCTGCTCGTATACAAGTAAAACTATTTATAATTTCTAATTATATGACTGTTAGAGCTTGCTAATCATCAAATTTCACCAACTGAGAAGACAAACATTTAGTTGGTGCATGCAGTAAATGTGTACCATCAACATTGTTAACAAGTATAAAGGAGTTTACATTATTTCTCCATCAGTTTACATATGGCACTCCATAGATGTAAACCATGGTTTGAACCATGGCTTGTACAAAACCTCCTTTGTGAATTCCACCCTATGTGTTTTTCACATTGTATTTTAACCTTTGAATTACAGTAGTACAATAATGAACTGCCCTTTTCCTCTGAAAAGTTTAAATTCCAAAAGGCACTAAATACCATTTTGAATTTTTTTATAATAATAAGGCGTCCATTGTATCAACAAAAACAAACTTAAACTTTTGTAGTTATAGTTTGCTCATTACATATCAAGTTATATTTTGAAAGCTATCATCAACAGTATCACACATTTTCATTGATATTTTAGCAGGTTTTTTGTTGCTAATATCTCAAATTGTCGTAAAAAGGAGATGAGTGCGTGCTTATTGCGATGAAACCTGTCACATGGATATGTTACTTCCTGTGTGAAAGCTATATGGGAGATAATTGGTCGTGGTTTTCATTGCTAGATTATGAGCTATGATTACAAATTTATAGCATAACCAAGTGTCGATTGATCTAATTCAAGCCCAACAGCGTGATTATTTCTCAAATAAGTATACAATATACATTTATACTTAAACATTTACAAGACATGATTTATAGCATTGTATGAATCATAAAACATTTATTATTTAATGATATACTTAATTGATATGAATATTAATAGCCTAAGTAAGTGTTGATTTGACCTAATTCAGGCCCAACAGTGCAATTATTTAACCACAATGAGTACATATACTTACGGAATATAATTGTTTTGTTTTACATGAATGGATGGCAACATTCTTTAGTACAGTTTTAATAGCTAATGACAAGTATATTTGCAAGTTAAAGTTCATGGTTTTCTTTTTAATTTCCAACAAAAAATAACATTGACCATATATTATATATAATATAACTGTATAATTCATACAACAATAATTCAATTGTATACTAACTTATATGAATATTGATAGCATAAATAAGTGTTGGTTGATCAAATTCAAGCCAACAGTGTTTACAAAATAGTTCATCATTATGCCAAATGCCATGCTAGAATGTTTTCTTGTCCCAGAAACACTTTTCAATGCTGGTTGTCAGTCAGAAGTTTTATAAACCTATGAAAATGGAAATTAATTTCAAACTTGAAACTGGCAAGTGTTGAATGAATCAAATTCAAATGAATATTATCAATCTAACTTTTATCATATATATTCATAACATTTATTTTCCAGCACCGAGATGGATGAGCAGCCAAGGAGACCGCCGGACCAGGAGAGGAACAAGAAGGAGGAGGAGCGGCTGAAGAAGGAGCAGGAGAAGCTGCAGAAGAAGGAGGAGGAGAGGAGGAAAAAGAAGGAGAAGGAGGAGAAGAAGAAGAAGGAGAAGGAGGAGAAGGACATGAAGAAAAAGTTCAATGTGAGTTTAAGCTAGGTTTTAATTGGCTGTATGCTCCCTGGGAAGTTGAAATTGCACACTATACTGTGATTTGTACCTAGGGATCAGTGGTACTGTAAACCAGGGTGACTTTGGCCACTTTTAAAGAAGGCTATATTTTCATCACTTTTCACTCTTTAGAACTAATATCTGATTCTATACATTACCATATAAGGATATATCTATCACAATAAGAAATTTGTTCTAAAAAGTGAGGCTTGATGAAAATACATTCATCTAAAAAAAGTGGCAAAAGTCACCCCGGTGGCCAAAGTCACCCCGGTTTACGGTAATAATATTCCTGTTTCTACTCCACTATGGTGATTGTAATGATGGTAGTGATGCTTTCTATTTTATTTTTGTAGGTTTAAGGGAACATCTAACCTTATCAGTGATGGAATCATTGTCGAGGCAATGGGTTCCACATACTGGAAACTAGATCTTCAATGTAAGGCAGGAGATAAGGTTTAGAATGATTTTGATGATGTTGATGATGAAGACGAGGATGATGATGCTGAAGATGATAATGAGGATGAGGATGAGGATGAGGATGAGGATGAGGATGAGGATGAGGATGAGGATGATGATGATGATGATGATGATGATGATGATGATGATGTTGATGTTGATGTTGACGTTGACGTTGACGTTGACGTTGACGTTGACGTTGACGTTGACGTTGACGTTGACGTTGACGATGACGATGATGATGTTTATGTTGACGTCGATGTCGACGTTGATGTTGACGTTGACGATGATGATGATCTTGCTGACATGGATGATAGTAATGATGTTTTCTATTTTGTTTTTGTAGATTAAAGGAGAGATTAATGTCATCGCTGAGGGAATCATTTTGGAGGCGTGGTATGCTACGCACAAAGCAGGAGATAATTAAGATTTAGAATGATGATTGATGATGCTATTGACAATGACAATGATGATGAAGATGCTGCTGCTGCTGCTAATGATGATGATAATAATGATACATGTTTCTATTAAATTTGTTATAGATTAAAGGAGACGTCAACGTCATGGAGGAGGGAATCGTCACAGAAGCGCAGGATGCCAATTACGGGAAGCACGATCTTCCGTGTAAGGCGGGAGAAAAAGTGGAGATACTAAGGAAGGAGGGGAATCCCCCTGGAATGTGGCTGGCACGCAACTTAATCGGACAATGTGAGTTCCAAACACTTCCGTAAATATATTTATTCGCATCAACAACAAAAATACACAGAGTGATAAGGGTGTTATTAAATCAAGTTTATGCTAATTCTAAATAAAGTTCTGCTTACCATCTAGTTAGTCAGAGCCTTCTATTAAAGTCATGCCAAATTTTCAGATGATAATTATTTTTTAATTCGGGGAGTATGTATTACAAATAAAAGAGCCCTTGGGTATCTACAAGGCTACCAAACTGTAAATACGATTATACAAGAAGTACAAGGATCGAGTGTTTGAGTGCCCTTCTCCTCCTCATAACCAACAAAATATACATACCAGGCCCATAAGGGGGTTGCGTAATTTACAAAATGGTTGAGAGTCGTGTAAGTGGGGGGGGGGGGGGGGGAGTTTTTCACAGCATTTTTTTCAAGGCTGAGGCCCGAGACCACTGGTTAAGTTGTGTATTCAAGGGGGGGGGGGGGGGGGTGGGTGCGGTCTAAAACCATTGGTTTAGATGGTCGAGACCGATAAAAAGACTGCTGGTGCGTTCGTAACGAACGCACCCCCCCTGGCTACGGGCCTGCATACTGGGCATTCAAATCAGAGAAAAGAAATACAACAGACAATCTAGATATAAATAATAAATGCAGAGAGAAATTAGGTGACTTTTTACATAACAAGTTACAGTGAAATAATTCATCTTCAAAGAAAAGGGGAAACAGTTCTCAAGTCCTCTGGTTAAAAACAACATTTTACCGTTATAAGAATATTCAGTAGTTTGAATCTGAATAATTGAGCATCTGGATATTATTTGTTACATAATTGGGTGTAACTATTAATTTCTAGACTCCGTGTTAGATTTCTGAAATGATTTTGATCAAATAAAGGTTATTCTGTAATTAAAATTGTATGTTCTTTCTAATTTGACACTCAGTTTTTCATTACCTCACAAAAAAAAAAAATTCTTGAAGCGCCCTCCATACCAAAACTCAAATATCCCTTTAACTCTTAACGTGCCAGGGATTTTAATGCTCTATGGCATTTGTGTGTATTGTACCTCGCAAAAATGCGAGCTTGGCACGTTAGGAGTTAAATTGTTAATAAATTATATCTGTTGCTTGTAAGTATCGGTTTCCATGGTGGTTTCCATACGCAAACCACGCGTATTAAATTATATCTGATTTAAAAAAAATCCTTTGGTTGTATTGCAGATGGTTATGTTGATCGTCAGTTTGTGAGAGTGGAGGGTAGCGGCGGAGACTTTGGGGACGTGTATGATGACGTCATAGCAGGTAAGGGAGAATTTACAGTCAAACCTGTGTATAGTGACCACCTAAGGGAAACAGGAAAAGTGGCCACTGTAGACAGGTGACCTCCCGTTATGTTTGAGAGGAGATTATAAACAGTCCAACCTGTGTATAATGACCCCCTATAAAGGGAAACTAGAAACACAACAAAAATGCCTTTTTAGATAGACGACCTCTATTGATAGGTTATATAACATTGTTTTTCTCTTTGATGACCACTATAGGCAGGTTGGCTGCTATAGTCAGGTTGCTCCTAACATAGGTCTACCTTTTAGTAAAGATCCAAGGAATGGTATTCATTTCAATACTTACTTAGACTTAGATTAAGTGAGTAATTTACTTATAGCACTTTACTACGCGAAGAAATTTTGCTTATCTCTATTCAAATTGTATTGCAGAATTTTACTTATGAAAAAGCATAATTCCATAGCTTCTTAACATTTATAGCTAGACATCATTTATAGTTAGTTTTCCCCAAAAACTTAGTGATAATGATTTGTTCTTCTAATTGCTTGTGTAGAAGATACATGTACTGCAGAACCAAAGATACCAGAAGATCATGTGTTGAGTGAGTACTACGTGTATATCTCCGGGGGAGAAAAAAGAGATTCGGTACCTCAGCTATCCAATTATCTAACCCTTTAATTCCCGCTTTATGTATGTTATATCTCTTCATATATATATATTCTACCCTCCCCTTGTCTATGACTCTTATAGCGTGTTATATTCTTCTTTTGTGAAAGATGCAAATCTATTCAAAAGAATTATATTTTGGGTGAAGGTTCTGTGCCAGATATAAATATACATGTATATATAAATCAACATATGGTTTGATATATCAACTATCAAAATATCCACCCCTTTAATTCCCTCTTTATGTATGTTCTAGGGTGGGAGTGTCGTGGTATATTGGTTCGGGCCTTCGTCTTTCAATACGAGGGTCGTGGGTTCGATTCCCAGCCGCGGACACGTGTGTCCTTCAGCAAGACACTTTATCCACATTCGCTGCTCTCAACCCAGGTGTAGTAAATGGGTACTTGGCAGGAATTTATTAGTTGAAATGCTTGAGCGGCCAATCATGGTAGCTCGGCTAAAGCCAAGGTAATAATGCTACAAGCGCTTTGGGACTTCGGTGATAAAGCGCTATATAAAAATGGACATCATTATTATATTATTATTATTCTGGACTTGCCTATCTATGAATATTAGTACTGTGTTATATTCTGCTTTTGTGCAAGTTGCAAACCTATTCAAAAGAAAAATACTTTGGATAAAAGTTTTCTGTTGATTTGATAAACATTAACTATCAAAGGATCCAACTCTTTAATACGGTCCTTGTTTGTCATGTAAAATTTATCTTCTATTAAATGTATTCTTTTACGTTTCGTTTCACTTGTACCTCTAATTTGCCTTGTCCTTAACATTAATTTTGTGTTGTCTTCTGCTTGTGTGAATGTTGCAGATTCAATCAAAAGAAAAACAAACATATTGGATAATTTTGGTGAAGATTATATAGCGTAACTATGTAGCTAAAGATATTATTATTTTGTTTTAATTATCCAACTCTTTTATCCTGTCTTTGACATCTAACATTTATCCTCTGCTAATAACTTGTCCTTCATATATGTATTTGGTGTTATCGTTTGCTAGTGTTGTTTGTGAAATCCTATACAAAAGGAAATCTAACTATATGAACTAAAGTCAAGGTTCTCTCACATACTTGTAAATCTACAAAGAAGGCTTGATATGTCAGCTATCTTAGTATCCAACAATTTTAATCTGCCTTTCGTTTGTTGTGTCACATTTATCTTCCTCAACAGTGTTATATTATGTTTGTGTGAACATCGCTGACCTAATAAAAAGAATTATATATGTTATGACAGTTCACTTGTTTACAGACGGGCGATTTGATATACATGTATATCATGTGTCATATATCCAAGTATACAACTCTTACTCTCATGTCTTTGTTTGTCATGTCAAATTATCTTTGTATTAATATGGTGTTATGATTTATTAATGGCTATTCATAGACTTCATATGTGCTTTACTTGTAGTTTCATATAAGTTTTCATTCGTGATAGCAAAACATGAAGTCTGAAATTAAATATTCCATGTTATAGTGTGTGAGTTTACTTGATGTATGAATTAATTTTAACAGTTACTGTTTTTATATATTTAATTAAAAAATTGATTTATTCAAGGTTTAAAAAAGAACTGCCATAGCAGACTGACGGCTGCATTGAGGTAGTTTTACATTATGCATAATTACGTACAATGTATATATATTAAATATCGCACGTATATATATCGCACGTAATAATAATTATTATTATTTTTTTTACAAAATACAAAATAGACATACTATATTGGCAATGTGCAGGCATTGGTACACATGTACACACATAATAATCACACATGTATAGCCGTCCAGCACATTTCACATTCAGGCACTCAGCACACACACATGTATACACACATATATACATACACAGTGGTGTAGCATGGTCGGACTGATTGGGGGCACACCTATGTATTTCTTTTGTTTTTTTCTTCAAATTATTGGCGGAGGGGGGGGGGGGGGGGGAGGGGGGCACGTGCCTCCCACTGTGGATACACACTGGCATTGGAAAGTCTTTACTTATTGCCTAATATAGTCCAACATATGTAAGTATTGTAAGGAACCCATATTCTGTTTTAAGGGGCTAGAGCAAGAACTTTAGGAAAGTTTTTCCTCGAAGAAGGGTTTATTAGTACCTTACAACATGATTCACAGTGTGCAGCTGGTGCTGTGGATAAAGACGAACATTTGGAAGTTTTTACTTGCTGCCGTGCAACATGTAGGTATGGTATGGTACCGATATTCTATACAACAGTGGAAAGGGAGTTATGGGGGTTCGTATGTACAAGGGAGAAGGGGCGAAAGCAGATGTTATTTCGAAAGTATTTCATTGATGAAGGTTTATAAGTTCCTTCAAACATGATTCACAGTGTGCAGCTGGTGCTGTGGATATGCACTGGCATTGGGAAGTCTTCACTCGTGAACCAAGTCGGACATAACAGCTCTAGGCCATACTATGTGAATCATGACCGGGTTGCCGTGGCGATCAGACTTAAAGGGGTCACAGTAAGGTTCTTTTCAGTTGACAAGTACTTTTTGTTTGCAAATAAAGCAAAAATTGTAAGGGGTATTGTACTATAGAACCATGTATTTACACTGTACTATCTTTCATTAATTGTTATGTGAGAGATATAGTTTACATGTTCCCTTCGAGTTTCTGAAATCCCCATAGACTTTGTCCACGACCCATCAGCTAGGTTCCCGTAGTCAAGGGGTTAAGGTTGGACATTAACACTGGGCCACTACCACGGGAAACCGAGCATGGTGGCTAATAGTGGTTATAGTGTCTGCCTCATGCGTGGGAGGTCCCGGGTTCGAACCCAGACCGGGTCATACCAAAGACTTAAAAAATGGTACCTAATTCTGCCTTCTAGCCAGGCGCTCGGAATTTATGGAATGGAGAAGGGGAAAGTTAAACCCATGGTTACCAGAGGTCTAGCCCCTTTCTGTAGCTTTTACTACTTCTAGTAGACATGTGGCCTAGGACTAATGAATCGGAGATATATAGGCGCCACCTTATGTGCCAAAATTGGCACGGGAAGGACTTTAGCACTACCACGGGGTCAAACAGTAAAATTGTATTTGCAGCCAACTAAAAAATCTTTTGGGGAAAGGGTGATGTTTTGATGGCCTGATCAGGAAACTAGAATTTCAAACTTATAGAAATGAGAAATTCTTGTATTTTTCCACAATTGCAGTCTGAGTGAGATTTCAAATGTTTAGCATAAACAGATACAAAAGAAGAAAACAAAAAAAATATTTTCGAGCCAGTAAATTGCTTTTTTTGGCTGTCAAACCAATTGAGAATTAGTCAATTTACTTGCCCAACCAGGTAAATAGCAAAAAAGTTAGTGCGGAGCCCTGGTTGGATATTAATGGAGCTACCATGTTTAATTCCATACCTGTATTTGTAACATCCTCCTACCATCTATAGAAAACGGATATCAATTCAACTTCCTTATACGTTCAATATATACTGTGATTCTGCATTATTTGCTATTCACAAAATTACTTTTTTACCTGTAAAGTGTCTAACTCCACAAAAATTAATTTGAGCTTCCACATTTCTCTTCTACCGTGTTCTTTGGCTTATGGTAAGAGAAGAATAAAGTAGGGTTAGATTTTTTTAAATGGCCCTTTAGTATGGCAATATCTATCATTGATAATCATTCAGCTCAAGAGCGTTCATAAACGGTCATAAACGTCATACTGTAATTAGTTGTAAAAGCTGACGCAAATTTTCGCTTTTTTAACCAGGAAAGCAGTGTTCTTTTTCAATGAAACTTTCACACATAATTCAGACAATTCTTACAATGATTTTGGTATAGGATTGAAGTCTCAAATGTTCATTTTGGGCAATATCTGACACTTTACAGGTGCACCTTTAATATAATAATATATCTAGGAATAAATATTTGTTCAACTGTTTTGAATTTGTTTGCTTGCTGTTATTGTGTTGATGTACACATAGGAGTATCAATTGTCACAAAAAGGTTGAATATACATGTAGGTATGAACAATGTATTTCACTCTCTGAATCATTCCTTCATTGGTTGTAGACTGAATATTCGTTTGCTATCTGTTATTTTGTTGAGGTAGACATTAGTTTGTAAACTGGTACAAACAATGTATTTTGCCCCACTTCCTTCAACAATTGTAGGTTATTTTCCCTTTTGCTAGCTGTTAATTTGTATTAATAGTGTTCTACGCCTTAGAATATATGATTGAATACAGTTTATAGACAATGCATTCCATTTGCTGAATCATCCCTTCATTATTATTGTAGATTATATTATCTTTTGATAGCTGTTAAGTTGTGTAATTGTTCTACACCTTAGAATGTATGATTGAATGCAGTTTAATAGACAATGCATTTCACTCTCTGAATCATCCCTTCATGAACCCGTTCCCTACGAGTTTCTGAAATCCCCATAGACTTTGTACACAACCCACTCGGTTCCCGTGGTCTAAGGGTTAATTGTAGGTTCTATTCCATCCCCCAAGCTGTTATTGTGTTGTACTCATCAGAATACCACTGTACGTGTATGTCCTAGAGATAATGGGTCATCATGATATTCAACTTGTGAGTCACTTAATGGTCATTTGACTTCCCTCGCCCCTCCAACCCCCACCCCCCTCCTCTACACCCTCCACCCCCACCCCCCCTCCTCTACCTCCTCCACCCCCTCCTCTACCCCCTCCGACCCCCCTCCTTCTACCCCCTCCTATCTATCTAATACACAACAGGAAATTCTATTTAATACATCCATGTGTATTAATTAATTCTTTCCTCTCTATGGATCTTCCCCCCAATCAAGTTGTTTTACATTTGGAAAGAAGCCAGCGTAATCTGAAAATGAGTGACAACGGCAAAGCTTGATATTCAAGTCCATGTATTAAACAGACTGCATGCAATGGCAGATGACTTGTTTCATATTGTTGGGTTGAGGAAGAGAAGGGCGCTATGACACTTTTTGTAAATCAGAGATAATCGTGTTTGAAGCTTGGAAGCCATGTTCAAACCAATGTATAAGCTTTCTTTTTTTATATTTGCGCCGTAATTGGCAGCATGGCTAGTATGCTCCCTGAGGAGTTGAGAAAGTACGCAATATCATTGTGTTGGTTTGAAATGTACCTGATGACCATGGGTAATAATAGTAAATTAAGCGCAGTAGAGTTTATATTTATAGTAGCTGCACTATATAAATGTTCATATTATTGATATTATGTACCGAAAATTATACATAATTATTATTTGAATATGATGTATCAATCATGTAGAGGAGGCCTCCGACGTACAAGATCATATGCATAACTCAATCTAGCCAAAAAATCACCTTAACGCCCTTAACGCTTTCACACCCGAGAATTTGATGTTGGCTCGATGACAGAATATCATACGATTTAATAATCCCAAGATTAGTTGAATGAAGGCAATAATGCATTAGTGATGGGATTGTGTGACTGTTGTATGGGGTCATACATTGTAGCATTGTGTATCAAGTTAGTGTTTTTTTTGTATAATAACTCCTTCACAATTGAATAATGATCATTATATTTCAATTTGCCTGTTAAATTGTCTTTGTATCGTTCCGTGTCTTGTTTAGTGTACCGTAGTAAAAATAGCTTGCCCTAGCTAACTCTATTTTGTATGAGTCAGTGGAGTGACTTTGGACAAAATTAGTTAATTTCTCTATTGTTCATTTACCTAATTCGTTTTTTCTACAAATAATTGATATGCTCTTTTAAAGTCAACGTAATAATGATTATGAGCAACTAACTGTTTTTCTTTCAAACAAGTACTAATCTTTGTTAAGGTGCAAATGTGTAACAATTAGATTTGTCAAAAGTCACCCTGGCTTATGGCAAGCTTAATTGTGTACTACTATTCTCTAAATCTATATTCATTTAATATCCGGATCTGTTCTCATTTTGAAAAATGTCTTTGTTTTTATTCTTTTGACTACAGGTGACGATGAGGATGATTGCGACAACATTTATGATGCGGTCAATTAAGCCTCCGAGAATGATGCCCGAGATATCTCTGGCCGGGGACTAATGGGAAATTGTGTTATATCAAACATCAAAATGTCATCAATGGATTAAAGGGATCTAGTAACTTTGTCTATACATGTACAAAAAGTGATGAATGGTTGATACAATGTATATTGTCCTGATCTAATATGTCCACTGGGTAATGTGTGAGAATTTCACATTAAATGGATGTTATATGGCCGAGTAATGAGCAAAAATGCTAAGTGATGTTCACTAACTCATTGCACTGACTTTGTACACGGTTTTCACTATCCAGTGGATAGTTTAACATCCAGACACTTCAATCGTTGATATCTTTTTAATGAAAGGGACATTTGAAAAAACGTAACGTGTCCCATGCTTCTATTTTTAATACGAATATATCAAGGTATGAGAGAAGCGCTCGAGTTCCAAGTAAGTTTTGAGGATTTGGACAATGTTACTCGATCCCTTTAACACCCAAGGATCACAACACAACAAGAATCCATGCAGTCGTCTTTCTTCTTCATACTAGTTATCTTCTTTTCCTCAAGATAATAGATTTACACAAAGACCAAGATTTTAGGCTAATTAAGTCTCCATAAAGAATATGACTGACTATATATACCTAAATCATATACCGAACATCAATGGGTTCATGCCAGAGAATCATAAAACTTAAATTTAATGTAATATTACATAAAAGATGCATTTGTTGTCAAACGCAAGGCGTGTTTGATCCACAAGCTTGTGCAATGTGTGTTTGATTCTCTTTATGAATTATGAACAGTTGCATTTAATTGTGGTTGATTGGAAAGTTGATATAGACCAAACAAATGCTGTAAAATATTAGGCGTTTAATCACAAAGTTGTGTTTAATTTCGAAATTGTGATCACAACTCAAAAGTTTTATGCAATTGAACCCAGACAAGCACATTGAAGCTTGAGTTGCATTTGATTTCAAGCAGAAATCTTTTTTGCTCAATGAGCTTGAGGTGCAATTTAAATTTGATTCCCTTAATCGGCAATCGGCAGTTGAGTTCAATTGCAAAGTCTAGTGGTAGACTTTAATCACAAAGGTGCGAATTACCCCAAATCAATGTTGTACGCAGTGGAACCCAGACAATAGAACAAGTACGCGTTGAAACTTGTTGCATTGCATTGAGCATGTGACGGGACCCACAGGATGCCATACTGTTGAATCGGATTTCAGACTTCCTGGCATAATGTTTGCTGCTTGCACAATGGGGAATTTTCAGGCAATCTATTTTTATAATAAATTGCAGTTTGTTTAGGAGGTTATTAAAAAAGGGAAGGTGTTCACAAAACGAGTTCTAGCTTGAACCAGTATTGAAAAAGAGAACGATTTTTTAGTTCTAATAGTTATTTAGAAATATTTCAAACTTCCTGTCATAATTATTCCAAGGGAATAAAGGGAATAGGGAATTTGTCAAACAGTCTATATTTATGATATATTCTAGTCTGTATTGGGAGTGAAAATAATATGGTAGGAAAGGTGTTCTCAAATGAGGATGAACTCCTGCTGAAACTACTCTTGGAAAGAGAACAATTTTGTTAGTTTAAACAAATTATTTAGAAACATTTCAAGCTTCCTGGCATAATAATTTTTGACACAGGTGGGACTTTGGGGATGTGCTATTTTGTTTACGATAAACTTTTAGTTTGTCTAGAAGTGTTATAAAAAGAAAAGGTAGAAAAGTGTGATTTCCCCCTGAAACTAGTGTTGGAAAAAGAATACTTTTGGTAAGAAAACTTTGTTGAGAAATATTCAAATGGGGCATTTTAGGCAAACCATTTTATGATTAATTGTACCCCCCTATTTTGTTTTTATAGAGAGTTAAAAAAAAGAAGGTAGAATAGATAGTTACAAATAAGTGATTTTCAGCTCAATAATTATTTGGGGAAATATTTATTTTAAATAAGAAACCAATTTAGAAATCTTTCAAACTTCCCGGCATATGTAAATTCTAATTCAGTGGGCAGTTTGAAGAATATCTTTCATTTAATGAATGGTGACTTTCCAAATGAAAGAAGGAAAAGGATCAAACAGGTGAGCACAAATTAAAGGGATCTAGTGACTTTGTTGATATGTGCAAAAAGTGATGAATGGTTGATACAATTGTTATCTGATATGTCCACTGGGTATTGTGTGAACATTTCAAGTTAAATGGACGTTATATGGCCGAGTAATGAGCAATAATGCAAAGTGATATTCACTATTGCTCTGACTTTGTACACGGTTTTGACGATCTAGTGGATAGTTTAACATCTGAACACTTCAATTGTGAATAACTTTTTAACGAAAGGGAAATTTGAAAAACCGAAACCTGTCCCATGCTTTTATTGTTAATACGAATACAACATGGTATGAGGGAACCGCTAGAATTCCAATTGGATTTTGAGGATTTGGACAATGTTACTAGATTCCTTTAAATATACTTGCTAATTGTAACCAGTGTTTGAAAAAGCAATATTCTTGTATAAATGTGGAAATTTCTAGATGATTCGCTGGATCGTATAGACAAGCTTTGTAAGTTGGTGAAAAGACATGATTTTCCTAATTATCTATTGTAGGAAAAAGGTTTAACCAAATTACTTTGCTTTCTTTCAAGAAATTCCAGTAATAGCCAGTACCTGTATTAAGAAGAAAATTGAGTATTCTTGCACAACTTTTTTTTAATGTAAGCTATTGTATGATACAGAGCAGCTATATAAGCAGTATAAGATAGAGAAAGCTCTAAAATGAATGCATCAGCTTTCCATATATTTGAATTACATGTATTTGAAGAAAAAAAGAGCTGTTGTAAAAATGAGATTTAAAGAATATTTGTATGATGTTAAAACATGAACAGTACATTATGTAATTATTTGTATCCATGTATAGTATACTTTATATTATGTATTAATTAAACTAACTATATATATTGTTATAATATGCATTATAAACATTTTCATGTGCCATTATATTGTGTAAATCTTTTGAATTGACATGTTTCTATGTAAGAGGTATGGATGTACCGGTATATGTTACGAACAAAACATTTTATATGTGATAGAAACAACTCTAAGTCATAATGAGACCTTTATAAATGTGGGTTAAGTGTATTTATTACCCTTACATACTTGTATGCTTGTGTATATGAATAGGAGCCCCCAGAATGAAGGGTGAATATACTTTCAATGTTTTGAATGCTTTTGGAAAATTTAATGCAAATACGTTAATGTACAAATTTACTTTTGCCATTAAGTGATTTTCTATGCCATGATCAAACATTTGCCAATCTTGTACGAGTGCCTGTGATCCTATGCAAATTAATAGAAAACCAGAATAGATAGGAATATGACAAAACAAATATAAGTATGAGATGTTTGTAAGATTGGATTTAGCGGTTGAATATTATTATATACTCTAAACTTTTGAGTGGCCTTCCATCTAAATATCGTTAATCACATAATAGGCAAGATTTTTTTCTTTCTTGGGGTGTGCATTTGAGCCCCGCCCCTCCCTCCCAGTCTATTGAAGATCCAAAAAAGCCCAAGGCTCGTTACGATGATAACCTGAATAAATCACATGTGGAACATAAAGTAATCATCAGATTAATGGTCATTTTATTATTAACCTTTGAACATTATTATAATGTTATTTTTGTCTGAATTAAATTCGTAGTTTTACACATTTAATGAATCTAGCAAAAAACACAAAGCTGTTCATTGAATGATGCAAAATAACAAGCTCTAATTATTAGAAACTAGCTATGAATATATTTTTTGTTTATGCTGCATAATTATGGTTAGTTGCAAAAATCTTTTAATCTGACTACAATACTGTCCACTTTTTTAAAACTTGTCTTTCGTCTTTTTTACTTAGAAAACCCCAGCTTTTATAATTCCAAATTTAAAGTTGCAGTGATTTTGTATTAATCTTTAATATGCAAATGCATTTATTACGACAGATATATATCTTCTAAAATGTTTTACAAAAAGTTTAGTCTGTCACACTCCTGTATTTTATTTCAAAGATGTTTTTATTAGAAAATATTATCTTTCTATATTTGAACTTTTATGGATGTTTTAGAAAATATAATATTATATACGTTTTACTATTGTAGGGTGTTCTATTAGCATTGTTTAATTTCTTGTTTTCCAATCTTGCAGGAATGTTATTGTTCAGCACTGGTCCATTTAGACAATTAATCTTAATAAAAAGTAAAAAAAAAAAAAAAGCACAATTAACTTGCCCAAATAATATGCCCGGTACCTTAATTTTAATTACTTTGAAAGATATGCTTGCTGGGCAACTACATTTTTCTAATTTTTGTCAACTACTAGCCCAAATGTAACTATCAACTTGCCCTGGGCAATTCAGCAAGTGCTTTATGTGGCACCCGATCTGTGGTGTAGTGTGGTCTGACTGATTGGGGGGGGGGGGGGGGGGGGCGGGGGGGGGGGGGGAGGACACATTAATTATTATGGAGCAGCTCTTTGTATTTCTCTATTTTTCAAATATAATTTTTCCCCTTTTGTGTTGTATTACTTATGTCATACTATTACCATTTACCAATATGTTTTGTATGTTTTGCATTGTTTGGGCATATATTTTGGTGTTTACCCCTTATGTTATGTAATGTCTTTTATGAAATCATTGCCCCTCATGCCCCCACCCCCATAGCCATTACCCAGTGTAAGTTGTATGCAATATAGCATTTCTAGTAGATGTACTGTATGGTAATGTATACTGATATGCAATTTTTTTTTATTCCACTAAATAAAAGTGATGATAATTTTTTTTCTGATTTAAAGATATTTTTGTACTTTATTATCTTGAAAGCCAACTGATGCAGACAATTCGGTGGATTCACAATACAGTGCGCCACCTATCCGTTGCAGCGGACAGAACAATTTCCAACTTCGGGGTCGACATCACAGCACATGTGGATGTGCATGTTGTGGCAAGATTGGTAGAGCGCGCGCTTTCCGATCATGAGATCCCGAGTTCGAACCCTGCCCCTGCTCCCTGGGGAGTTGAGAAAGTATGCAATATCATTGTGTGGGTTTGAAATGTACCTGTTGACCATGGGTAATAATAATTAAATAATTATTTAAGTGCTTAGAGGCTCTTTGCAATTTGCGCTATATAAATGTCTATTATTATTATTATATTACAGCCTAGCACCACTGAGCTGTATACGGCCTTATATTTCAATGTCGACCATTTCCCATGAGGCATTGCGGATTTCGGCCTGTCCACTGCAACCGATAGGTGGCGCACTGTATTGTGAATCCACCGAATTGAACAAATTATTGATATGTGAATGTACATTTTAATTATGTATTTTATATAATAAATCATGCAAATTTATGAAACACCTCGATTTTGTCTACCTTGTGTGGTGAGCTATTGGAGAAAGTTTGTAGTAAAGGGCCCCAGTCACATATCACCGGATAGCGTAAACGGTTTCCCTGACGAATAGATAATTTGCAAAATCAAATTATCCGGTGGTGAAAGTAGTCTCCATTGCTTCATGCTCAAAACATTCCGCCGGATAGAACAATATCACCTCACAAGGAACGGACAAGAAACGCATATGAACAGAGACGAACGGATTAAAAATTTTACTCTCCGTTGGGCATCCGTTTACGCTAACCGGTGATATGTGACCAGGCCTATACCTAGAATTTGGTTATCTCGTAATTTCACCAATATTATCTCTTCTAATACAAATGTACATTCAAACTTGTGTAAAGTGACCAAATAGGGGAAACAAGAAGAGTCTAATGTAGACAGGTGACTTCTATAGACAGGTTCATAACATTGTTTTTTTTTGTCTGCATGGGATCACTTCTAGTGGTCACTATAAGCAGGTTGGTTGCTTTAGACAGGTTTGCCTATTCTCAAAAAAATGATATAATTGACAGACGCACTTTGCATTCATTTCGATCAGCTATTAAAGCGTGTATTTATTCTTCCTTATTTAACCTATTATTAGAATTTCTAAATATGCTTCATACTAATATTTTTGTTCAAGTGGAAAAGATTGGACACATTTCAAAACACTGTTTAGGGGTTTATCTTTATAAAGAGAAGATAAATATATCTATACGCACTCGTACGTCAACATCCATCAAACACTAAATCATACTGCATACACAACTGAACCCTCAAGCAATCTTTTACACAGGTTTTTTTGATGCAAAGAAATAAAAAATACCAATATAGGAGATAGATGTCATATAGCTCATAGATATGCTTTATTTTTTCTCGTATTTTCTCAAATCACTTCGTTTTTTTTTCCTTTCATTTCATAGCAGCGTAATGTATATCTCACAAGTATCTGATAAAGTTTGTACATCGAGGTATAACTTTCAAAAAAATAAAAACACAAGACTTGACGACGCGACAAATAGTACTATCATAGATTTATCCTGTACACAAAAGGTAGCATATGATATAAATCTGTACAATATCTTAACTCTTTTATGTACACCACTCTCATACATGAAGCTCTTCAAATGTTTTAAATTTCTAGACGATAGATTAAAAAGGCAAAGTTTTTTCTCAATAATGTCAATGCTACTTGCAATACGTCAATCACACGGTACGAAGCAACACGTTAATCACAAACACCTTAATTTCTAAAGCATGATAGAATCTCTTAATATTATAAGGCCTTTACAGCGCTGCTAATAGTATCTCTCTATTAAGTAATTTCTCACGATACAAAATATATCACTATTTCTATATTAAATACTACTTCAACTAGAAAGAGGAAGTCCCCAGAAATAATTCAAGAAATCTTTAATAAAATACCTGAAAATTGTAATTGTTCTTTTATAACGATTTGGATGTCAAAATAGTTATGTCAAAATTATATGAACAAATAAACATATGGTAGTATGGGCTGTATATCCATATAAAGTTGTAAGTGAAGAAACAGAGAAATAAGGTTTAAAACACAATACATTAGAGATATAGAAGAGAAGACAAATTGAAGAGACTACTCTTTGATTTGTAATATAAAGATATTGACATGGGATACTGTAAATCAGCCTTTGGTCACTATAAAAAAAAAAAAAAGAATGAGAAACAATGAATATAAAGAACTGAACAACAAGTCAAATAACAAAATGTTTGCAATAAACAAAAATGAATTGTTTCATTCATTATAACTGCTGAAAAAATATAACAAAATGTTTGCACTAAACAAAAATGAATTGTTTCATTCATTATAACTGCTGAAAAAATATATATGTAAGGCAGAACAGATTGAGAAAAATGGCAGAAAACAGTTGTTTAGCTGTTGGAGTTTTGAAAATATCTACTCTGTATATTAAAGTTACTTGTAAAACGTTCTTTTGCTCTTGCTTTGCAATCATTATGTTTGAAATCCATTCTATCTATTGAAGTCAATTTTTGTATGCGAGTAATATATCTGGTCATTTTCCACTTTTAATATTTCTTAATTTGACTAGAAACTTAATATTAACTTATTATTGAAAAGAGAAAGCAGATGTTCAATAAATTGTTGTTTTTTTAGCATGGGCACAAACAAGTACAAACATAAACTTATGTAGGCCTACACTAATAATCTCAACAAAATGTCAACATATCTTTTAAGAACAGCTGGATAAAGGAAAAACTACAACATTAAAGAATAAGAGCATCCAATATTTTCACTATATTAACACTCACACACATGCACTACAAAAGCACACAATTTTGTTATTAGTTACTCTTTACAACCTTTTACAACCTTTCACATTAAGTCCATCGAGCTAGAAATGAATGTATTCAAAAGTCTTAAGATTCCATTTATAAAATATTCAACTTGTTGAGGAATTTTCCAAATTGAAGAATTTGTGAGAGAAGAGGCAGAAATACGTAATATCCTTGAAAGTTGCTCAATTAAATTGATTTTCCCCCAATAAAGATACATGCATTGATTGAATGAATGTGTTTGAGGTGCTGCTAGGGATATTTCACAATTTAGATCTGGCTGTTTTTTTAAAGGAAACTTTCTTTCCGAGTATCTGCTACGTTTGCATGTGTTTGAAATCTTCTTCCAGTAAATAAAATCAGACACAAATTTTGTAGAAAATAATTGGGTCAAATAATAGAATATATGTTAACCCATTTAGGACTAGTAAAAAAAAATTGAGCTTGAATCTTTGGAAAATAAATGTCATGCAAAAAGCAAGTCATCCTCAAGAGATTAATTCAAAACATATTTAAAGGACTTCAAATATTTCAAGAAATAAAAGGAGCACGGTGCAATTTGTGAAATACAAAATGGGGAGCAAACAAATGAATACTGCGGCAGGATTTCAACCATTCCTTGATCTTGCTTTGTTCCTAAATAAGTTGATATAACTGGAACCTAAACAATCTTTCTTTTATATAGATTTTATGCAGTATTTGGTACCAAAAGAATTGCATTTTTACTACTAGTAAGTCACAAAGCAACCAATGTCACAATGCATCATCTGTACAGTACATTACAATGAAATCACAATTTCACAACAAACATTTCTAGCTCAATCGAGCGCCCCTCACTCTCATCATGTCCAAAAAAATGCAATGGAATGTATGTGAACATTTTTTTATACAGTGTATACAACAAAAACAAAAAAAATCATTTTTCTTTCTGTACAAAAATAGACAAGACAAATAAATGTACATGACCAATGCGACTGCCATCCACTGCATGTATAAAGATACAATCAAATGCATTTACTCCAAACGAGTGATGTAATTTCCTATCATCATTCAATTTTGTACCATTGAGTATACCATACAGTGAGTGCTATAGAGTACCGGATTGTGATGTCGCAGATCTTCGTTACCATGTGTAATGGTTCTAAACAATGTCAGGCAAGCCATTACAATTGTCACCAATCAAAAATGACCCAAATCAAAAGGTCATACATAGTTGTTTAGAACAATAATATAACAAATAACAAAAGACTGTGATTTCATCACCGTGATACTCGATACTGTGTTTGAGTATGCACATTTCCAGGCGAACAAAATGATGTTTGCATTTCAAACTGCCTCGTCTCAAATGCAAAATCATTTAATTTGTAATACTCCATTCCACTTTCCCAGAACCCTCTTTTACAATCAGAGTTTCATGAAAAACACTCTGCTCGAAATGTAAAAAGTTCTTTCAGTAATTAGTTAACCCAAATCAGGACTGGTCGAAAAAAGGGGCTCTGGCTGGAATCAATGGCAAATGCACTCATACCAAAATCTAAAATGCACTTGAGATCCCAACACCAGTTTTCCATTTTAGCATTTGGTAGTAGATGCAAGTGATTGTGAATGCAGTGAATGACAGATACCTATTGTCACTTCCAAAATCGATTCATCGACTCGAATACACATTTTCTTCCCTACATACATACATGTACATTTACATATTTACAAGGTAGTAGTAGACTTGTTCATCATTACTCACAAAGAAGTAATGGCAGCACCAAAAAATCAATTAGATTTGGGGGAAAAAATGGGGGTGTGGTTTAAGGGGAGAGATGGGGGAAAAAGGGACCCCAAAGTTGAAAACAAAATCATGTAGGCAGATTTCTGTTAGTAGCCCGAACAAAATGTTATGCTTTAGAATACAATTGTTTGTTGCGTCTTCTTTGAGACCAGACAGCATCTCTCCACCCTCCGCACAGTTCGCAATGAACTTCTCCGTTAATTTGGTGAGGTTCTCAACTGTGCAGTGGAATCTGGTCCATCGACGGCTTTTTATCATGCCAGGACCAAAGAATTGAGGGGGGGGGGGGGGGCAGTTACTTTGTGGAGATATTAGAGTTTGACCGTTCGTCTATTTGTGTCTTCTTTCGGACCATAATACATCCTCAACCTACGATCGGTCGCAATTGCTTTCTTTGTTTTACTTGGAACAGGTCCTGATCTGTGCATCGAGATCCACAGCACTTGTCCAGTCGCAGAGGAATGCAATGGAACTTGTGAGGGTTGTTTCGATGCTACTTGGCAATTACCAAAGACACAGACGTGTGAGCTGTGCATTGTAATATGTTCCCTCCAATTGGGATACAAAATGTGAGGATTTAATTACGTCGTACTCAATCCTCCACAAAATTATAAAATCAAATTTGTGCAATTAGGTGGTTATGGTGTTATGTTTTATTATTTGTTGGTGGATGGGTTTAAACTTTGAAAAGGGTATGATGGGGCGGGGGGGGGGGGGGGAAGGGGACAATAATTTGACCAGTCAAAGGCAATTAATGGCTCATTTGGTATCACATTAAGACTACAAAAAGTCTAATGTTTTCTACTCTGAAAAATCTTATTTCAATTCTGTGGAAAAGTGAAAATGCTACAAATAAAAAAAAAAATCCTCTGGAATTCACTATTATAAACTTCTCTATTTACACTCACCGTATGTATGCGATTCAAATATTTTGTACAACTTACAGTCTTTCTACATTTTGTACACAAATCACTCAATATACAGATAGTGTTTTATTATAAACATCAAATACTCCTAAAGCAAACAATCCACTTAGCTTGAAATTAATATGATAAATATATACATTTCTCTCAAGGGGAATATTAATACTGGCATCAATTTTTTTTTGTCACCTATTCCTACTATCAAATGAAATATTTCAATAATTAGGAACGGGCAAAAAAACACAGCAACGATACATGACATTAAATAATTCTTATCCAATAGTTCTTTAATATCAGATTTACAAAATACTGAATACAAAGCTAACAATTTCAACAGTATTTCCAATATGACTGCTGCTAATGCATAAATCGATCTGTCTCTATTATTTCATTCTCTAAATGGTACTGGTTACTGGTTTCAAATGAATGGAGTAAGTTCTCTGGATTGGTAATCCCAAATAAGTCCCCAGTGTTCCTTTCAGTCGTTCGAGTATGAAATTCAGTTCTTCCAAGCTAGAAATTACAATAAAAATAGTTTCCAATCAATTTGTTGATCCACATGTATGTACCGTCTATATCTAGCAGAAACAACTTTAAATATGAATTCTGGACACACTTTCGGCAAAGATACAGAATAAGAGAATTTATAATATTCAAATTTCTTAAAGACATGATTGCATCCATCAATTATCCATCTTCTCACAAATGTGTAATAGGGAGTTTTTGCGATTTCAAATCAAGAATGCCAACATTGACATGACGACCTCACAAAAAGGCCCCGTACCCAATGTCCACCAAACGTCCACTACCCGTTGTCTCATTGAGAACAAAGAAGCCTTACTCAAATCTAGCAGATGTCTTGCTTTAATATCAGTACCTATACCAAAGTAAGTATACTTTCTTCTACAACGATAATCAGAACACGATAATATGAATGGTATAACACATTTTGACAAATTCTTTTTCCTCAACAACTTTTGTTTTCAAAGATGATACAATGAATGGTATAACACATTTTGACAAATTCTTTCACTAGACAATTTATGTTTTCAAAGATGATACGATGAATGGTAATTACACATTTTATTCAACCTTTTTGTTTTTAAAGCTAACATGAATGATATTACACTTTTGAAAAAGATTGGTTTATCCAACATTTCTGTTAATTAACGAAAATACAAATGCTATTACACATTTGAAAAGTTGGTTTATCCATCCCAACATTTCTGTTAAAGAAAAATACAAATGCTATTACACATTTTGACAAGTTCTTTTTATTAAACATGTTTTGTTTTTTAGCACTAGAGTTTTTTTGTCTTGCTTGATGGCCTGTTTATTTCAGCATCTTTGGCAAAGCAAGCAGGCACAAGGTCACAAGCAAAAATAAAAAGACATAATGATGTTGATGCAGGATTATTTACTACACTGTATATATTTACGCTACAAATCACCTCCAGCATGTTACGCACATCTACAGCTGCATATCGGGCGCTTTCACACGTGCAACTCTTTATAGTGTACTGAAAAATAATGCAGCTCTACATATATATATTGGATGGTATTATGATAGCATGGTTCAACTTCATCTAGTCTAAAAATTTATCTCAAACTGACTTATCACCACTTAGTCAACACTTTTAGATGATGTTTAATCAGTTTGATATCTTTAATAAATAGCTCAGGCTAAGATTTGATAATATCAAATTGAAGGCATTAAAGCCAGAAGTCTGCCTTTACTTAGTTCACACTTAGATTATGTTATGTTGAAACATGCTATCAGAATACCAGCCTATGTAAGATGTTTAATTGTAAGATGTAAATCTTTATTACAAGCACTGTAAATAGGTTAGCAATCATGATACTTGGCAAAAGCGTGTCTAATACTGCTAGACCTACCGATGTACACATCTACATTGCGTATAACATGTTTCTCAGACTCTTGTGCAACACACACACAGACAGACAAGGAGACGTTGCAAATACAGGACACTTTTTTTGTTGTAGTAAGTAAGTAAAAAAATCAATGAATACATGTCTGACAAAAAAATGTCTTGCTTGACAAGATGACAAAATTTCTTTTTGGAGTCTTCCGGGACAATAACTCTTCCATGTTTCGTAGGACTCGATTTCCTTTCCTCTTTCACTGATGTGAGAGACCATCTGTCTTACGTAGCAAGCAATCTGTCACATAGACCCTGTTGATTTGTGCTCTCTCCTTATCACTTTAACCAATATGGGAGATTTATTCCCTCAATTTCTTTCTCCATCTCAAATCTAGTAAGTGCTCTTTCTCGTAGACCCTGTTGATTTACTCCGAAGACCAACTCCTTTCCAATTTAACTGCAATCTGTTTCTGAACATCAAATCTCGCGAGCAATTAATCACATTGACTCTGTTGATAATTGCTCACGGCTCTATTTCCCTTCCACTTTAAACTGATGTGAAGAACCGTTCACAAATGTCTTTCCCAACCTCACATCTAAAAAGCCAGCTATCACGTAGACCCTGTTGATTTGCGCTCTGCGACTTTCTCTTTACCCACAATGCCCAACCTCTTGATGCACCGCTCCTCCCTAGAGAGGGAGTCGCAAGCCGAGTCCGCCCTCGGTCTCAACTGAACCTCAGAGAACAGGTCCAGAGGGACCTTCTCGTGGTCCGGGGAGAGAGCTCTCCTCAGGAGGGGCGATGGCGGGGTGTCCAGGTTCCTCATCCCCCTGCCGTACTTCTTGGCCTTCACCTTCATGGGGGCGGAGAGGGTCGGGCTGCCCAGCATGTGCGCGGGGTAGGACTGTGTGGTGTTGGAGCTCCCAGGCGAGTGTCCCAGGCTGGTCACCACGGCCAGCGGGCTGGGGGAGCGCACCGGCGATTTGGGGGCGGGTGACTGGTTGGGCGTGCGGGCGAGAGGGGACAGTGGGATGTGGCCGACCGACTTCCTACGGTTCCCTCCCGGCCTGAAGGAGAATGGGAGCTTGTGCGCCAGCCCCTGGAGCGTGCTCGGTCTGGACGACGTGAAGTGTCCCGCGGGGGAGTTGGGGCAACTCGACGTCGGGGAACTATTGGGCGATGATGTCAGGGGCGTGCTGTTCGAGCGGTCTTCTGCCACATGGAACATCGGCGGCGAGCGTGGTGATCGTGACGTGGGCGACCGCGGCGACGTGTCGGCCCTACCCTGTCGTCCCAGCGCTGCTAAGCTCGCATGGCTTCCATCGCACGACGCCCGCTTGAAACTTGACCTCCTGAAAACTGCGCTCCTTCTACGCCTCTCAACAGAGTCCCTCTTGCGCCGTTGCTTCTTCCTCCGCGCCATCTTGCTTGACGACGGGTTTCTTCGTCGCCCACCAGTCTGGATTGTAGTTTTGTCCATCGGCACTGCATGGATTACGACCTGGTGGTCGCTACTCATGATCAGCTCCACAATCTCGCGGTGGATCAACCCCTCGACTGGAGCATTATTGATGTGAGTGACCAGGTCCATGGGCCTCAACCCTGCCTCGTAGGCTGGACTGGCCTCCTCAACATGCTGTATGCAAAGAAATAAATCGAAATAAATTGATTATTTGTATAACCAATCATTCAGGGTTAAAATAATGCAGATAGTAAAGGTAAATTTGTTTTGCTATAATTTGCTCTTACTTTAGCTGAGGAATAAACCTTATCAAACTTTAGACAGCACATTTTCGTCGGATAGAAAATTCAACATATATGTGTGTGTATTGATTAAAGATAAAAGGTCTTCCTTCACGCAGACTTGCGAATGATGATGTAATGTATGACGGGAGATAGTATCAAGAGAAATAATAGATGAAACAAATATAGATCAAACAGAACATTTTTAGCTACTCACCCTAACAAGGTGGTGGAGGGTGTAGACGTTCGAATCTCCCAGGAACACCTTGATGGCCTGCATGTGGAATCCCATGGTCTTCCTTCGAGGGGGCTTGCGAATGATGATGGGTGACTTGAGGGGGGCGTACTGGGAGGGGTCCCTAGAGGGGGAGTCGTCCCGCGAGCTGCTGGACTCCCCACCTGGGGAGTTGATGGGTGACGGCACATGCAGCTCATCTGTTGGTGATGGTAAGAGAGGACACCAATTAATAATGCATTATAAACAATGATATAAAAAATATCGTAATCACCACCATCATCTCCATCATCTTCATCATGATTTTTTCATTATTCTCATTAACCATCTTCATCATGTATATCATCATCTTTTCAAATTCATTTTCACTGCATTTTCATCATCATCATCCCATCGTGATTACCATCCTCATCATTATTAACATGCCAGAGATTTTAATGCTCTATGGCATTTGTTTGCATTGTAACTCGCAAAAATGCGAGCTTGGCACGTTAGGGGTTGATGTCAACATGACTGTTGTCATCCTCCTCATCTTTGTCATTCAGATCTTTGTCATTGTTGCCGCCGCTGTCACCATCTTTGTCATCATCATCATCATCATAGTTATCCTCCTCCTCTTCACCATAGTTATCATCATTACTGTCATAATCATCATCATCATCATCATTACTGTAATCCACTTCCTCATCCTCCTCATCATGACCCTCACCTGATGGTATGATGAGGGACAGCATGCTGGACGATGCAGACTTGACCACCGGTCTGCTTTGCCTCTCCTTCCCTCCCGTCCCTCCTGTCCCTCCTGTCCCAGCATCCCCCGCTCCCAGGAACCCGGATGACCCCAGAGATCCCGCTGAGTCCAGCGAGGATGCGAGCGGGCTGTCCTCATCGAACGAGATGGAGAACCGCGGGAGGACCTCCCGGAGCGGCGGCTTGTGGCTGATGCCCGATCGACGGCGCGCCCGCGGCGACAGGTCATGTGACGGGGTCCCCGGGGAGGAGGAAGCGTCCGAGAGATCTCCAGTCTTCAGAGAGACACTCCTGCAAGGGGAGGAATAAGATAAGAAAGGGATTAAGAGTGAGGTAAGGACTGGGAACAAAACAGTCAATTACTATATGCTCAATAAGACAACAAAGTTGACCTTTGCAGTCAACTGCAGTCAAGTTTTAACATTTCATTTTAAAATGTAAGCTTTACTTCTCAATGAAAACGAAAACTGTAATTCAGCTAAGTTGATGAACTTTCTTTTCATTTATGAAAGGCCAATTTAAATTTTAATCCAAAATTTTGATTTTGGGAGCAATTTTATACAAGAGTATGCCTAGATGGAGTTTATCAAATCTTGATAGAGGTAATTATTTTTGAAAAATTTGGGTTACCCCTGTAAATGAACATCAAGTCAATTTTCTAATCAAAATGTCTTGTTGCTTATATGCTATGCATCATACTTTGAGTATAAAGCATAGATCACATTTTAACAACAATTTTGAAACAAAGGTTTCAAATTTTACTATTGCAATACATGTATATCATTAGAATGACAATTTGACAAAATACAAGTGCTAGAAATATTCACGATAATTCACTGGTGCATTTACTTGATATAGCTGCAGTGAATCGAAAATCAACATGTATAACAATAATTTATCAACAGGAACTAGTTCCACAGGATGTGATGATCTAGTGACACAGTTTCCTTTTCATATAAGTTCCAGCTGGTATTACAGCGCAAATTGGTCATATATATAATAACATTATTGATTCTTAAATACACAATGCTTAAAATCTGTTAACCCCTTTGCAGACAATTTGGCCCGTATTCACAAAGGAGGTTTGTAGGAGGTTTGTACAAACCATGGTTTGACCATGGTTTACATCTATGGAATGCTGCTCGCATACCGTAAATTGTAAATCAACATTGTTAACAAGTACTATGGAGTTTACATTCCTTCTACATCAGTTTACAAATGGCATTCCATAGATGTAAACCTTGGTCAAACCATGGTTTGCACAAACCTCCTACAAACCTCCTTTGTGAATATGGGCCTTTGACTTTATAACAATATGCATTCTCCACAGACCCCAGAGCAAGTATTTTCGGGAATAGTCCTGAATTGGTTAAATATAGCTTTTTATAATAATATGTCATGTGTGAAACATTAGTTGGATGGACAAATCGTAGATAAATTTGATAACCTATGTTCCCAAAATAGCTGTTGAAAATTTAATAGTAAATAGATCAATTTGGGGCCAAGTTATGAGTAAGCAAGAATAAAGATGAGGGAAATATAAAGTACACTTGGACTTGGTTTTGTGTAGCGACTGTAGCGTTACAGCTTTGCAATTTGCCCTCCAACAATGTTACCATGTACTTTTATCATAAATCTTGTTTCTTTATTTTCATACATTTAAAGTGTTCTATAAACTTTATATTTTCGCCCCAAAAAGTAATGTTTGAGACTTTAATCATATACCAATTTCATTGTAAGATTCTTGAGAATGATATGTGAGAATTTTATAGAAAAAAAAAAAGTTAACCTAGTGAAAACAGAGAAAGTCAATGTCTGATTTGATCCTGATCGTTTGGGTAAAGTATCCAAATTTGGATACTATCGACGATTAGACTATCCAAATTCAGTTACTCTTGAGTACGGTCAGAAACCGTCTATAGACGCTCTCAAATTAAATCTTAAATATATCCATGATTATGGAGACATTTGTAAAATCAACACCCATTTCATTCTTTTGTTTAATACCATAAGCCAAACAACAAGGTACAAGAGATGTGGGAAAGCTCCCAGTGATTTTGGTTGAAATTATACAAAGTTAATGGATCACTTTAATACTTAAAATCATGCTGTTAGGTAAAACAAATATCCGTCTCGGATCCCAGCTCGTAGAAATAAAAAATGATTAACGGGTCCCGGTTCGTCCCGGTTCCCTTGTGAATGAACAAAAACACTGTCTGTACCCATGCACACACAGTTGCTATTTTGGGGAGTTATGAGGAGACACACCATATATTTATATTAGCCAAGGTTCAGTGGGCATGCATATATACCAAACTCACAACCACATGTGAACTCAGGGCCTGTGTAAGATCATGTTTGTTTGGCGAATTTTTTATGACTACAAGAAACACAATGTTTAAAAAGTTTGTCCAAAAAAAATGGGCGGCAGCATTGGGGTCATTTATTTTGGGGGGTGTGCCAGTGTTTGGGGCAGAGTTATGTGTTTTTTTTTGTATAGTTATGTTCAATAAAGCATACACATGAAAAGCCAGTTCACAATATATGTTTGTGGGAGTCAAGAAAAAGACTAAAAAAGTATATTCAAAGGCTGGGGGTAAGCTTGCCAACAGGTGGGGGCATTCTCCTTAACAGCAACCCTTTGTATAGCTCTGCACAATTTCTGGTAATTGACTTCAAGGCTCAACCTGTTTAAACATTGTGACCTTCTCTGCTCCTGGTCCTAGCCACAAGTCGTAAATCTGTCATACCTACTGCAAATTACTTGAGTGATCCCATTTTTTTCTTCTATGTACAGTATACAACTTTGTTATTATTACTGAAAAAAATGGGTTGCCAAAACGAGAATTATAGAAAAAAAGGGCTATTTCTCGGACCGCTAATTTCCCGGTTGAAGGCCATGTTCGCCGGGAATTCCCTTCTCGGATCGGATCGGATAACAGCATTAACTTAAAACATAATTATTTTTATAACATAAATAACACAAACATACAATGTATACAACTAACAGCATTCCATGCAGAAGGCATGCAATAAATATGATTTAATGTGATTTGGTACATGTACATGTAAAGTATACAGACAATCAGGCCCACATGCAATTTGTTCATCAATCAGAGCATCTGAGAAACTGACATGAGCTACTATATTCAAATTATCTTTTTATTTCAAAATCCATGCACGGTTTGTCAAAACTCTACAAGGCGTAGTCAAATGCACTTAAAGGGATAGGTGAGTTTCAGTACAGAGAGTACAGTTTGGGTCAAACACACTCAATTTGTCATTACCTCACAAACAAATTATTTTTTGTAGCGCCCTCTATACCAAAACTCAACTATCCCTTTAATAAAAAGTGTGCTTCAGAAAAGTAAAGGAAACCCAATATTTTCTATCAATTATTAGAAATATGAATATATATCCTGATAAATGTGTACTAAACATGTTATGTATGTAAAAGATAAATTCATCATGTTTTATGGCTGCTATTTCCTGGGGAGAAAGTTGGGTTTCCCCTTCTTTATTAGAAACACACCGTATATAAAAATGGAACTAATCACCATACAAATAACAAGGATGATTTTTTGTTTCTCTTAATAAATGAGATAAATTGGATGACAGCGCAAATGATAGTCAAATGGCAACTAGATATCCTGCCTCTTGGATTGTATGAAGCATAGCGCAAGTAGAAACAATCATTATTATTATAATTTATTTTTGTATTTTATTTCATTTATTTATTTATTTAGTTTTATTTATTATTCTTATTAGTATCATCATTATTATTTGTTTTCTTTCTTCTTTTTTCTATTATTATTATTATTATTATTATTATTATTATTATTTTTATTTTGTTTGTTGGGGGGGGGGGGGATTAGGGAAGGGGTAGTATTGGTGATAGTGAGGACAATTGAGATATACACTGTGAGTATACTTTTTAAAATTGGTGTAGCTTTATTGGGGTGGGGGTGGAGGTGGGGTGTGGTGGGGGGGGGGGGGGGGCGGTTAAATAGCCATGATTTCACATGACAGATTTCTTCAATGATTAAAGCAAATAGAGATATATTTCTAAAATAAGACATGTATGTTGTATTTACTTTTAAGAAATAGCATATATCATGTATTAAGTGAAGGCTGAAGCATGGATTTTTAAAAATCCCAATGCCCATCATACCCGCATATACAACATGAAAATATGTGTATTACATCAACATGAAACGTTTAAAGCTTCAATATTATCCTCAGGTACAAGTGAAAACAGTTTGAGCAAATCCTCAATGGAGTCATCTTTTACAAATTCCACTTTCCATTGCATAATTGGGAAAATAGCCCAAAGTTAATGGTGTGCCCAACGTGAATGAGTGAAAATTGCATGTTTGAGAAGCAAACAATTATGCATTTTGTTTGTTTTGCATTTAATTTGTGAAAAGCTGTCACAGTGCATGCAAATGTGCATTTTTAAGCCTTCAATTTAACCAATCTTTTATGCTATGTCTATGAATTTGGATTTAAAAATGAAAAGTTAGCCACTACTCATTGAAAAGTGGTACGAATGTAGAGATACTTTTGTAAATTACATGTATGAAACTTTAAGGCAACTATATCTGTATGTGCTGCTTTCATCTGACAGAGTAGAAATCAATAGACTTTTTATAAAAAGCACTAGGCAATAGAGCTTGGCAAATCTTTCAGTATATACATGTACATATATCAAGGCATGCTTTCGGACTTCAGGGGCAAGCATAGCATGAATATTTATTAAATATTGATTTGTGCAAGTAACTTTATTTTTAATGTAGGGATACCTTTGTCAAGTATCACACTTTAGGGGACTACTTTACTCTATTCATTTGCTGCTTTCATCAATAAGAGCTAGGCTTACAGTTCGGCAAATTTTCAGTATACCAAGGCATGCTTTTTTTAAAGGCAAGCAAAGCACGAATATTCATGAAATATTGATTTGTGCAAATAACTTCTTTTTTTTTTGGTGGCAGTGAAATAGATGCAAAATATTTTTTACAGGAGCAATATTCAGACACCACAACGGTTTGAATAAATAAAATATGTATATCGGTATCAACCTGTCACGATGTATGTAACGGTAGCTTGCAGACAAAGTGTCTTTATGAATTTCGGTAGCGTAACTCGCTGAGTAACGGCGCAGCGTGTGTAAACCCCTGGGGAACAAACACGGTTATACACAGGGGTCAATGACAGAATCAGGGCACAAAACAACAGGGGGGTGTTTCACAAAGAGCCTAAGTTGAACTTAAAAATTATGGAAAGCCATTAGTTTCTTTGAAAAATTGTTGTAAAATTTGTTTTTCAAAGGCATAAAATGTTGATTCAAATCATTAATAGGTTTTATTATCAAGGAGATTTCATGTTCTTGATGCAACATTTATGAAAAGTCTACATTTCTTGCTTTGTTGCTTTTGAATATATTGCATTCCAAGGCTACAAATGGCTTTCCATAATAGTTAAGTCCAACTTAGAGCTAAGTTCAACTTAGGATCTTTGTGAAACACCCCCCAGGTAATATACAGTCAAACCTGTGTACAGTGACCACGTAGGGGACACATGAAAAGTGGCCACCCGAAGACAGGTGACCTTTAGAGTTTAGACCACCCAAAACAAGTGACCTTTATAGACAGGTTCCAAGACACTGTCCTTCTCTTCTAAGGTACACCGCTGGTGGCCACTATAGGCAGGTTGACTGCTATAGACAGGTGGCCACTAAGACAGGTTTAACTGTAGTTGAGATGATTTATGATCTCTTGGTCTACACCCGTTGGGTCTACATTTGATTTGGTCTATTTGATATATGTGACCGGCTATAGCAAAACCCGGCACTTGTCGATAATTCATGTTTTGAAGAAATTCGCATTTCAGTTCACACAATGCGTGTAAAAGACTTATGATTGTAAAATTGAAACAATCGTATCTTCGCCAATTATTGACCAATTAGTTAGAACAAAGCATGAAATGAAAGCTTGTGATGAGGCCTTTGTAATGGTATGAAAATCTACATTTTGATTTTTACCGACAAGGGCCGGTTTTGCTATAGCCGGTCACATATGATCCCCAACTCTAAAACTTGACCCGAACCCTTTTCGTAATAACCCTAATCCTAATCCATCCCTCTGAATTAATATTTTGCTCCAAGATGAAATGGGGGTAGACCAAATGGGTGTAGACCAAAAATGCAAGTTCATACTCGTGAGACTAGTCAATAGACATGAAATGAGATCTAAAAACTTGCGATCAAAGGCTTTTGAGACTTGATTCTTCATCTTGTTTATATAGGTGTTTGCCATTTGATTACATTACAAGTCAAATTACAAGGCCTTTTATAGCACATTAGCTTTCAACAACATCACTTCACTTTCTCTTTTCCCCGTTGTTCAAAGGATAAATAATGCAAACAATCCATTAAATGAATGATAAAATAATGAAACATAACTCTATAGGCAATGGCAGTTGATGAAACAAAATGAAAATGTTACAATACAATGAAAACAAAAAATCGTCACTGTATGAGTTAGTAATAACTACGTAAAGAATCTGCAAAATGATATGCAGCCAGTTAACAAAATCAAACCAACTGTCAAATTCTGCATACTCCCCCCACTTCTAGAATTGCATGCAAATTAATCTAAACTGAATGAAGAATAGCTATACACTACTTGTATAAATGTATATCATCTCAGTATTCAAACAAACATGCATCAATCAATTTTAGGAGACATACAAATCATGTATTTCAACAACTAACAGAACTTTCAGAAAAAAAATTAGACACTAACATTTGAGTAAATATGACACTTATTAGGTTTTGGAAAGGGTATGGGAAGGGAATTCAACATTTGACTGGTTCTAACTAAATACTGACAAAACTTTGGGTTGCAAGGTGGTAAATGACTTTTAAAACAACTTAAAATTTTTTTTTTAAACGCCGTTCTTCATTTCACTGATAAAAAAAATTAAATAAAGAGGCTTTTATTGGAACTTCAAGCTAATAAAAAAAAAAGGATTTTCATAAACACAATACTCGAAACAGATGCTATGATGCTATGGAAATGAAGGACAGTACAACGGTACTTTAATGTTGAGTTCCAAAGGACTTTGGAAAGAAGAATTTTTGTGCAACTTTGCAATGTTAATATTTGTTTTCACTCATAGTTCTCTTCAATGACATTTGAAAGGGATGATATCGAAAAGAAGGACAGCTGTATGATTCTTTACTTGTGAGACATTTGAAAGGGATGATATCGAAAAGAAGGACAGCTGTATGATTCTTTAATTGTGAGTTTCAAAGGACTTTGGAAAGAGAAAATTTGTGTGCAACTTTGCATTTTTAACTCCTTGTTTGCCAGGGATATTGCAGCTCTATGAGAATTTTGTGTGTTCTGGGCCAAGTTGCACAAAGAGATGCAATCAATTGTAAAGTTGCTATTAATTGTAAATCAAATCACATGACTAAATGCGCATATATCTGATTGTTTCAAAGGCGCACATTTTCTGACTTGCAATTAATTTATTGTAACTTAACAATCGATTGCACGTCTTCCTGCTGCAACGGGACCCTTGGGTGCAAATTTACGACCTTGGCACTCATAGTGTTGATGCCTCATTCATCAACCCCTTTCAAGGAAATTTGTTGTAAAAGCAATTATCATAAAGTATGAAATAATTTTGTTTTTAAAGTGCTTTACTCATCAATTTAAATTGCAATGCCTTACTCATCAATTGAATGCCTTTTCATAATTTCCGTTTCAAAGAGCTATTATCATTCAGCATAAAATCATAATTTTCAAAAAAGTTGAAATGATGTGATCCATACCTGTCAGGCAGCGGCAGACTGTTGCCCCTGTCGACGTCCACCGTCAGCAGCTGGGGAGAGTTCCTGGCTGGCAGGGAATGATGGGATAGATCTCCGAGGGGCAGTGATGCACTGTGGGAACGTTCCCTCCTCTCCATGTCGTCCGACGACTGCGACACGCTGCTGCAGGAGCGGCTGAAGCGCGGGGAGAACGTGGAGAAGTTGCCAATTTCGGGAAGGTCTTCGTCGTCATCAGAGTCGAGATCGTGGTTATACCTCTCTGACCGAGCTGTGGAAAAACAAATTGTAAGATTTTAGTTATCAAATTATGAATGCCAATTAAATCAAAAGATGATTATATGTGTGTATCAATTTTTGTATGCGCTGGTAATAGTCAACTCTTTCAAAGAACTTGTAAACTTTTACCTTTCCTCTGCCACCTATTCCTTATCAAATCTAATCTACTATAATCTAATCTAATCTCTAATCCTATACTCAATAACATAGAAGCTGGTATCATCATATCCCTCCAACTGTGCCTGAAGTCCGTCTTCTTTTCTTTCTTTTTTCAAACCATAACAGTCGACTCTTGTAGAACTTCTTAACTTCTGTCCTCTTCATTGCATGATACAATCAAATTTCTAAGACTATACTTATCATCTAAGAAGCTTGTATCATCATCTCCCTCCAACTGTGAGTAAAGTCTGTCTTCATGTCTTTCTTTTGCTCAATCTATTCCAGCCAACTCCATCAAAGAATTTGTGAACCTTGACCCCTACGCTTCAACCTATACCTCATAACATCAAATCTAATCTAATCACTAATCCTATACTCGCTCTCAAAGTAGCTTGTATCGTCATCTCCCTCTAGCTGAGGAATAAAGTCAGCCTTCTGTCTGATCAGCCCGTTCCAGTCGACTCCCTCAAAGAACTTGTGAACTCTGACCTCTTCACTATCCTATGTGCCTTATCTAATCTTATTAAATCTAATACAATCTAAACTCTCCTACTCACTGTCAAAGTAGCTTGCATCGTCATCTCCCTCTAGCTGAGGAATAAAGTCAGCCTTCTGTCTGATCAGCCCGTTCCAGTCGACTCCCTCAAAGAACTTGTGAACTCTGACCTCTTCACTATCCTATGTGCCTTATCTAATCTTATTAAATCTAACACAATCTAAACTCTCCTACTCACTGTCAAAGTAGCTTGTATCGTCATCTCCCTCTAGCTGAGGAATAAAGTCGGCCTTCTGTCTAATCAGCCCGTTCCAGTCGACTCCTTCAAAGAACTTGTGAACCTTCACGTCTTCGCTGCCTCCCGTGCCCAGCCTGAAGAGAGGATCCTGCTGCAGGAAGCTGCTGATGAGATCCATCGCCTCGTCAGACAAGGCATCGTCACCTTCTGGCCACTCAATCTCAACTGGTAGAGGGTAAAAGAAACATCATATTAAAAGTCTATTGGTAGACGATATGCAGTTTCACTGATATACCAACCAATACTCCCTACCGCTACCGCTACCAAGTCTGAAAAGAGTGTCCTCCTGTAGGACGCCACTGATGACATCCACCGCCTCGTCACCATCAGACCTCTCAATCACGACTGGGAGTGGACAAGAGTCAAGTGAATGTGAATATGGATGGAGTCACATAATAACAATATTGACTTGCACATCAACACTTCTTTTTTATCAATAGTAACATCTTGTAGTATATATTAGTTAGTGATATGATCTGCCACTTCATCAAACAATTTGACTGCTTAAAGGTGCACCTGTAAAGTGTCAGATATTGCCCAAAATGACATTTTGAGACTTCAATCCTGTACCAAAATCATTGTAAGATATGTCTGAATGATGTGTGAAAGTTTCATTGAAAAAGAACACTGCTTTCCTGGTTAAAAAAGCGAAAATATGCATCAGCTTTTACAACAAATTACTGTATGAGGTTCATTAACGCTCTTGAGCTGAATGATAGATATCGTCATACTAAAGGGGCATTTGAAAAAATCTAACCCTATTTTATTCTCCTCTTACCATAAGCTAAACAACACGGTAGAAGCGAAACGAGGAAGCTCCAAATAATTTTCGTGGAGTTAGACACTTTACAGGCATCCCTTTAAGCATTTACCTCCTGAGGTGCTTCACCAACAAAATTGAAGACAGCGGACAAGAAACTCGTAAAGCACCATCCCCATGGACCACCAATAGGCAAGTTTGCTGTACCCATCTAAAGATGTCTTCAAATTTATTATAAAAAGTGCCACATTTACTAACTTATTTAACTTACAGCGTACAAAATATCACTCTTCCAACTGATTGATTACTGCTTGAGCAAAGACCTCCTAAAGGCAATTCACCAAGGAAAGGAGGGCATTGGACACAAAACTTGTAATTCACCACTCCCACGGACCTCTTATCAACCAGTTTAACGTATCCATGGAAGACTTCAAATTTGATATATAATGAGCGACAAAAACAAATTAAAAAAGCGAAAATATGTCTGACTCTTAATACTCACTGTTGATTGCTTGAGCAAAGAGCTCCTCCGGTGTTTCACCGAAGAAGGGAGGACATCCGACGAGGAACTCGTACAGCACCACCCCCATGGACCACCAGTCGACCGGCTTCCCGTACCCCTGCCTCAGAATGACCTCTGGGGCGATGTACTGGGGCGTCCCGCAGACCTGCTGATCCTGAAACTGCTTCGTGTCGCGGTCGATGTTGCCCTCGTACAGGTTGGTAGTCACTATCAAATCAAATCAAATCAAAATCAAAATAAGATCTACACAATTTATGGATATTCTTGTCATAGCTAGGCTAGGGCTTTTTCATAATTTTGTATGTATTATTTTGACGACAAAATATCGGAAACTTATTTGTATGAACTGCTTTTTCCTGAAACTGCTTTGTGTCCGGGTCAATGTTGCTCTCATATAGGTTGGTCGTCACTGAACAAAAGGAAACGTAATAGATAAGCATTTTATAGGGCCATCATATCAATCTTCAAATATTTTAGAATTTGACAAATAATATTAGAAAATTATTTCTTTTAACTGCTGATCCTGAAACGGCTTTGTGCCGGGTTTGATGTTGTCCTCGTATAGGTTGGTCTTCATTGATAAATCCTCAGATCAAAAGGACATAATACTGGGGATGTTGTAAACCATTTCATTGGAATGCCAAGCATCCTTTTGTCTGGATGTCTTAAGGCCCGGTCACATATCACCGTCTCCTTCGTCTCCGTTCCTATGAGTTTCTTGTCCGTTCCTTGTCAGGCGATGTACGTTGTTCTATCTGGCGGAATGTTTTGTGCATGAAGCAATGGAGCCGACTTTCACCACCGTATAATTTGATTTTGCAAAATGTTCTATTCGTCAGGCATCTGTTTACGGTATCCGGTGATATGTGACCAGGCTTTAAAGAGGAGAAATAATCAGAGGTAGTGCATGCCAACCATCAATGTGATAGTCAAATTGCACAGGTGTAAAATTGTTTAACTGGTTACCAGTCATTTCTGTCTGTTATAGTCTAGCTGTAAGACCAATCCGGTTTCAAGTCTACGTCTGCCATAACTGGGGGGCTTCAAGCATGTCTAGCATGCTGAACAGAGGTCACTGATTGTTTAGGAGACAATAATGCACCCGACATGTTGCATAACGGTGTTCAAATTATCTTTTGTTGGACTCTTGGAAGCCACCAGTTATGGCCGCCCTATTGACTTGAAACCGATTCATCTATATGAGGTGATAAATTTAGTAGAATACTGGCTGTTATCTTTGTTGTCAATTTTTTCCCCACATCAGTTGAGATTATACTTACAACTCATGATTCCAATCTTCGAGAGCCCAAAGTCTGTCAGCTTTATGTGTCCCGTTGAGGTGATTAACATGCTATGTAAAGAAACGAGAAAAGAAATACGTGTGAGATGTCATTATACTTTTGGGCTCTAACAAAAACAAAAACAAATATTTGTGATAAAGATAAATTAATCTGGTGCTTTCAAAATAACACTACACACAATTACCTAGATAAAAACAACAAATGTAAATGAAACTGTTACAATACAATCAATGACTTTCACTCACATATTTTATACACTCTTCAAAGCTTTGACATTTCTCTTGCCCATCTAGAATACAAGTTTGGGACTGAGAAACTTTACATTTTGCTACTTTTACGCAAGCACAATCACTTACTTGTCTGGTTTGACATCTCTGTGCACAATTCCATAACTGTGTAGATACTCTATAGCTAGTACTGCTTCGGCAAAATATAATCTGTGAAATATGTGAAGACAGAGAATTAACATATACTTTGATAAATAATTGTTGAAAATATGTGACCTTACGCCACAAAACTACCATTCCGTATGAGGTCTTACACTATCCCTAGGTTTTATTAGGAGTATTTATAAATAGAGCTAGCATTTTTTTTTTCAAGTTTGATCCATATTTGGCGTGATATTCTTCAGATGTTGGGCAAACTAGCTGGGTGAGATGTAATATAATCTTTATACATTCTATCTTACAAAGAATCTTCTTAAAAAATGGACACAAAACTGAAAGATGATAGCAAAGATGTTTTTGCATCAGCAATGGCCATACACAATAAAATATAAACAAAAATCTTACAGAATGGACATATAAAGGTGCTCAATAAAGATAAAAATAGGTAAAATTGCCTAAGGAGTATTCAGGGCATGGATATGAAAGTAATAGAAGGAAATGTTGCACAGGTGCAAAAGAGGGTTAAAGAAAACATAACGTAAACATTTAGAGTTGAGAGAAGATAACAAGAAACCATGAAATAATTTTCTATTATGAAATATATAAGCATATGGTAAGAAAGTGTACGAGAGGTATAAAAGAGAAAATCAAGTTAGATACAGACAAGCAAAGATGGGAAAAGAAACATCAGCTGGTAACTTTGGAAAGGGAAATAGGTTTAGATAACCTGGTTTCCTGCATAACTTTCGCTTACAGACAAATCTGAATCGCGATTTTCAACTGAAAGGGTAAGGTCATAATATTCATGTAAAACCAAACAAAATCTTGTTTAACATACAATTTAGCGATTTTGGCAAGTTTGTATCCAAATATCTAAACAAATATTATGCTGATAATCTGAGGAGGGAAATAATTTGGCATTTACACATTTGAAAATTTGGCATGAAATCTACATCATGAATATCAGACAAGGTTTAAATCCAACTTTGACTATTAAAAAGTTATATCAATGTCAAGGATAAAACAATTTTATACAACATCAACTAAATTCCACAGGTTATATGATGCGTTGTTTGCCAAGTGATTAAGGAACCATGTACTACATCTATGTCAGCGAGTATGCCAAAAAGCCTAAGGACTATCAAACCAAATAAGGATCAAAATTAAATACTGGGAAAAATGCTAGCCTTAATACACATTCCTAACAAACAAATTTGGATTCAAACTTTGACGGTCACCGTAATGTCAAGGGAACGAGAAATCTTGTATTTACATCAAATTCAGCGAGTCTGCCACAAAATACAATAATCCTATAAAAATATATGGAATCTTAGCAAAGTGGATAAAGAATATCAGGCAAAATATGAACCTATCGTGCTTGGAAACCAGAGAAAGTTTACACATTTCCTCCGGGAAATTGCCTCTAGCTATTTTGTGGTTGTGGCCTCATAATCACCATCCTCTGACCCCTTTAATAACATCAAAGGTTTGGCATTAACACAGAACCCACTTCCCCCTTTAAACTACCCAAGAGAAATGTATACTTTATTTTGTATATACAATTTTATATTGAATGCATACAACCATATTTTATATCATAATACATATAACCACAGGTTAGAAGTCCATATATACAATTTTACATCATAATACTTATAACAATAATTTAAGGTGCTGACAGATTTTCTAGCAAATTTTCATTTCCCCTTCAAGGAAATTTGGTTAAACTGTGTTTATGTTCAACATAAATTAATTTTGATTTTTTTTTTCTGATATGATTTTCTAGTTAATGATCCGTAAGAAAATTCTGTGAAGCTTTGTTTATTTTTCAGTCAAATTTCTAGCTAAACCATACAAACGGTAATTAATCTTTCATCAATAACCATTAGTTCATCCTGTGACCGATTTAATAACATCAAAGGTTTGGCATTAACACATAACCCACTTCCCCCTTTAAACTTCCCAAGCGAATATCACACTTTATATTTCATAATGAATATTCATTATCAACATATTTTGACTTGTTTCTGGTTAGGTGTTGAACAAAATGTTAGTTGTATTTTTTTTGTTTTGCTTCCACACACTTTTTTTGCTCCTATTCCCTCCAAGGAAATTCTGTGCAACTTATTTTCAGTCAATTTTCTAACTGAACTGTAACATATTAAATGTAATTGACTTCTTTCAAAAATAAATATAATATGTTATTAATTATAATGCCACTGGATTATGACTTCTTGGGATGTCAAAGGATTTTCTCTTTATTTCTTCTTGCCTTCTGTTAAAAAAATGTTGTGAAGCTTGGTTTTTTTAAGTCAATGTATTCAAGGCAAGGTCAATAGATTATTCTGTCAAAATTGTCTAGAATTAAAAAAATGGAAGGAGGATGGAAGACTTACCTGGCTGTTTCCAATGGCAGTGGGCCAATTTGTTTGATAAGTGTTGCTACGTCTCCTCCTTCTACGTACTCCATCACCATGCATAAATATTTCTAGAAACAAAACAGAAAAATGCAAATGTGTCATCATAGTTTGCCCGTAAGCATTAATGTATGATTAGCAATTCAAATTCAAACTTACATTATTCTCTATGTTTTTAACATATTCTAACACAATACATAAATATTTATAGGGAAAAGGGAAGAACACAAACATACATCATCATAAACCCTTCAAGTAAAGCATCATTAGCAATTAAAATTAAAATTCACATAGTATTGTTGATTATTACTCCCCCCCCCCCCCCCCCCCCCCATCGCCATGCATAAACATTTCTAAGGAACAAACAAAACAAAAGAGACATTTTATTTTTAGCCAAACTTTAGGTACGGGTGTTTGACATGACATTTGTTTTTTAAACTGTATACATTTTCTCTATAATTGTTCTTCCATGAACTAATCATAGCATGTGAAAATGTAGGCACCTTTCATTTCATTCTCCTGACAATTTAATTAAAGGTAGTTTGGACTCGTAAAAACAGACACGAAGTGCCATCTTGCAAGGCCCTTGAGCACGGTGCAATATACACTAGCTCAGGGTTATGAAGTGCGTGCAAACAAGCCTAGTTTGGACTGCACTTTTCAGCCCCAAGCATTCTTACAATCTTTATTTATGGTGCATCTTCTTACCTTAGTTTCAAAACTACAGTAGAGAGCCACCACAAAGGGGTTCTCTGCAAACGTGAGGATGTCCCTCTCGGCGAAGACCTGCTCCCTCTGATTGCGCAACGCTACGTTGTGCTTGCAGATCTTCTTCATCGCAAACCTCTGCTGGGTAATCTTGTGCTTCACCAGATACACAGCCCTGAAATTTGATATGAGATAACAAGATATTTGTAAATCATATTCAATAGTAGTGTAACATATTAACGGTCTACCTCTGTAGACAAATGCAAAAGGCCACATTATGTTTTTGTCTTGCCCTTCTTAGAGAAAAAAGGTGCATCGCTACGTTGTGCTTGCAGATCTTCTTCATGGCAAACCTCTGCTGGGTTATCTTGTGTTTCACCAAGTACACAGCCCTGTAGATTGAAAAAAAGACATGCAGACAAACATGGTAAATGTTTTTGTTTTACATTATTTTCCATCTAACGTTCTAGACACATACTCAAAGCAACATTGTTTAAATTTGCATTGTGGTCTTCTCAGCGAAGACCTGCTCCCTCTGATTGCGCAACGCTACGTTGTGCTTGCAGATCTTCTTCATCGCAAACCTCTGCTGGGTTATCTTGTGCTTCACCAAATACACAGCCCTGTTGATCAATTTAGACATGAAAATAATAATAGTAATTGATTTTGTACCATATCTTATGTCAAAATTTGTCAATACATAATCTTGGTGAATATACCTATGCATCATAGTGTTTGCAGATTTCTCAATTGCAAACCTTGGATGTGTTGCGGCATGATATGAAAGGAGCCTGACAGCGATTCATGGGGTCCCAAGTCAGAAACCAAGCAATGTCCCAGCATTTATGTCTTTCAGCAAGATATTTCATCCACATTGCTGCTCCCTACATCCAGGAGTATTAATGGGGTACCTCGGTTAAATGTAAATTAGCCTGATGCGCCAATATGGTTGCTAGGAGCTAGTATGTTCTCAGGGGAACTGAGAAAGTGCACAACTATTAAACACAAATAATAACCAACTTACCCATAAGCACCATTGCTAATGATCTTCATGGTCTCAAAATCCTCCTCCCTCGGCTCCTCCAACCCCCCTTTTCTATCTCCACCATCCTGTGAATAACAGACAAATAAGGAAAGGAATTCAATTTAATTCAGTTTAATCAACATTTGTCATAAAATACATCAAATGCATAAAATACAAAACTACAGGGAAAAAAAACAGGAAAAAACCATAAAAGACATTCATATGACAGTGTTAGGGGTTTATAGCAGAAATGAGTATGGCTCCTTATATGAAAGCTAACCTCTGTAAAGTATTACATAATATGAATACCAGACAAAGAAATCAAAATCATAACATACTAATCAAAGTCTCATTCTTCATTGCCTTCCATGATACATTATAAACAAAATTGTTCCTATAAAGTAAATAAATAAATAGATAAATAAACAATCAAATTGATATAAAAGGTAATAAATGAATATTCAGAAAATAAATACAAAAATAACTTAAATGTAAAGAACTGCCAGATTCGATAGCTCGCGGCTCCATTGATTTACAAAAAAATAACTTATTAAATTTAATTTACATCACTGGATGACCAAGGGTAATAATGCGCCTCTGGATAGGGTACCCAGATACATGGTGCTCTATAAATATACACATTATAATTATTACTATTTTGCATTTTATACTGATTTCATTCAAATGTGGAAACCAACTTGAGAACTTTCAACTTGAAACTTCAAAACGAGATGATAAATGAATGAATTAATAGATAAAATATGAAAAACAATTTAACTAAACAACATATATCATTTCACAATTTGTATTTTGCACTTCATATGGTTTTTTATGTCTAAACAAATTAATAAATAAATTTACGAATATATACCAGATGCAAATACTGGTCACTCACCTTTTCGTCCTCCCCTGAATCTTGTCTCGGCGGCGACGGTGAATCTGCCAGACAAAGGTCCCCTACGTCTGGAAATTGATCAAAATACGCTGTAAAATGCCAACCCAGAAATCACCAAAACGCCAAACGAGGACAATCGTTTTTTAATCCAACGACAAACAGGTAATGGTGACAACAGCAAGGAAAACAGGGCAACATCCATATGGAAAAGCCAGCAAGCCACATGTAAACAATTATTATTATTTATTTTATTTTTTTCAAAACAAAGGAATAGAATTGGGAATAGAATTACAGTGCATTGCAAAACCATCAAAATGGAGTTGTAATTGAACAAAAAAAAGGATTGGTACATTATCACACAAAAGCAATGCATTTTTTTGGTCAGGAAATTAATCACACAATTAGTGTAGTAACAACAAAAATATAATAAAAATTGGTGTTTTGGTAAAATTGGATAACAAAATCAATAAAGCAATAATGTGTGTTTAAATTTAAAAGAGCCATTCGTTTTTCCAATATATGAAGTTTGAAAGAAGTTACAGCGTGCCGTTCCCATTGGGTAGCGATAAATACCAGGATCCGCAGTGGGTCAGAGGTCAATCAATGATGTTTCCGCATAGTCATCGAGGTCGAGTTGTAATAAAGAAACACAGCACGCACAGGACAATCAGCAGCAATGCAATATATATATATATATGGAGATATATGGATATATAGAGATAGGAATATGAAAAGGGATGGGATAAGGTTGAAGAGGGATGTTATACATTTAAAGAAAAGAAAAGAAAATAGAGGTTAAAATTAGTTTTGAATAATAAAACAAAATGAGAAGTGAGAAATTATGATCAAACGCAAGGAAGAAAGATGAGAATGATACGATGGTCATGCAGTAGAAGATGTAGATGAACCAAAGAGTGCGTGTTTACATCAACGATTTCCGGCATATGGAAATAGAAACATGGATGGATTTGTTACAGATGGAAGGGAAATGAATGTGGACAGAGTATGATTAATTTTGTCAAGAAGAAATGATCATCGTGACAGAGTGCATCCAAAATAAATTAAAGCAATGCAACCACATAATAGTTTTGCAGAATATAATGTAGTAGTAACATGCATAAAAAAATAGATGAAACCAATATCATAAATGTTAGTTTTAGAAGTATGTAACATAGTTAGAGCGTGCATAGAAAATAAAAGAAACCAAGATTATTTAAATTAATGATTTGTTAGAAATGACAATATTAGATGAAACAGGTTACGGTAGGTAGTCCAATCCAAAATGGGGTATTATTTGAAGAATGCCATGAAACATATCCGATAAAAGGGAAGATTAGATAGCAACAAAAACCAAGGTATTATTTTTAAAAGAATGAAATAAATCATATTAGAATTAGAAGAAAGAAGAAGAAAAAATGGACAAGAGGCAAACAGGGAGTGAGAGAATAAAATAGGGATTGGGAAAGAGAACAGGAGAGAGAACACAAAAGAAAGGTTAAGTATTTCAACTCATTTTAAATACAGATAACGCTGACCACACAAAATAAAATATCAGCACAGAAAACCAGTGATTTACAAGTTCACAACAAAAACAGAAATTAAATAAATATAATTAAACTCAAGGGGAAAACAGTATTTAGTCTTAAAAATATAAATAAAAACAATGAACTTTATATTCAAAGTGGTAGGTAGAAAAACAGCAAAAGGCACTTCAATATGTTTATATGTTAAGCCCTTGTCACAATGGACCCACAACAGGTTCACAATTTAAAAATTTGATTTTGTGGTTTGTTTTGCGATGATGTATGATAGTCGAACGACAGTCAGACAAATTAATGGGTGTTGTGCGACAACAAATCTGTTGTGGCTTGAAATTTGGACTACCCTATTTTATGCCAAGAGACAGATCAGCAACATTTTTGTTGTACCGCTGTCGTAATAACATCATGCAACAATCGGATCAAAGTGGATGCCAAAAGTTTGGCGTCGTACGATAGGCCTGCGATATAACCACAAAATTGTCTGACTTCTCTGTCTGTTCCTGTTGTGAAAGCTTAATTTCATTGTGACCACTTCCACAACAACTTCTCATGTAACCAGGACAGAAAAGTGTACGTTTCGTACGACAGAATCATCATGGGTTTCATTGCGACCTGGGGGGTGTTTCACAAAGATCCTAAAGTTGAACTTAACTCTAAGTTGGACTTTAACTATTATGGATAGCCATTTGTAGCCTTGGAATAAATATATTCAAAAGGAAGAATGAAAGTGTTCTAGACTGTCTTAAATTTTACATCAAGAACATGGAATCTCCTTGATAATAGTAAATATTATTATGATTTTAATGAACATTTTTATGCTTTTTAAAAGAACATTTTCAACAATATTTCAAAGTAACTAATGGCTTTCCATAGTTATTAAGTCCAACTAAGAGTTAAGTTCAACTAATAGGATCTTGGTGAAACACCCCCAGTGCTTTAGCAACACAACTGCAATACTGATTGATACACATGAATACAAGGGTGAACAATTTTACAACATCGATCGGCATAGCTCGAATATAATAGATATATTGATCGCAATAATTTTGGAGCCAAAGGGGTATTTTACGATACAAATCAAATGATTTCCTTAAATCAAACGTATCACTGAATTCCATCATCTTTACAAATTCCTGGCATGCAAGTAGCTCAATTTATAGTCAATATATTGAAATCAACCGTAACAGATGGGGTGAAACTGGATAAGACTATTTAAGTCTTGAATGACACAGTATTTATTATACTAGTATTGGTATTATCTAACAAAAGTTCAAGTTAAAAGAAAAGATAGCAAATTTACTTTTTGGTTGATTGTATGGACAGAAATATACATCTGTAATTTAGGTTTCTAAAAATGGGTTGGTGGAGGAAACATGCCCCAAATATTTAGGGTATATTAATATATTAATTTATCTGTCTTCTGTTATCTGTCTTTATAAAGATTACAGGAGGTATGGGTAATTATGAATAGTTCCTTAGAATATATTAAGGGATATGTAACTTCCCATCTTGCAAACTTGTGAAATCCCAATTGGTTTGAAAGGGATATGGGATGAGATAGTAACAGGAGGTTTAAAAGTTTGGGTATATAATAAGAATAATAGGGTAGGGTACCAACCTAAAGATTGTGAATGTTTGGAATGGGGAAGGAACCAATTATAAAATAAAATAATAAGGATGACTTTCTTTTTCTTCTTTTTTTATAAAGAACTTGTTTTGGATTTGAAAGGGAAATGAGAGAGGCAGTTATTGTAGGAGGTTCCAAAGTTCCAAAGGATCCAAAGTTGGGACATATAATGTATCTAGGACAATGGATAAAATGGAACATTCACCCCATTTTTGTTCATGGTATAATGGATTGATAGGATATTGATATATATATATACTTGATATTAGAGGGAGAAGAGCATTTCCTCAAACCGTGGATAACTGATGAGTTCACGTCAGGCCCAATACCAAATGGAAATTGTATATCTCGTATATTTTATATGTTACATGTGGAAGAGCTTTTTCTTTGAGAAGGGAGTTCTCACCAAGTGGGTGCAGGGTATCCCTATTGGTGGGCACTAAAGACAGGTTTGACTATACAGTATATTGTACACTTTCATAGAATGTTTATACGTGAGCATTTTCTTTGAGGAGGGGGTTCTCACCTAGAGGGTCCTTGTTCAGCCCCAGCTGGTTGATGATGTACTTGGGCAGGTCCTCAGAGATATCTGATCCCACCTTCACCTGGCCCTCAAACGACTCCAGCAGCTGGAAAAACTCCTCTGGATCAAATTCCTAGGAAGTGGGATTAGATTTGATAAGATTAGATAAGATTAAATTAGAATCACACCATGATTAGACTAGATAATATATTTATTAGATTTGATCAGATCCTCTGAGATACCTGATCCCACCTTCACCTGACCCTCAAACGACTCCAGCAGCTGGAAAAACTCCTCTGGATCAAACTCCTGTAATCCCAAAAAATTAAACTTGATTGAATTTGTAGGTCTAATATATGTAATTGTACCCAATGACCAGGCCCCCATTTCATAAATTTTTTTTCTTCTTTTCAATTGGTGTAAATGTCCAATTAGCACGGAGCATTGCAGCTGTTGCCATGGTAGTTACAATAATTGGACACTTATACAAAATTGCAAAAGTTTGTAGTAACCAAATGTATCAAGCAAAATATAATTGATACATACATTTCTTATTATTATTGTACACTATTTCTATACAAAAACACGATAAATGCACAAACAATACATAATAAATAAAAATGAAATTACATCTCGATAAAAAGGAAATAACATTTATTTGACATAATTCCATAGGGCCTTTACAACCCACTCCTTTCCTGCCCAACTCATCACTTTGACTATAACAGGGAATTTGGATAGTTGCCCAGGTTCCTGTGTTATCTATGGAGACCTCTCTCTCGCTGACCATGCAGAAAAGGGGCATTGATTTTATGGGTAAATATTAATATAAATATGAAATATGTCAACTGGAACATCAAGAAAAGAACATAAATTACACACATGGTGTATTCATCAAACAAAAAGGTTGAAAGTAAGTTAAATATGCAACCATAAGCAAATAAACACTTGTGTCACAAGAGAATATTTGTGAGTTATGACATCACATTATATTGCAGTCCCCATAGATTTTTATACAGGACCCACAGATGTTCCCATAGGCAAGGGGCTTATTTAATATGCATGGAGTTAGCAATAGTGATGGGTCCATACAAGAGATACTTTGGAATACGCTTCTGATAGTGGGTTGAGGCTGGGTGGTTGTTTAGTTAGCAACCATTATGATCACAGATTTTCAAACTGCCTGTTACTGTTTGGAAACAGTAACCATAACGATGAGTTGCTATGACGTCATACTTTGGTACGCTATAGGCCCTGATTTTCGCTAGAATTTAGACAGAAATCTGGCTAATGCGATTATTTAGAGAGAAATCTGGCACATCCAATCACACATGGATGAGCAAAACTTGCCAACTTTTGACCACTTCCGCTGTTTTGATTCCCCATCGCACTAACAGGCATGAGACTGCTTTCCTACTACTGATTAAACAAAAGGAAATGATGCCTATATATCGTAATGCTGACAAACACTTCCAAACCAAACATTATGGCTTTTTGCCTAGAGCGCTGCTACTTGGTGTGAAATTATGATGAGAGAGATCGTTTTTATATTCTGGTAGCAATTATGTTTATTTGGATGAATCAAAAATATTGTAAAATACAATCTTGAAGGTCTTTCAAGAAAATACAAACCAATGAAGATTAGAAGATCACATTTAACCCAATACTCATGAAGTCATTCTTAAACCTGTATAGGTGTTGCAGAGACTAAAACAATATCATGTCAATAGCAAGAGAAGAATTTCAGTTCATAAAAAAAAATATTTCCAAGATTTGTAGTGAATGTTATTCGTCTAGTAGATCATGATAGCTTCTTGAGCAGTTCACGGACCACCCGTATAAAGGTTTTGTCAATAGATTGATTGGATTCAGATTTAATTTAAATTGATTCTCCACCCAAATTATTACTGCGATTATCATTGTATATATCAGTTACATTATTAATTCATTAGATGTACCTTCTAGTACTAGTACTAGTAGTAGTAGTAGTCTCGCTGGCCATGCAAGGATCATCACCAGTTCTTGGACCACCCGTGTGAAAGACTCGTCAGGTGCTTCCCATCGACTGTCTCCCAAAATTATTATCGTAATCATTATATCTCGCTTGCAATCAATTCTCCGCCCAAATTATTAAGGCACTTATCATTATATCAGTAACATTACTGTCCAGGAATTCAATAGATGTACATGTAATTACGAGGCATTCTAGTAGTCTTGCGGTACTTGCCAGGACCGTAACTCCCGGATCACCCGTAAGAAGGATTTAGCTGACAAATTACTAGAATTGCAATCATTATATCACACTTGCAATTAACTCTCTGTCCAAATTATTATTGCAATCATTATATCACACTTGCAATCAATAATTCTCCGCCCAAATTATGACTGCAATATCATTATATATCAGTTACATTACTATTAAACTGTCTAGGAATTCTATTGAATAGATATATACTTACGAGGAATTCTATTGAATAGATATATACTTACGAGGAATTCTATTGAATAGATATATACTTACGAGGCATTCTAGTAGTCTGGCAGGCCGTGCCAGGACCATGAGCAGCTCCCGGACCACCCGCGTAAAAGACTTGGCAGACACCTGCGATCGATTCTCCGCCTGCCAAAAGCAATATAAACAAAGAAAAATTTAGTCGAGGGATGTAACGGGGGGGGGGGGGGGTATGTTGCATTGGGAGAGGGTGTCATAGTAAATGAGATTATCTACATAATAAATTAGATTATTTACAGCTCCCCTTCAAAATTACAAAGGCAACTGGTTCATTTTCACACACACAAAGGTTATCGGTTTTCTGGGCAAAATTCTTTAATTTTTTTGGAATAAAAATTTATGCTATAATAATGAGGTGAGGACAGCACAGACAAAGGTTATCAGTTTTCTGGGCCAAATTCTCGAATTATTGGGAAAAAGTTTGGTGCAAACAAAAATTTAGGACAATTTGGATAATAGGTGTACTAGACAATGAATCATCTGCCCGTCAATAGCAATAACTTCGAAAATTTGGTAGGGTGTATCATACAGGGGGGGGGGGGGGGGGGGTTGTCTCATGGGGAGCTGTCATGGTAAAATTAATAATGTGTTTTACAATTTCCCCTTTACAGAAACTGGTTCATTTAGCCCTCGAAAAGGTCTCGTTCTCTGGGCCAAATTCTCATTTTTGGGGGGGGCAAAAAGCTTGATCATAAGGACAAATTTGGATGATGCTAGTAGGTGCATTAACAGAGTCAAGGAAGGGATGTGTGGGGGTGTGGGATAGGTTACGCTCCAACTGAATATGGGCTATGCAGCTAGCTATCACATCTATAGGCAATCTGACTTTGAAAAGAGCATGATGTCATCACCAATACAAATTTTAAAAATTTAAAAGATGAAATTTGAGAGGGGTACATGTATGTATGACAGAGAATTCCCACAGGGATAGGGGTAGGGGATGAGAGGGGTGTCATAATGTGATTTGTAATGGTTTGCACACATACATTTGACATGTAGTTTCCGGAACAATTATTATCTATTTTCTTTTCTTGGCAAAGTAGTTGATGCTATCATGATGGTATTGGTAAGGATGCAGGGGAAAAATTACAATTTCTCTTTTCGGGTGTTAATTTTTAAGCTCATCTGCATAAATTTGTTTAGAATTGAACTCTATACCAATTTACAGGGGCTCTTTATGGCATTTCTGGTTCCCAAGTATTTGTTTCACAGTTAGGAAGCTTGCTGGTTAAGGGGTTAGGGGAATACATGTATGACATTGTGGGGATCTGAAGGGGGGGGGGGGGGTAACTTGCAACTTCTTCTACACCTAGAGACTGAAAACAGAGTCATATTTGCCTGATTTGTAATTGTATGGGAAATTACTAGAATGAGCCTGAATTTCAAGGTGACTAGGGCCTGAATTCAGGATTCTGACTGAAAACTGGTATCCCTGGGTACATTCACTCGCACAGGCCCGCTGGCCCGGGGACATTGAAATTGCACTTCAGGCCAGCAAAAATGTATATAATAAGTCATATTTTGTTGGCCCGATTGGAAAAGCAGATTTTCAACGTGACGTTGACAAAATTAGAAAAATTTGGTTTTCTTCATGTCCTGCTTCATCTATAATCACGGTTTTGATCAGGAAAGAGTGATATTTTGAAAAGTAAAAAGTTAACACATGAAATACAATTTTTGGGCCAGTAAATGTTTATTTCGGGGGAAGAAATTATTTTACTGGCCCGATGGGGCCACTGACAAAAAAGGTAAGTGTGGAGCCCTGCATAGATGACGGCGAAACTGGGAAAGGGGGCACAGAGTCACAGAAAATCAGACTTTCAGGTATCACTTGGGTTTCCTGCCATGAACAATTATAACCAGGGGCTCAAGGCCATTTAGCCCATGCCACACCCCCAAAAAGAGCCCCAGAAAATCATATTATGAGCCCCTGTACAGTTGCATAGGGTTCAATGCAAAAAAACAAATGTACAAATTGTTTTCCTGCAGGCAAGCTGCGTGGTAAAGTAGCCCCCTTAATATAAGTTGTAATTCCTTTTCTCTAGTTTTCTGGAACAAATTCTGATTTGTTGGCAATGACATTGACATTTGCATCCTGTGACATAATTCAAGGCATCATACAATGACGATACCATACCACTGGGTGATGGGGAGTTCACTCTGAACTTGTGACATTCAGCCCACATCAAGAATTTGATCATGACCCAGGACCAGCCCTAGTTACACTGATCTCTAGATAATGCTTGTGTAATCCCTTACGGTTGAATGAGTACGGGCGGTATGTGTGCTCTGCTACGTTCTGTTGATTTGTATGCAATTCTAGCATATTGACATCAATGAGTTAGAGCCAATGATGCTAATTACCATGGTAAATGTCGCTGGTCCGTAATCGGGCCCCTGCCCCCTGGATTCACAAAGGAGGTTTGTACAAACCATGGTTTAAAGTTTAAACCATGGTCTACATCTATGGAGTGTCATTTGTAAACTGATGGAGGAAAAAAATGTAAACTCCTTATTTGTTAACAACAATGTTGATGGTACACATTTACTAAAGGCACCAAATAAATGTTTGGCTTCTCAGATGGTGAAATTTGCTGGTTAGCAAGCACTAACAGTCATATCATTCTAAATTATAAATTGTTTTACTTGTATACGAGCAGCACTCCATAGATGTAGACCATGGTTTAAACCATGGTTTGTACAAACTTCCTTTGTAAATCCAGGCCAATATGTTCAACCATACAACAGTCATATAAAGGTGTAAAACAAGAAGTTCCTGTCATTAATAGCATGACCAAATATTCTTCACATAATGGTTTACTAGAGCTGCAGTATTTTGATTATTTCAAAAACCGAACCTGACAGACAAACAGCTGTTTATTGGCTAACTTAGTGTAATTAACATTCTAACTAAACAAACACATAACAAACAACATTTCAACAACAAACAAATTGTTCTTAATTCAAAGTTCTTGGTTATTGTTGGCTGGGAGAGCAAGTTAACAAGTAAAGTATTTTCCCACTGAAGAGTGAAGACAAAATTTGGATAATTTTGGTATAACATGCATTCTTTATAGACCCCAATCAAAATCTCTACAGTCGCTACTTTTCCATTCACTTTAAGAGGTCACCATCCACAAGTCTTGACTTTGGCATGCATTCTCCATAGCCCCCAATTGAGGCATTTTTTGAACCGGTCCTGAATGGGTTAAAAGAGGCCGGGATGAAGTAACGCAATCTTACGTTGAGTTGAGAGTCGAGGAGGGCTTCAAGCTCCTTCCAGTTTCTATCCCCGCTAGAAGGGAATATTCCTCAAAGGAAAACAGCAGGGACTCGAACCCACTTCTAACAATTCGTGTTGAACATGACACACGTGCGACTTAACCCACTCGGCCACCGCTCATTTACTGATCACGTGACAAATTTAATTAGACTAAGTACATCTCACATTCTTTCCAGCATAAAGTAACACAATCTTGAGTTGAGAGTCAAGGAGGGTTTTGAGCTCCTTCCAGTTTCTATCCCAGCTAGCAGGGAATATATTCCTCAAAGGAAAACAACATCCCACGAAAACACTGTCCTTGACAGAACAAAGCTTGATGCGAGGGCACTCGGGATTTATAACGTATTAGAGTCATGAGAGTACCTGAGGACACGCCGAAGGGTTTTGCTTGGATCAAAACAATCACGTTACATTTCCTATTTTTATCGTCAAATCTGGTATCGGGGGACCAATGTACGGTACCCCTCCTCAAAGAATCACATTTTTGTTTTGCGAAGAGTATCAGCTAGTCTTGCCAGCATAGTTTACACTACAAAACCAACATACTCTTGCCTCTATCATTATTTTGTGAGCTAAAAAATCATGGAACATATTTTCTATCAAGAGAACACTAATGTTTGTCCTTCACAAAGCATTGCATTTTGCCAAGAGTATCCGCTATTCTTGCCAAACTTCTTTCTTTAATGTTAAATTACAAATTGTGCGACATACACAGATGAAAAAATAACATTATACGTCTCCTTTACATTATTTTGTGAGCTATTCAAACAATCGCTGAATGTATTTTCGATCAGAAGAACAATTATGTTATTCCTTCTCAAAGCATATGTCTCTTTGACAGTGCACAGTTTGCAAAGAGATCAGCTACTCTCGCCAAACATTGTTCCTTACAAATTACTCGTCATTCATGGGAAAGCTTACATTTGCTCTTATATTTTGTGATCTAAACAATCACTATATTTATACAGTATCCCTTCCCAAAGCCTTTTAATTTTGTTATAACATACATAGATGATTGTCCATACATACTAGCCCAAGTATTTTGGGGAACAGTTTAGGTTAAATTATAAGTCTCTTAGATTTAGTGATATATCAATCACTCAATCACTAAATGTATCTTCTATCACAGGGATGTGTCCCTCCCTTTGTAACTTTTCCTAACACTAGCTACATTTTTTAAAGAACATTCTTCAATCTTGCCAAATCTCAGATACATATCTTTTTTTTGTCCACCTCAAAAGACAATCACTTAACATTTTCTGCATAAAGATTGTATCAAGGGATCTAGCATGTTTCCCTCCCCAAAACATGGTTGAAGAAAAGCATACTTTTATTTTTCTCCAGCATAATCCTTACAAGTTCCGCAAATTGGCAACATTTTTCTCGCCTAAAAGCACAAGTCATGTTGCAGGAAATGTTGAACATTTCTGCTTTAATCTAATTAGGATTTCCTTGTGGTGTAGATCTTAGATTTTCCAAACATGCATGTAGTTTTCCCATGCGACCGTTCGAATTTCCATGATAGAAAAATGATAGAATTTTAAAACCCCCAAAAAACAAAAACAGACAAACAAACAAACATTAAACACAACTATCAATGAAAGTAAGATCCAGTAGAAGCACAAATTAGATAAAATACAAAATGTAATCTAATATAATATCACTCCTTGCAAATAAAATGAATAAGAAAAACAGTAAAAACAAAACTATTGTTCTCCGAATTGCCAAGATGATTTGGAACTTTTGAGTGGCAGATTAAGTGAAGAGATTCATTACAATGCACAAATGGCATGCAGCTGCTTGATGCAGCTACCCAATATTTGTTCAGACAGGGCAATGTGTAAGGACTTACAAAGGTCTTTTTAAAGGGACTTAGTAACATTGTCCAAATCCTCAAAATTAAATTTTAATTCTAGCGGTTCCCTTATACCTTGTTGTATTTGTATAAACAATAAAATCATGGGACAGGTTTTGGTTTTTCAAATTTCCCTTTCTAACAAAGATATGTATGATTGAAGTATTCAGATAAGAAAAACTCCGGGCGAGTTTTTCTTCCGTGTACAAAGTGAGTGCAGTGAGTTACTGAATATCACTTTGCATTTTCGCTCATTACTTGGCCATACAATGTCCATTTGACTTGAAATGTTCACACAATACCCTGTGGACATATGAGATAACAACAATATACATTGCATCAACCATTCATCACTTTTTGCACATGTCAACAAAGTTACTAGATCCCTTTAAAGGGTGGTTCAGATTCTTTAATCAGACGGGGGTGCCATCTTGTAAACACCTTGCGAGCGGTGTGAAATACACACTGGTTCAAAGTTAGGAGTATGCATAAACTAGCCTAGTTACAAATGGCGAACCGCGGGGAGCATAATGACATACAAAAGACATTTTCAAGGTTGGTTAAGATTCGTTAATCAGATGGAGGTGCCATCTTGTAAACACATTGCGAGCGGTGTGAAATACACACTGGTTCATTGTTACATAGTGCGCATAAACTAGCCTAGTTACAAATGGCGAACTAGATGGCACATTTAAAACAGTGCCCTCTACATCCCCATACATGAACATCTTTAAACTACTTCTGAAACAGTCCAGAAGTTCAGAGCCTAGTAAGAAAGGGGTATATTAAACTATTACGTATAGAGCTGTAAAAGAAGCAATACTTCTGAAACCATCAAAGTTCAGAACCTAGTAAGAAAGGGGTGTATCAAACTATTACTATAGAGCTGTCAAAGAAGCAATACTTCTGAAGCAGTTTAAGTTCAGAACCTAGTAAGAAAGGGGTACTGTATATTAAACTATTAGCCATGCAGCTGTCAAAGAGACACCTAGTCTGTTGCAATAACCTGTAATTGAAACATCTATCATTACAAGCTAGTTCTCAAGCATAACACGCTTTGATTATGAGTCATACATGTATCTGTGGTGTAGCATAGACATACTGATGGGGGGGGGGGGGGGGGGGGCACCAATTCAATATTTGTCTTAATTGTTTAATTTTAACCTGATGTTTGTACTGTTTTAGGCCAATTGTTAGGGGGAGGGGGCGATGTGCGCTGAGTTTGGGAGTTGGGCATAGCAATTTTCAAGGACATATTGATGGGGGCACATCAATTATCTGTGTGGTTGGGGGGGGGGGGGGCACTCTATGTTTTTCTTAATTTTTCTATTTTGAGCCATAATTTTTGCAATGTTTTAGGTCAATTATTAGGGGGAGGGGGCACAGTGCACTGAGTTTGGGAGGTGGGCATAGCAATTTTCAAGGGTGCAGTGAATTTGTTTTCTTCCATTATTTCTTTAGTAATGCCTTTTAAATTGATTTTACCAAATTATTGGGGGTGGGGGGGGGGGGGGGGGGATGAGCCCCCCCGAGTGCCGCCATTCCTATGCTACTGAGTAATGCAACACAAGGTAGGTTCTGGATCTTCTAGATCCTCAGGAAATTGCCCTTCAAGATCGGTAAATTAATTTGACAGACTGTTCTTTGACCAAGGCCGATCAGAATCATATTTTTACAAAGTAATTTATGACATGTATGCATCCCTTTTTACTTGTAAGAGACAACTTATTCATGTCTGACTAATAAATAATATATAAAACATTTAGCCTTGGAAGAACAAAGTGATAGAGGATTAGCTGAATGAGGCAGCTCTTTTTGTGTATCGAGGTGTGAATGGAAATATTGGTGACACATTCTATTTTTTCTTCCTGAAATGTTACTTCAATTTTAGGCCCTGGAGTGAATATTCCAAGGTTGCGGTAGAAATGTATGGCAGTGGTTAGGGTTAGAAATAATTGTTGGTTTTCGAAAAGAAAAGACAAAATAATGGAGCTATTTAAATTTTAAGTGATTTTCTCAAGGTTGATAAATGGTGGTTTTTGGTAAACAGATATTAGACATACTACAAACAAAATATTAATATTGGAGCATTTTGTCACTGGAAAAATGTTGAAGAATTTAAACTTGCTTTGCTAAATTACAACCCAACAATGACATTGAAGATACAACCCTCACATTACTCAGCGATTTAAACCCAAGGGGTATTTTCATTGAGGAGGCTGAACAAGAAACAACATGAATCGAGTTTCCTGATCACGTATGATCATGATTCTGTTCTCACTTCCTCATGAGGTGTTTTATACTCCAGGGCCATTATATATTGTGGAGGATGAGGTACTAAAAACAACATGAAAGTATCAAACAACTTTCTTTGCAAACCAAGTACGATGATAATTCTGCACTAACATAATACCATGGATGTCTCCTTTAATAGTACAATCCATGATAATACCATGAGACTGCATTTTAAACTCTAGGACCATTTCATTGCAGTAGATGAGGGACTTATACATCATGAAACAACTATCACGTAATGATCATGACTGTGCCTTCATGCAAACCACCATGAGACACTGTTTTGAAATCGAGGGCCATTTTATTGCAGGGGATGAGGAACATGAATCAATGTTTTCTTTGAATACCACCTCTGATTATGATTTTGAACGATTGCGGAAATTGAACAACATAAAACAAAATAAACCATGTTTCCTTTCCACATATAATGATGATTTTGCACTTACATTCCCATAAGATAGATTCTTAAACTCAAGGGCCATTTCTTTCTGGAGGCTGAACAAACAACAACATGAATCAACTTTCTTTACCACATATGATGATGAATTAACATCACTATAAAAGAGTGTTTTAAACTCAAGGGGCATTATATTGCGGGGGAATGAGGAACTTACAACATGAAACAACTTTCTTTACCAGTATGATGATGATGATGAGTCAAACGCCCTCATCTTCCCAAGGGTCATAAAGCGTCTTATCAATCAAACGTCTTTTTTCACAATTTACAGAGAAGGTTAACCAATTGCCTATCAAAGTGTGAATTTGCATGAGCAATGCAATTTCATGGAACCTGTCTATAGAGGTCACCTGTATGGAGTGGTACTTGGTCCCTTTCTTGATTCCAACAGGTGGTCATTATACACAGGTTTGACTGTAATTGTTACTAAACCAGCTAATAAAAAATACTTTAATTATATTCATGGGGTGGTCTTTAAAGACAGGTATGACTGTATAAACTCTAGAGAAATATGACACCATCTTTGAGAACATAGCTTAACCTACAACCACCTGTATCAACTCTATCTGCAGCTCCCCGATCGCATACCATAAAAAAACAAGCGTCTGTTTTTACTCAGACACTGGGGACCGGAGTGACTCACTGTCATGGAGTTCCCACCGACACAAACGATGACAGGGTCGCCAGGAACAAAGAGAGACTGACAGACATCCCCCAAAACCGCTCCGGAAATGGCCCTCGCGAGGGAGCCCTCCCCCTCGTAACATGGAGATTCCACCTGCCATCTAAATTAACGCAGGGGCTCGGGTATGATTAAACTCTCCCCTCTCCTGACAGCGTTCAAAAGGGTTAAAGAGCCCATGTAAATTCCTATTAAGAGTTGAGAAATTGTAGATTTTAACCTGAACCCTACTAGATTTTGCAATCCCCATAGAGTTAATACAAGGACTATTTGGTTACCGTAAGCAATGGGTTAAGAAGAGTTACTATTTAAAAAAAAAATGCAGATAGCCTTTAAATGAAGCCTGTAAATGTGTGACTTGGAATTTGTCCCTTCTTGCCACGTAATCATTAACTTCATACCAGAACACTGCCAAATGAACAAGTACATTGTATGTATGATACTAAACACATGTACATGTACACACAATGTCTAATTGGACTGTCATCTGGCATACAAACTATTCCGGAAATGGCCTCCAGAGGGAGCCCTCCCCCATGTAATACAGGGAAACCACCTATCTCATTTAACTCTTCAAGTACCAAGGTGAGATATTCACCAGAAGTTATATAGCACTTATCCATTATCTCGCACCCAAGCTCTTTCAGATATGACTGGCAAGAGAGCCCTCCCCCATGAAATTGAGCCATAATCACGTGCCACGTTCCTAATAAGTCTTACATTGCCAAACGAACACATCTTCACATTACAACATTGTACAGTATATACACTTTGTAGTTCACTGTTATATAATTAGACTAAAATCTAGCATTCAAACTGTTAAAGAAATTGTCACATCAGGGTCACATAGGGGTACCTTCCCTACATAGTAAATGGGTTCTACCTGCCTTACAATCATAAACTTAAACTCTTAAAAGTGCCACTTAATATCTTTGTAATGTAAAACTATACTATTTGGCATTGAATTTAAAGCTAGATCCCGGAAACGGTTTCACAAGGGACCCCTCTCAATGTAGTAAAGGGGGTTTCATCTGCTGCATTGAACAATCCTTAACTCATTCGGGACTAGGGAACGTTGCATAAAGAGTTGTTGCAATCAATCGCAAAGTTGTGATTAAACGCAAGACAAGAAATACGCACATGTGAGCTGATCAGATTTGCGCATTAAAGCATATTTTCCTGACTTGCGATTAATCACATCTTTTGCGATTGATTGCAACTCTCTATGCAAAACCCACTGGGCCGGCAAAATATTTCAGCAGGAATCTATCGAGAACGCATGTCATACCAAATTCAGAAAGCCTCAAACAAGGCTAAAAGGCCAGAGGTAGAATTCTGCACATAATTTGTCAAGGAGAACTGCAATTAGTATCTGCCGCTAAAACTATTCCGGAAACGGCCCCACGTTATGGGGTTCTACCTGCCTCACTAGAACTAATTCTTTAAGTATCAGAAGTAATAAAAATCTGCGCCGTACATGTATGGTACTTGTCAAGTAGAATTATTATCTGGCTTCTAACACTGTTCCGGAAAAATGGCCCCATAAAGCATCCCCTCCCCTATGTAACAAGGGGAATCCACCTGCGCTATCTTACTCATGTAGTACTACTGAAGTACAAATTTGCATTAAAGGGATCTAGGAACTTTGTTGACATGTTCAAAAAGTGATGAACGGTTGATTCAATGTATATTTTTGTTATCTGATATGTCCACTGGGTTTTGTGTGAAAATTTCAAGTTAAATGGACGTTACACGGCCGAGTAATGAGCAAAAATGCAAAGTGATGTTCACTTTTAATACTCATTGCACTGACTTTGTACACGGTTTCGATGATCCGTTGGATAATTTGACATCTGAACACTTCAATCGTAAATATCTTTTTAACGAAAGGGAAATTTGAAAAACTGAAACCTGTCCCATGCTTTTTTTGTTAATACAAACACAACAAGATATGAGAGAACCGCTAGAATTCCAATTGGATTTTGAAGATTTGGACAATGTTACTTAGTCCCTTTAAACCATTTTTGTTTGTATTTGACTTGTTTCTAGAGTTATGTCCTATTGAGATTACGCATGATAAACGGTTCAAGACTAGGCACAGGTGGGAACAGTTGTTCAAGCTGAAATCCGATGTGATCTTCTTATTTTATTAATAATTTAATATGGGGCCAAAACATGTGCATGTTCTGAGGTTCTCTGTAAAGAGACATTCTTGAATCTCCAATTGAATTGAAGCCAGGTTGTTCGACTAAGGATTTAGTTTCTGGACATTTCTCAAAGCTTCAATTCAGGGTTTTTCTTCTTATACTTCAAAATTCACAGGTGTATGAAATAAATTGGTGAGTCACCCTATTCTTCAGCCCCAATTTGATCAGTTGGTTAATATTAAGTTTATTTACAAGGTATTTAGTAAATTCAATCATTGGCATTGTCAGCTATCACAATCGATAAACAACTCAAGAAGTAAAACAGCTTGATGTGTTAAATACAGGTGAAGTTTTAACACAAGTTTTCTATTCAATTAATTTAATTCATTCATTCTTGAGTCCCGTATATTGAAGTTAACTTCAGAATCCCCTTGCACTTTCCGTAGGAAGTTGCATTCTTTTCTTTTGTTTGTATCAGGTCTAACTAGCATCTGACTAGCATGAGAATTTAAACAATTTCTGCCTTAGTGACTAAACTATTAAAGCGTTGGCCTAGCAGATCTCAAGGTTGATGTCTGACTAAAAGCCCAATTTTCTCTGCTCCTTTTTTATTTACAAATTGTATTTAATCGTGCACGCCATCCTTGCAACTCCTGTGCCAAATTATCATTCACATCAAACTCAACTAAACAACATAACCAAAAGTTCAAAACTATATCATCATACAAACTAAACATAGTATTACTGCTACCTTCATCGACATCATTAACTTGGCATTGAACATCACTATCACTATCGTTGTGAAACTAAACTACACCAATTTTCTACATCTTCTGCCAGTATATATCAGTTTCTCTGAGAATTCTACGGAAATATTTCCTATCAATCCTCAACACCATCATTTCTGTAAGAACTGGAAAAACTCATATACATTGTATTTATATTTGTTATGTTTCCCTTCATTTTTTGTAAAGTTTAAAGTGTAATAAAAACAAAATCACCTGCCAGTATTTCTAGTTTCGCTAAGAAATGCAATCCAAAAATATTCAACAACTGCCAGTGAAAAGAAATACAGAGGGACTTAGGGCAATTTAGACATTTATATACCAAAGAGCCCCTAAAATCATTAAAGAACTCTAGACTGTTTAATAACTTTGCTCAACACATACCTCGGGAGTGCTAAGCTTGGAAAGTAGCCCCCCCCAATAATTTATTCCCCCCCCCCGCCTCCCCCACGACTACCACCAGCGTCAAATCAGCATCATCACACATTTGGCAATAGTCATAAATGCTATTGTCAAGAAATTTTCATGCCAAATCACACTTCTGGAAACATCTATAGGGCCATTCTTTGAAAAGTGAAACTTTTTCGGAAAAATTGAAGTTTTATTTTTCTGTAGTTTTGTTCCATTTTTGGAATGATCCATGTGTAAAGTTTCATGAAATACACGATTTGAAGTTTAAAATGAAACTTTTTTACTCATTTGCATAAATTTACATATTTCAATATTTTTCTAATAATCATAATTCAGAAAATAATCAAGATATCAAAAGGATAATTAGCAAGCTCATTCTTCTCACTTTCCTGTACAGGTTGATACCAACTTTGTAAAAATTCAACCTTTCATTCTTTTCTAAACCCGATATTATAAAATTCCCATTTTTCCATTCATATTGTACATGTCACACACGTGACCACCCCAAAATGTCACACACGTGACCAGACGTTGCCACATAATTAAGTACTATAAAAAACAACGGTTTGATATAATTCTCATTCATTGCTATTGTTGTACTTACAAATGTATAGTACTTCTCTGGTAATAAGATGAACATTATAGCTATTCATATTTTAAAGAATTTTCCAAATGAAATTTAGTTATGAAAAAAGCGCTCCGTGCGAAGTCACACACGTGACCCATGCCATTTGACCTCTGACATTGAGTTACGTAATCCTTATAAAATCTTTTGTGTTAAGTTTGAAAGACTACAACATATTCAAGTCACATATGAAGTAAAAATCATTATAGTCTCATACTTACTGAAATATAAGCATCCCATTTCAAAATTTGTCATGTTTTGGGTCACACACGTGACCAAGAATGGCCCTATAATGTATAGTTATTCCTCAGAGTCCCATTCAGCGAACAACCAACCCTTTTAATAGAAGTCTTCAATATCATCATCCACATTAATTTTGGCAAATATTTCCACAACTGTTTTCATCACCTCCGCCACTAGCATTTTAGATATTAAATTTGGCATTTACTACCACTTTGAGTGTCAGTTTACATCTACAGCCAAACATTTGTATGTAATTCATCCAATAGTTCTTTGAAGTAAACCGGGGAGATATGTTTGTCTTGGGAATTTTCTGATAGTTCCTCTACCATCGACATCCACATTGTTGACTTGGCATTCTCTACCACTATTGTCGTCAAAATGAGCCAAGTAACATATATTCAAAGACCAATCGATATTACCTCTACTTCAACGACATAAAAACCCACATATTTTAAATTAATACCTCTTTTGTCGTTATGTTAATAAATGTTTCTGTTTTAACTTGCATTTCTATTTGTTTACATAGAGGACTTTGGAAGCGCTTCATCATAAAAAAGTTTGCCAACTTACATCTTCAGCCAGCATCTGCAGTTTGTCGGACAGTTCCGTGAAGTAGATATGCGAGACCTGGTCCTCTTGGGACTTCTCCAGGCAGTCCCGGGCCAGTTCCACCGTCTGATGGACCAGGAACGCGTAGATTGCATCGTGCCCTTCTTGGCTCATTTCGGTTGAATACTTGGAAATGAAGTCCTGGATTGAAAGAAATTTTATCATGATCGTCATTATTGTCACGTCGTCATCATCCTCATCGTCGACGTCATCATCGTCATCAACCCCATCATCCTCATTATTAATAACAAAAATTGGACAGCAATATACAGGCCTCTACAAAAATTTAGTTTTGATAATTTCCTCTCAACTTGTAAATTTATATACAAATTAGATTTTTGATCCTGTGAATGTTAGTTTTAAAATCTTGTTGCCTTATCAGGTAAAAAGCAAAATGTAACTTTGGTTCTGCAAGTTGCGAGTTCGATCTCCATCAGTTTGCATGCAAAATTCTTTTCACAATAATATAAGAAACATGCGTTCAGCACCAATGCTTTTATAAACGCTGATGGAAGGCAGAAATGGCACCATTACAAATTAAATCATATTTTTTAAAGAGTGAAATGATTGTACTTACTGATAGTTTAGACTCCATCTGTTGTTTGGCCTTTGGGAATCTCTCCTTGTAGAGACTGTTCATATGTAAGCTCTCTCCATCGAGGGCGCCCACCAAAGGACTACTCGCACCACTGCAGAACAATATTATCAACAATATTATGTTTAATAATTATGTTTAATACATACAAATATGTAGTTTGAATGGGATAATGTCAATTCTGAACTCTTCATAGCAATATTATCATCTAAGGATCAGTGATACAAAAACTTGGGGAGTTTTATTTGTAGAAACTATTAATATGTATTATGCAATATACAATGTATCTCCATTAGGGCACACAGCAATTGACTACTCGCACCACTGTAGAACAATATTATAAATAATATTATGTTAATGATTTATAAAAAATATACAGTTTGAATGTGATATATATATGTCAATCCTTAACTCTTCATAACAACAGTATTATCTTGGGGGGAAGTGGTCCACAAACGTCACAAGTTATCCATGTATAAAGTATTAACTGTTCACATGTTACACCTCTTTATTGGGGGCACCAACATACTACTTGCAGTCTTACACCACTGTAGAACAGCACAATTAATTAATAATGTTATCATACGAGATACAGGATACGAGATTGACAAAACATCAACACTTTTCCTTGTAGAGACTAATTATGAGTAACATAAATGTATTTTATATGAATTGTATTTTTTGTTTTTGGAAATAAATTATAAGGCTTGAGACTTATAACATATCTTCATCTAGGTGACCCACCAAATGATTATTTCTACCAATCCTGAACAATCAATAACACTAAATTAATAGTTTTAGAACATTCATTTATCAACAAAAGTTTGAACACAGAGTTACAATATAAAATCTTTAAAAGAATTATTATATTATATTATATATCATGGAAACCATCTAAATTATGGCCGAGTCAAACCGGATATATTGATATCCGGATATGAGCCGAGTAAAAATGGACGGATATCGCATTTATCGGAAAATGTAAAAAAAAAAAGTAAAAAAAATTGGAGCTTTGATTTTTGATACTTTCAACCATGGTTCTAAATCCGATTTTTTGTTTCCCCCCGATTTTTTCTGATTTTTTTTCTTTGTTTTTTGTATACCCGTATCTGAGAATTTGAATTCGGTATCCGACCTTTATGGTCGGATACCGAATGGCTATCCGTTTGGACTCAGCCCTAATCTAAATGACACCCGAACTTGATGTTCATATAAATTGAACAGACACACACGAAGAAGAAAAAAAACACACCAAGTATTGGGATAGAATATATCAATATAACATTTCAAAAAGACATTCTCTCCTCACACTATTCAACAGTCTCCTTTTCCACTTGTTTTTATTTCATTACAACATGAATTGTAAAAATCCCAAGTCAACAGACACCATATAACTGACACCCAGACTTGATGCCAAAGAAACAAAAAAATGTAGGGATAAAATGTATCAAAAAGACATTCTCTCTTCAAACCCCTCAGTAGCAATCTTCAAAAGTCTCCCTTTCGCTTATTTTATTTCATTCAATTGTGAATTTTAACAACCCCAACTCAACATACTCTATATCGTTGACTTTTAAAGGGGAAGAAAATTATAGTAAAATGTATCAAAAAGACATTCTCTCTTCAAACCCCTCAATAACAATTTTCAAGAGTCTTCCTTTCCCTTATTTTATTTCAGTATATTGTGAATTTTAAAAATCCCACATCAATGGAGTCCATATCATTGACACTATAAAGACTTTGAAAGGGGAAACAAATTATGGATAAAATGTATCAAAAGGACATTCTCTCTTCAAACCCCTCAATAACAATCTTCAAAAGTCTCCCTTTCACTGATTATATTTTATTATATCGTGAATTTTAAAAATCCTACGTCAATGGACTCCATATCACCGACACTCAGACTTGATGCCAAAGGAACAAAAAATGTAGAGATAAAATGTATCAAAAAGACATTCTCTCTTCAAACTCCTCTTCAAAAGTCTCTCTTTCCCTTATTTTTATTTCATTATATCATGAATTTTAAAAATTCCCAAGTCAACGGACTCAATATCATTGACACTCAAGACTTTTAAAGGTGCATGTTTAATCAGGGTGTCATTTTCACAGAAGGTAAGAACATTCTAGGCCCCCCAAGGCCCTCCCTCTACAGCTGCGCTGCCTATGATGGCTGCTCATTTACAATTAAATTGTTGTCTGGGTTGAAAAACCTTCCTCTGGTACTCAACTTTTTCTTGTCTTTCATTTTTGTTCTTCATTCTCACAGTTCTTTGTTAGTAATTCAAAAGCTGAGTTAAAAGTTGACTGGCATTTAAAAAAATTATTTTGTTTAATCCTATCCTGACTGTTCTTTGGTAGTGAACTAAAAGTGGTTTTAAAATTGACAGGTAGTTGGCTGTTCCTTTACAATTCACTTGCCGTCTGGTTTGAAAAGTCTTCCTGTGGTACTCAACTTTCTCTTGTCTTTTCCTACTTTCTATTCCGACAGTTCTTTGTTAGTGATTAAAAAGCTGATTTAAAGTTGACGGGTGGTTATTTTTGTTTTGTTTTATCCTATCCTAACTGTTTTTTTGTTGTTAGTTAACTAAAAGTTGTTTTAAAATTGACAGGCAGTTTAAAATTTGGCTGTTCCTTTACAATTCACTTGCCGTCTGGTTTGAAAAGTCTTCCTGTGGTACTCAACTTTCTCTTGTCTTTTCCTACTTTCTATTCTGACGGTTCTCTGTAAGTAATTCAAAAGCTGATTTAAAGTTGACGGGTGGTTATTTTTTGTTTCATCCCGAATGTTCTTAAATCGGGGACTAAAATTTGTTTAAATTTGACAGATAGTTTAATATTTGGCTGTTCATTTATAATTCAATCGCTGTTTGGGATGAAAATCCTTCTTGAAGTATTTTACCTAATTTCTGTGGTTATTATTCTTATCATTCTACATTTTGTTATTTATTGATTTAAAGTTGACTGATAGTTTAAAATTTTGGCTGCTGATTCATAATTGAATCGCTGTCTGGTTTGAAAAGCCTTCAAATTATTCTCAACTTTCTCCCTTTTGGGGGGATTCAGTTGAATTATTCTTTTATAAATTCTTAATGATGTTTGTTAAGAATCAAAAGCTGAATGAAAGCCGACTAGTAGTTTTAACATTTGGCTGCTCATTCATAATTCAATACATAATCTGGGTTGAAAAGCCCCCCTGAAGTACTTTTTCTTTCGTTCCGTTTATTATTCTTTCATAATTCTGAATGCAGTTTGTTAATAATCAAAAGCTGATTGAAAGCTGTCTGGTAGGCTGCTCATTGATAATTCAATTGTTGTCTGGTACTTCGCATATTCACTCATACAATGAATTTTCATTATAAGCCCATTTTGTTCCATTAAATCAATATTACTTTGTTGGTGATCAAAACAATGATATCAAAGTAATAATGATTACAAAAATCAAGAAGTATACATTATACAATAATGTTAATAATAACTCCACATCTTCAGTAGCTTAACAGTGTTATAATGATATCATATCTCCTGTGTACAAAACCAATTTATACAAAAGTTGGAACAAATATAGAGGATCTTCTTTTAGAAAATTAAAAAAGAAGCTTAAATCATACATCCTTCATACAAATCTTTTCTATTTAAATGTAATTTCATAATTTCTATTATGGGAAAAAATAAATACATATACCCCCTGAATATAAGTGAATATAATAAATAAATTCATGTCCAGTCTTTAAATATGATAAACTGCGTACCTCGTTATATTTCGACCATATATATGTTGGTGCAAAGTTTATATACCCATTTTGCCATGTGTACATATTGTATATATACATAAATTCTATGCACATAAAATCCATAGCTGCATTTGTGTGTGCATAGAGTTTGTGCAATTATCAACAAAATTGTTATGGAATGAGTGTCATAAAGCCGTTAGCATTGTGTATAAGCTGTTATGTCAGTTAGCAACATTTTGATAATTTAACAAATCAGCTATTCAACATACAGTAAACCACTTAACCACTTGACATATATGGTACACAAATTTAAGGTATTAAAGCGATAACCATGTACATACATATGTAGATCAATATGACAGTTAAAATGTTGGCACGGGATAATAAACAGCAATAAAACCTATGGATATTCAAAAGGGGCCATCTACAAAGTATGTACACACAAGGGGGAGGGGGGGGGGGGGTTAAATCTGATGCGTACGCTCCATTGAACCACGTGTATAAAAAGTGCGTACAGGGGGGGGGGGAGTGGTGGTCAATTTCGGACCAAAATTTGCGTACGTACTTTGTAGATGGCCCCAAACTGCAAATAATTGCCCTCATTTTTTAAAAAATGGAATAACAAAATATTACATTTTTAAACATTTTGAGTAGTACAATAATCTGAAGTAATAAGCCACCAAATGAATGATAACTTAATAATTCATCCAATAAGCAACAACAAAAAATGATGTGGGCAATAATAGAGAAAACTACTGTAAAACGTCAAAGAAATATATTTTTTAAATGTCATAATTTTATAGCAGTGACTGAGTGAAAAGAGTATTTTATTTTGTGATAAGGTATATAAACTGTAGAGATTGCATAGTGACCTCCAATTTGAAATTGCAGAATATTTGGTACCATCATGCATTACCGCAATTCTGAAACTTGAATACAAAAGCTATCATCTTTATGTCCCAACATCTAAATAAAGAATATAGAGAACTCAAATTAAAAGTTTTTTTTGGAAATTATTTTTTTACAAATATAATAGATGCATTCAAGATGCTCCATGTAAGAATTATACTACAAAAGCAAAATTGTATAAATTTTGATGAGGATAAAAATATCTGATCTTAATAATCTAATGTTCCAATGTTTGTTATGAACCTTTAACTCTGGAGAGAGCAGCAAAAATACATGATCTCGAGTGCCGTTCAGTTTAGTTTACTCTTCAAAAATGGGAATGGGGAGCTGGGAATATTTACATTTTTGTCTCTTCATGTTGAGAGTTTTAAAGGGCAAATACAAATATATTTGATTAGTTATCACACTATAGTGAAAATGTAACAACCAGGTAGGGAAATATTTACAGATAATAGCATGCAAATAGGGAAAGGAGCAAATAAAGTGAATGTTAATAATTGAATACAGCTTTAGATAAATGTACGTTCTTGTGAAGAAGAAAAAAACACATATGCAGTAGAGTCATGACTATCTTTAGCATTCAAATTTCCTGGCTATAGCATTATTCAAGTAGTTTTGATATAATACTTAGTACTAATAAAAATAATAAACAATAATAATAGCAAAAATTAAGCTTCCTGCTAATAATAGTAGCAATAAATATTATTACAATGGTGTTGATATAAGAAAGTGTATGAAAAAAAAAAAATTTTGAAGTAAAAGAATGCAAAATAGTACAAGACTCCAATGAACATGGTATTTTAGGGGGGTTTTGTGTGATGGTACTGTATATAAAATATGATATCAAAATATGGAATATATTTTTTAAATAGCCCTAATATTCTGGTCTTACGCTGGCTGGGAGGTGAAGGAGATGATTGGACGATCAGGCAGGGAAAGCCACGACAGGCTGCATATGGCAAGCATTTGGTTGCAAAAATTAAATAACAAATCATTGGAAATTAGAAAAGATTATAAAGAATAAGATTTTTAAAAAGAATTTTTAAAACCAATATAAGAGCAAAGAGGGAAAGAAAGAGGCATAACACAAAAAGAAAGAAAGTAGGAAATCAATTTAGTTGTACAAAATATAAAATACAAAAATATAGAGGAAAGTCAGAAAAGATAGTATGCAGGAAAGTGGATACAAAAAGACATTCAAGGATATGAACAAGAATGGACAAGAGAGAAATTTAGGTGAAAACAAAGAAAAAATAGGACATAAATAAATTAAGGGAAAACAAAGAAAATGATAATTGCAATTAATATATTCTGAGGCGAAATAGGAAAAAGGGTTGGTTAATAATAAGCAAGCATTGTATACATAAACAATACAGCAATTTTACTTCGTGCATTATTCATTACATTTGTTTGTGTCCAAACAAAATAACAATGTTTAGACATTCATGACTAAAAAATACTAGAGCTGGGGAAGGCACTGTAAAATTATGTTACAATTTTTGTTTACCGCATGACAGCGGTCATGAACCAAGCTTTACACAAACGGGTGGGAGTGACCCATTTTCTTTTCACCTTCCCCTTCCCCCACCTCATTGACCATTCATCAGAGCAAGAACACTACCTCTATACAACTTATTCCCCCCCCCCCCTCTTGTGTCCTCAACTGATTCCCAATTGCCAATTTGATGCTCTTGTGATTTATCTTCTTTAATTTGGAGAAAGCTCCCCTGTCTGCTCTTCAAGTGTTTCATGAAACTCTACTTCAGAATGTTAATATCCCTTCAACTTGTTTTACTTAGCTTTATATTTCATGTGAGAAAAGTTCCCCCCCCCCCCCCCCCCGGTGTCCTTAACCGATTCCCAATTGCCAATTTGATGCTCTTGTCATTTTTCTTCTTTAATTTGGTGAAAGCTCCCCTGTCTGCTCTTAGAAGTATTTCTTGAAAATCCTCTGAGCTCTCCTGCAGAATTTTAATATCCCTTCAACTTTTTGTGTTTAATACTTAGCATTATATTTCATGTGAGAAAAGTTACTGATTTCCCCTACTTATACAAATGCCTCCAATTCTCTTGATTTGTTTTTACACATGGCCAAAATCCACCCAATAATAAATTTTCAATATTTCTTCTGACTCAATTTCATATTTCATTCAGGGAAAAGTCAGTGAATTCCCCTACTTATGCAAATGCCCTCCATGAAACGCCTTGGTCAAGGACACAGTATAGACACGAAGAGCGCTCCATTTCCTACTGATGCAACTGCATTTTTACTGGCCACACTGGCAGAATTTCTATTCATTTTGATATTTTACTCAGGTAAAGCTACTAAATTCCCCTACTTATTCAAATGCCCTCCATGAAACGCCTTGGTCAAGGACGCAGTATAGACACAAAGAGTGCTCCATTTCCTACTGAATGATGCAACTGCATTTTTACTGGCAGAATTTCTATTCATTTTGATATTTTACTCAGGTAAAGTTAGTGAATTCCCCTACTTATGCAAATGCCCTCCATGAAACGCCTTGGTCAAGGACACAGTATACACACAAAGAGTGCTCTATTTCTTACTGATGCAATTACATTTTTACTGGAAACACTGGCAGTATTTCTACTCAAATTTTGATATTCTACTTAATAGAAAAAGTTGCTGAATTCCCCTACTTATGCAAATGCCCCCTGAAACGTCCAGATTAAGGACAGAGTTATAGACACACAGAATGCATTTCAATGTTTTCTGGACATACCAGTATTTCTACTCATTTTGATATTCCACTTAGAAAAAGTTGCTGAATTCCCCTACTGATGAAAATACCCCCCCCCCCCTTCCCCTGTGATGCATCCAGATTAAGGACACAGTATAGACACAAATCTCGAATGCCATTCCTACTGACGAAAATGCAATTTTCATTTTTACTGGACACACTGGCAGTATTTCTACTCACTTTGAAATTCTACTTAGAAAAAGCTACTAAATTGCCCTCCATGAAACGTCCAGATTAAGGACACAGAATGCATTTTCATGTTTTCTGGACACACTCAGTCACTGGCATTTCTAATCATTTTGATATTTTACTCAGGAAAAGTTGCTGAATTCCCCAACTGATGAAAATACTCCCCCCCCCCCCCCCCTTCCCCTGTGAGGCATCCCGCTTAAGGACACGGTATAGACACAAATCTTGAATGCCATGCAATTTTCATTTTCACTGGACACACTGGCAATATTTCTATTCATTTTGATATTTTACTCAGGAAAAGTTGCTGAATTCCCCTACTTATCGAAACGCCCCCCGTCCCCCCCCCCCCCACCCAATGAAACAACCAGATCAAGGATGCAGTATAGATACGATGAGTGCTCCACTGCCTACTGATGATTCATTTTTACTGGACACACTGGCAATATTTCTTATCATTTTGATAGTTTACTAAGGAAAAGTTGGTGAATTCCCCTACTTATCGAAACACCCCCCGTTCCCCCCCCCCCCCCCCCCCCCCAATGAAACAACCAGATCAGGGATGCAGTATAGATACGATGAGTGCACCACTTCCTACTGATGATACATTTTTACTGGACACACTGGCAATATTTTATATTCATTTTGATATTTTACTCGGGAAAAGTTGCTGAATTCCCCTACTTATCGAAACGCCCCCCGTTCCCCCCCCCCCCCCCACCCCCAATGAAACAACCAGATCAAGGATGCAAGCAGTATAGATACGAAGAGTGCTCCACTTCCTCACAAACAGGAAGAGATGCTAATCTTTCTGTTTACGCTGGACACGGCAGCGAGAAAAATGGTGCCAGTGAGGAGGCGGGAGATTGGTTCTGATGCGAGAGCGTGCATGGTACGTGCCGCTTTCACCGCAACACAATGACGTATTGCCAAGGGCGGGGCAAAATTACATTTATTTTGCAGTAAATATGCTATATAATTTTTAAAGATGTTGGTAAAAACAAATTATTAACTACTTAAGTATGATAATTGCTTTTAGATATTGCCAAGGGCGGAGGAAAATTTCATTTATTTTGCAGAAAATACACTATATCATTTAGTAAGATGTTGGTACAAAAACAAAAATGTTTAACTTAAAAATGATCACTGCTTTTTGTCATATGTTGTTCATATTTTTTTGACACCTTTTCAAATGGTATCTATTATGTTCTCAGATATTAATAAAATCAAATATAGTATCAATGTGTATGACACGTTTTAATGTATTTATGTATTTATGTTTTGTATATATGTATTTATATCTTTATGCTGTGTTTTTAATGTAAACGTTGTAATTTCCATCTGATACAGGGCCCTCTTGTAAAGCAGGCTTTTCTGGCACTGTGTTTTTAAAGAAGACTGAATCAATAAATAAATAAATATAATAGATGTTTTGTTGTGCTGGACATTAAACAGGCGGCGTCCTATGTGCATCTATCCCCGTCCTCTGTGCATCTATCCCCGGTATCACATAGCCATTCCATGCCAGGTGCCAAGCTAAAGACAATGAATGCATTATCTCTTCGCTTTTAGGCAATCAGCGACTTGGTGCAGATATCGGTGAGAATTGATTTCGTTCAGCATTTATAAGAGTCCCCAGGCCAACGGCTGGGAAAGATACACATCTCTTTTCCTTTAGGCACTACATACCTTGTGCAAGAAATTGATTATTGTTAATTTGCAATTCTCAAGCATAGAATATTGTTTAGCATGTAAGAGTTAAGTATATGCTGCAATGTTTGCATTGTGCAGTTACAGCTAGACCCCAAGCCAACGGGTGGGGAAGATACATATCTCTTTGCTCTAAGGCAATGCATAACATGGGCATAAATTAGTGAAAACTGACTTCAAAGAAATTGACTATTGTCAATTTGCGATTCTTCAGGGCAGGGGATATTGTTTACCCATAGAAGTTTTAAATAGAACATACCCCAATTCTGGCATTGTACAGTTAGAACCCAAGCCAACTGGTGGGGAAGATACATATCTCTTTGCTCTAAGGCAATTCATAACATGGGCATAAATTAGTGAAAACTGACTTCAAAGAAATCAACTATTGTCACTTTATAATTCTTAAGGGCAGGGAATATGGTTAAGCATATGGGTATAGAACATACCTCAATTCTGGCATTGTACAGTTAGAACCCAGGCCAACTGGTGGGGAAGATACATATCTCTTTGCTCTTAGGCAATTCATAACATGGGCATAAATTAGTGAAAACTGACTTCAAAGAAATTGACTATTGTAAATTTTGCAATTCTTCAGGACAGGAAATATAGTTCAACATAAGAGTGTTGAATATGCCCAAATGCTTGCATTGTATAGTTAGAACCCAGGCCAACTGGTGAGGATGATAAATATCTCTTTGCTTTAAGGCAGTCCGCAATTCGGTGCATACATGTATATCAGTGTAACTGGCTTCAAAGAAATTGATCATTGCCAATTTGCCATTCTTAATGCAGGGGGAGCTCGGTTCAGGCAAATGGCTACATAGTTACCGACTACCTTTAAGCGTGCAAACCTTCACCATTCCTTCGTGTACGTCACTATCTAATAACATCAGCTCATGTTTATTCATGAGCTTTTTTAACCTGGTTACACATTTTATACAAGTTTTTTATGTTTTCCTTTGTTTTGAGTCCATTCAATCCTGTTTTCTTGTGGCAGTGAAATTGAAAACTCTTTTTTTATTTTATGTAGGTGATCGTGCCAAAAGGAGAAAAAAAATGGATCATTGGCTACCCTCACTGTTCCTTCATGTACGTCACTATCTAATAAGATCAGCTCCCGCTTATTCATGAGTGTGTATTACATTTCCTAGACCAAAAAAAACGTGAATGAATGGGCTGCCCCGCTGACAAACAACATTATATTGTTTCATGTGCATGCATTCCCTTCTGGGAATCTTTTGAGGGCTACTTCAAGTATGCCTGCATTAAAAAATTAGTTTGCATCGAAAATGTTTGCCTTGCACTGAACACTGAACAAACAACGTTGCTTTTCGACCGAACATTGGTCATATTTACATGGGCTCGTGTGTGATATGATTTGTTGCTTTTTTAAACAATTTTTAATGCTGTTATAGGGAGGGGGTTTAATTGATAAAATGCCCTAATAAATCACCTGTGTATTTTCAATGTATAATTTAAATAATTTGTGCACTTTAGCGTAAAAGTTCATCTGTATTATTAAGGTGTTTCACATTGAGTATCATCTAAAATGTTGTCCTTCGACATATACCTTCAACATAAAGATTGCACTGTCTCGACTAGCATTGTGAACATACATTTATACATACATGTACTTGCCTTTGCCTTTAAATCTTACGAAATTGCCTTTTGTTCAAGGTACAAAATCTATGAATCATGCTGTTTATTTCAATATGTTTCCTCCTTAAGGGTACTTACGAAGGGTTATTACGCTAACAACCCAAACAAAATTACCACATCAGTCTTTTGCTCACAGGCAAAATTAATTACTCTCGTCACCAACTTCGTGAAATTTACTCAATCAATCGGAGCAAGAAATTTGTCATCAGTATTTTGCTCACAGGCAAATAGTCATTACTCTTGTCACTGTAAACTTACTTCATGAAATTGACTTTTATTAATCCGAGCAAGAAATTTGAATTGTTCATGTATTGCGGTATCTAGCTTTTAAGTGCAAGAAACGGGAGGAAAATGAATCCATTAGCGAGATGTGGCTTGATAAAAGTGAGGGATTTGCATACTAATAAACCTCATAGCAAGAACTTAGAAGTGAACAAGTTAACTCAGTATAACATCAAACTAAATTTATGATGAAATCACTGCTCCTAAACGCACAAACAAGCTGTGTTTCAGAATTTAAGCTCGATAGCTGTGTGGCTAGAAAAAAAAAAGGGTACAGCATGAAATATCTAAGATGAGTGTTTAACACATTCAGGACTGGTATCCAAAACACTCTGGTTAGGATCTATGGAGAATACATAATACTCCAAACTCAAATCATCTCAAACTAGTATAAAACCTGTCCAGGGCCCCGTAACATAAAGATTCATGATTGATCGTATGATCAATTGATTAATCATACGATTAATCATGAATCTTACGGGGCCCAGGTTCCCTTGAAAACTTAGGCTGGGGTATATACAGAAAATGCATTTTTATTCCAAAATCAAGCAGTCTGGGTTAGAGCCCTTTATATGCTCACCTGAGACTTCTCGAGCGGGGTCTGAACGACGGAGATCTCCTCCCATCATCGTGGTCCCCACCCACGTTGCTTTCACTACTGCTGAAATGCTGCGACAGGATCTGAAGATCCTCCGGTGTGGGTTGGTAGGGCAGCTGGTGAAGACGCTCCTGGCTCGAACACGATGACTGTGAAAATAAAAAAACAAAGGGAAGAGAGAGAGAGCGTGACATCTCATCTTGCAGATGAAGAATAGGAAAACTTTGGAAAACTAAGTAGTATTGAATCTATGTTTAAGGTACTGCTGCTGAAGTGGTGTGATAAATCTGCAGAGATCCTCTGGGGTGGGTTGGTAGGGCAGCTGGTGAAGACGATCCTGGCTCGAACAGGACGACTGTGAAAAGAGAGATGAAGAAACGTGGTTGTTAGGAATAAATATGAAAAGATCCAGTAAAATACACATTATGTTTGTATATTGATTATTAATTATCAAATTTTTTTTGCCTTTCTCTCACTGCTACTGAAATGCTGTAACAAGAACTGCAGCAGATCTTCTGGCAAGGGTTACTAGGACAACTGGTGAAGACCTTCTTGGCTTAACAAGACTGCAAAGAAATATGCAGAAATAAGAATTGTGGAAGAATATTTTTTAATCCTGAAATGTTAAACCTTCATGGGAAACACAGATGATAATCGTATCCTCTCTTGCAGATTGAGGAAGCAAAAGAAAAACACCAGGCAGTCAGTATGAAGACATCGCAGAACCTACTGAGAAAAACTATTGGCTTGAAATGTGATTGCTGTGGCATAGAGAAGGAATGGATGTGATAATGGCTAACACTGAGGAAAAGGTGTCCATCTTAGTTTGAAGAAACTGTCATTCTAAACCGGTGAACTCAATATCAGTTCAGTCAAATGGTCAGACCAAGTACACCAGACAAGAATGGTTTGAAATAGGTACTAAATCTTTAGAGTAGTCCATTCAGGACGATACGATTTCAGTCCAAAGGGTGTTCAAGATTCAATCTGTTCTAAGAACAACCCTGGGTCAGACCAAGTACACCAGACACGAATGGTTTGAAATAGGTACTAAATCTTTAGAGTAGTCCATTCAGGATCAGGACTATACGATTTCAGTCCAAAGGGTGTTCAAGATTCAATCTGTTCTAAGAACAACCCTGGGTCAGACCAAGTACACCAGACAAGTTTGGTGTGAAATAGATACTAAATTCAGGACTCCATTCAGAAAGTACTGGAGCTTAAAGGTCTTAACTGTCTTAAATGGATTTATAAGCAACTTGGATTATAGTTCAAAAAGGGTTACAGACGGTACTTCCTGGAATAGATATTATCTGGGCATACGTTTGTTACTTTAAATTCACATGTATTTAGGAGACTGGTGTAATCCTAGTTGCATTCATTATCAATTAGGGTTTAGAGCTTATTCAGCGCTCAGGGGTCACTAACAGTACTTCTAGGGAAATAGAGGTAAACCTAGGTTGATAACATTGATCCCATAAGCACTTGAGCTAGGTAAACATGGGTCACATCTGGGGCAAGTTCAGGTGGAAAGTGCATTTTGGATAAGTAGTTCCAGATCTACAGTAGATTAGCTATGAAATTAGGGATGCGTACAAAGTGATTAGTTTAGGGTTGAGTACAAATTAATTAGTTTAGGGTTGAGCACAAATTAATTAGTGAATGAGGCACATTTATGTATTACTTCTTGGAACTTCTATAGGTACACTACACTGTAGATGTGAGCTTACAACGCTGAGAATATTCTGTCTAGGCCATATACCCATTGATGAAATATTACTTGACCTTACCCTCATGAAAGGATGTTAACCCATTGAATATAGGAACATCATGGGTCCTTTTATATTAAGTTTATGTTTATTGCCAAATCCAGGAACAGGTCCTCTGAGTTTTTGGAGGAGCAGGCGTCTTTAAATGTTTGAACAGTTAAATGGCGCCATACAAGTGCTGTGGATCATCATCATCATCATGACAGTGCTCAAAATTAACACAGGCCCGCTGGCCTGGGGCTACTTTAAAGTAAGCTTTGTCCCCCCAAATTCATTGATCCTAAATTTCACTGGCCTGAATGGGCAACCAAATTTATTTTGTTATGTTTTTCCTTGTTTGGGGCCACCAGATTCAGGTTATAAGCAACTAGAATGATGAAAATCTTGTTTTTACTTGCTCAACTGGGCAACAAGGCAAAATTAAGTAAATTTCTAGCACTGCCTATGATCACAAGGATATAGTAATTCATGAATTCGCTTGACCTTTTGACAGTACTGTGTGATAATGATTTCATTATTTCAGAACCACACTGGTACAATAGGTTGTTAACCCATTGACTACAAGATTTTCTAAGTTCCATAGACTACATTGTACACCAGGGGGGTGTTTCACAAAGATCCTAAGTTGAACTTAAAACGTATGGAAAGCCATTAGTATCTTTGAAAAATTGTTTTAAAAGTCCTCTTGCAAAGGCATACAATGTTGATTCAAATCATTAATATTTTCTATTATCAAGGAGATTTCATGTTCTTGATGCAACATTTATGAAAAGTCTAACATTCTTGCTTTGTTGCTTTTGAATATATTGTATTCCAATACTAGAAATGGCTTTCCATAATAGTTAAGTCCAACTTAGAGTAAAGTTCAACTGAGATTCTTTGTGAAACACCCCCCTAGTTCCGTAGGCGATGGGTTAAGTCCATTCTCTGAACAATAGGTCAGGTTGGGTATACCAGACAACAATGGAATGAAATTAGACCCACATCCATTAATCATCACGGAGGGTGAAATAAGGTTGATTAATTAGTAATGAGAATCCATGAAGTAATTCTGAGAAGAAGTTGGAGCTACAAGTACAACAAAGATTACACTGGAAATCCCCATCATCTTCCCTATTGTGGTAGTGTCACATGTAGGGATAGGGATATTTGGGGCCACATCAGGAGTGCATTTAAACAATCAAGCAAATGATATCTATTCATTATCAATTAATGTTTAATTCATTTTAGGTACGAATTAATGAGTACTGAGAATACATGCAGTACTCAGGAAATTAGAAGAACATTGATGTCTACACAAGTGATGATACGTTTACACCATCATCTTCCCTAGTGGTAGTATCACATACAGAGATGGGCACATTGGGGCTGCCTCTGGAGTGCATTTAGGAGTGAAGCGAGCATAAACCAATCAGTTATCAATTAGGGATTAATGAGGTTAAGTACAAATTAATTATCCAAAAGGACATGTAAATTTCTGGGAAATGAGGAACGTACGAGAGTGTATTCTTTACAGGCAATGTTGCACGAAATGTCACATCATCAGCTGACAATGCAGAGCTGGGCATACAGAGGCCATATATCCAGACAAGAGAAACGTGTGCTTTTAGGAGAGGTAATGTACATGTAGCTTTAATCTATTCATGATCAATTAGGTGTTAATATTAAGGTTAAGTACAAATTAATTATCCAAGAGGACACAGAATGTAATAGTGTACAATATTAAATGTATTCTTTCCAGGCCTTTTCGACAAGACAGAAATGTCGATTCACCAGCTGAAAATGCAGAGCTGGGCATTCTAGAGGCAGGTAGGGTTGCATTTTGAAGAGGTAATCCTAAATCTATTAAGTATCAATTATGGGTGATAAGGTTAAGTACAAATTAATTAGCGAAGGGGACTACTTCTAGGAAAGAGGCCCCTGCATGCATACTTTCCAGGATGTTTTGCCAAGATGTAATGACCCTTGCCCAACCAGGCAACCAACGATTCAAAGCTGCACAAGATGATCCAGACAATAGAAGAGTTAATATTTCGAAGAGGTATTCATTAAGGTTTAATAAGGTAAAATACAAATTAATCAGCGGGGGGGGACTTTTTGCCCACTACTGGGAAAATTGAGGAACAGCCAATACTGATTAATGATGATGATGATGATGATGCCCAGCTGACAAGTCTGGTGCAGTGGGGGGCCATACTGAGGTCATGTCTGGATAGCGCTAATTAGTTAACTTCAATAGTCAAATTGTGTAAATGTATGCATTCATTATCAGTTGATGTTCATAATAACATTGAAGAAGCAATTTAGGGGTTACATAGAGTGCTTCTATGAATTCTATGAGGTACACTGCCAGTTCAAAATATGTATAATTCATTCCAAGCTACTGTGCAAATGAAGTGGGATTTTCAGAACTGATAGTCAGAGCTCTGCTCTCTACATGAATCGGCTAGAAGGAAACCTCAACCCTATTTCTTGGCAGGGAATTTAAATGGACAGTTAATACAATTTGCAAACTGTTACAAAATTATTATTAAAGCAATCATGAAGTGTCACTAACCGAGAAAGCAGAGCTAGTATGTAGGTGTGTTGGTGCCATAGCCTGATGAAGGCAATGAAACCAAAGACCACCTCCTACCATCTTCATGCCCCAAGAGCATTTATGGCCCAGGATAAAAGACCTCTAAGGAATTGTAGTTTTGAGTATTTTTAGGTTACATTAATATTCTTTCTTTCCCAAGCTAAAATTGAAATTGGTGGGATGCTGAATTACCGAGACCACAGAGCTAGGGGTGTTGGTGCCATAGCCATATGAAGGCAATGAGGCCAAAGACCACCTCCTACCATCAGCCTGCCGTACAGAGTTTATGGTCCAGGATCCAATACTTTTAGGAAAATTAGATTTCAGTTTATCTCAGTAAAATTCATAATTGTTATTTCCCAAGCTAGCATTGAACTTGGTGGGATGTTGACTTACCGAGACAGCAGAGCTGGGTGTGTTGGTGCCATAGCCGGATGAAGGCAATGAAGCCAAGGACCACCTCCTACCATCAGCCTGTCGTACGGAGTTGAAGGCAAAGTGATGCGGGTGGACTGGCACTCTCGGACTCTCCAGAGGGCTCCCTACACAGGAAAGAAGAAAAAAATGAAAAAAGTGAACACAGCATATTTTCGACTGTCAGGTTGTTGACTGTAAACATTGTTGTTTTTTGCACAAAAACTTTTCCCGGTTTATGATTGCATTTGAAAAGAAACATAGAAAATAATATACACACTGGCACTCGGAGCACACAGCAGTGAAAAACCGCATTTTCATGTCTTAAAGCTTACAAAAATAAATGTAGATCCTGTGTGGTGGTGTGGCACGATGATGAATACGGGGCCTCCCTGTTAGCTCTTTAAAAACATCCATTAAAAGGATGACACTGTCACTATAAATCCATTATCCCTCTTGGGGCTCTTGTACTTGGTATACTGCCTGAATTGAATATAATATATACAACAGCACATTATAGATCTGCATCCTCACTCCAGGCTTGGGATTGTTGATGTGATTTGATGGATGGAAACAGATGAGACGTGACAGGTTTTGGTCCATGTAGTTAGTCTACGTGACAAACTAGAGGCTTCTAACCCATGTACACTGTAACAAGGTAAACAAGATCATGTACTTATAAACAAAGTTCTGTATATCATCTTACAGTAGGTTTTAAGGTAGTCATTGAATATTTCATGCTTGATTCTGACATTGGACAAGAGAATACGTATTATTACAGAAACAGCCCAGACGTGACAGGTTTTGGTCCATGTAGTTAGTCTACGTGACAGACTAGAGGCTCCTCTTACAAGAACATTGTTACAAGGTAAACAAGTTCATGGGCACAAACTACATACAGTCAAACCTGTGTATAAAGACCACCTAATGGAATCAAGAAAAGTGGCCACTGTAGACAGGTGACCACTATCTCATAGACAGGTAGCATAACATTGTATTTTTCTTCAAGGGAACACTTTTGGTGGCTACTATAGGCAGGTTGTCTGCTATAGACAGGTGGCCACTAAGACAGGTTTTACTGTACATACAAAGTTCTGTATATCATCATAAAGAAGTTTTCTTATAGATATTCAAATTAGGTAGTTATGCTCGATTCAGGCACTAGCAAAGAGAGACTAATTAGCATGGGAATGGCCCAGACGTGACATGATTTGGTCCAGGTAGTTAGTCTACGTGACATGCAAGAGGCGTCTATTACAATGAACATTAATACAAAGTAAACAAGATGACTGGCAAAAACAAAATTCTGTATCATGAAGAAGTTTTCTAGAGACATTGTTTCATGCTTTATTCCGGCATTGGACAAGAGAGACTACTTATTATCATAAACAAAGTAACGACCCAGACGTGACATGTTTTGGTCCATGTAGTTAGTCTATGTGACATACAAGAGGCTTCTTTTTACAAGTTAAACCAGAAACACTGGCACAAACTATATATAAAGATGCATGTATTATTCAAAGTGGGTGCCTCTCAACCAGTCAGACCAGGTCATGCCACTGACTTCACGTAAACAGCCCAGATGTGGCATGTCTCGCTCCACGTAGTCTATGTGACGATCAACATGTTTATATTTACAAGAACATAACAAGGTAAACAAAAACAAACACACAAACTGCAAATTATGTTTACAAAAATATTGATCTAAGCACAGACATGAGACATGTATGATGAAGTACCTTTAATATCATCTATAAGCAGGGCTCCACACTCACCTTTTAAGTCAGTGGCCCGGTTGGGCCAGTGAAATAGTTTCTTCCCCTATTCTGGTGGCCCGAAAGAAAATTTACTGGTCCCAAAATTGTATTTCACGAGTAAGCTTTTTACTATTCAAAATATCACTCTTTCCTAATCAAACCTGTGCTTACAGATGAAGCACGACATAAAAGAAAACAAGATTTTTTAAATTTTGTCAATGTCGGGTTAAAAATCTGCTTGCTCGATCGGGCCCCAAAAATATGACTTTTATACATTTTGCTGGCCCCAAGTGCAATTTCACTGGCCCCGGGCCAGCGGGCCAGTGCGAGTGTCGAGCCTTGCTATAGGGGTTTAATCCAAAATCTCTGCAACTTGAAACCATCGTGAGGACGTGGGCATCAAATGGACATAATGCGATTTCCTTCACCATTATTTTGACCCAATTCCAGAATAAAGCTTCACCCCTTCTATCGCACGAGCTAGACATGAATATGATATATGACATTTAATCACGACAGATTGAAGACAAGTTTGACATATATAGGAATCTCTTAGATAACACCGCTCCCAATCGTCCGTCCCATCCCACGCATGCACGGCCAAACAAGTTTCAAGTCAATTGTGTCTGGTCCATTGATTATCCAATCTCAGCTGATTGCCGGCCTTGCCACTGCCGATAGATCATATCGCCATGTTTAAAGGAAATCATTCATGAAGCACTTCTGGAACTTCCTTCCCTTGTGTTCTGCGCAACACAGACAAACTTTAAATCATACAAGACTCAAAAGCTATCTTTTCAAGCAAATGTGCAGGTCCAGAACTATTGGAGGAGCAGGCGTCTTTCAATGAAGCAATATACCTAGATCATAGTACTTTAATAAAAAAAAAGGTACTTTAATAGTAACTATGTTGTCCTGTATGACTATGTTGGATTGGGTAATGATTCCTTCATGATCAATACTTGGATTCCGCAAATGAAAAAATCACATTATTTACAAATAAATTATAAAAATATGCAGGCGAATCATGCTCATTAAAAAAGCCAAGTAAATATTCTTTCACATGGAATGCGATCAAACAAGCACACTCATGATTTGTTTTTTCCCCCTGAAAGTACCGATACTCAAGGAAGTCTTTAATTTTGAATGATTGTATGGCACTTCTTGCGACAGCTGTGAACTACATTCATGTGTGTTATTCAAAACATCTCAGTCTTGATCTAGAATTAAATTAATGGATGTGTTGAGCTACTGTAACTTTTAGGGACAAACACTTTCAATTAGATTAAATACAATCAAATGTAATTTTTGAAATGAGGTGAAGCGTAAAATAAAAAGGTAATTAAATTTGTATTATTACTGATAACATTACTGTAAATTTCTCACATGATAGCTGGCGTTTACAATAACAACTATGATTCACTACATAAAATGTAAACATCCGCATGTAATTTATCATTAAAAAGAAGCAAATTCAATCAGAAAGTGGAAGTCTTATATTGCCAAATTTATCAAAAACATGTACACATTTAATCAACATTATTGCTACAAAAAGTTACTTTGAAAAGAGGCGTTCAATGTCGCTGCTATTCAAGACAATTACACATTGAAGCAACATTAAGGCATCGAATAGTAACATTGAATGAGGTTTATAACGCCCAAATTATTCAAGAGAAGTGAATTCAATTAGATTTACATCTCATTCACCAAACAGTTGATTTGAATGAGGTTTTATAATGCCAAAATTATTCAAGACATGTATTATTCACAATCAATCAGCATCTTTAGTGGTACAAACTGTAACTTTGAAATGAGGTTTGTAATGTCAAAATCTTTGAAAAACAAGTACATTTAATTATATTTCCATCTTATGCAACAACGCACAGTTGATTTGAAATGAGGGTTTAAAATGCCAATTTGATCAAGACATGTATTATGCACAATCAATCAGCATCTTTCATGCTACAAAACTGTAGCAACTGAAATGAGGTTTGCGAGGCTATTTGGTTTGCACTCCATTGCTAAGTCTGATTGATTACGCCGCTCCGATCACGACAACTGGCAAATCCATTTGCAACAAAACAACATTTGTTGGTGTAATCCTACATTGATAATGTATTCAGCGCTAACGTCATTATTTGTCGATGATGCTTTAAAGCAAACACTTTCGCCGAGGATCATTTGCTAGGATAGTAGTGTTTTTTTTAATGGAAAACTTTGTAATAGAGAACTCTAATAAAGACGGTTTCTTTTGTCTTATATTTGTAATCATTATACATACATGCAAATAAAGTTAAAGGGAATACAAAGATAATGTAGAACTTGTAATCCTGGCCGTTTGATTCTCTTTACATTGCTCGTATTACAAGTACAAGTGAAGTAAAAAATAAATTAGAAAAAAACAACATTATATTGGCTCTTTTATATAATAACAACAAATTAATCAAAGAATATCTGGGATGATTGTAATATATATATGTTGCCTTTTAAAAAACCTACAAACATTGTCAATATAGCTATTACTAGAGAAAACTTTGTCCCAAGTCCTCTGGCTATGGTAAAACAAATACAAAAACAAAAGAAAAACAAGAAAAAAGGCAAACAAATGCTGAATAATGCACAAATGACACTTGATAAATCAACAACCGTGAACGGTTTCTGTTTTCCACTTACCATCACCATGAGATCCTGGGGAGCTTGATCGCTTCAGCACCGGGGAACTGTTTTTTCCTTTCCTCGCTCGACCGTAACTGCTTGAATAACGAAAAGAAAAAGAAATAAAAGTGTTAATTGAATGCTAAAATCAATAACAATTTGTCTTTAATTGTTACATTTATCAGAGGAAAAACACAAATAAATACAATTCTAACGTTACATAAATATGTGCGTATTAAGAGATAGGGAAAACCAAACCTTGTTAGTGATAAAGAATCGATCACAATTGAAAATGTTCTTTGCATAGAAAAATATACTTCACTCTCGACAAAAATGAGAACTGCTTAGAATATAAATATCTCAAAATCTATTGAATTACAAATTCTCGGAGGAAAATAAACGATTTTATGAAAGAGAATCATGAAACAAAAGATGTGTGCAAAGAGAAAAGTTAGAGAAAAGTTTAAGAAAAGATGAACTGTACAATTTATACATGTAGGACATCATCGTGGAGGGTAACAAAGTCAGATCACAGTGGTTACGAAACTGTATCCATTTGCCGATAATAGATTAATATGCCTGGGAGAAACAGGCCAAATAATTAACACTCATCAAAGACTCGATCTACATGACAAATATATTCGATAGACAGAGGCTTAGTATTTATATAACAAATGCGCTTCAGAGAATATATCTGTCTTATTAGTTAGTATACACTGTAGTGTAGGAGAGGGGGTTCGATATAATACACCTGAAAACTAAAAAAAAAAAAAAAAAAATGAAGAGAGATTAGAATCTTGGGTCATCTTGATAAGCAGCCATTAAAGGGGTAGTTTAGTTTTGGTAAGGCTGAACTTTAGTAACCAAACCTGGACAATAACCTTCAAAACTAATAGTAATAACTCCACTATGCTCGAAAAGTATACAAACTTGCAAAATGACTAAGTAAAAAGCATGTTATCATTCAAAAAGAGCCATTTTGATCACGAGAGGGCGCTTTTTTAAAGGCGTCAGTTTCAACCATTTTCCATAGACAATAATGCATGTGATGTTTTATTACCAGACTGATTTTATAGAGAGAACATCAACAACTACTTAAATAACACTTTCAAAATTTTTTGAGAAAGTGGAAGCATTTTTTGAATTTTTTGAAAAAACCGTTAATTATTTGGGCCCCAAATAATTATAAGATCAGATACATTTATTGATATTTCAGCCGTTTGTGGGCCGATTTCGACCAAATAAAGTTTATTCTGCCATTAAAATTGCATGTTCTCTCAAATTTGACACTCAGTTTTTAATTACCTCACAAAAAAATTGCGATGTGCAGCGCCCTCTCTACCAAAACTAAACTACCCCTTTAACGTGTTCCCTACTAGATTTTACGACCCCCCATAGAGTGATTACAGGAGCCGCCCGGTTCCCGTAGGCAATGGGTTAAATTGAACCATCGCTCGTAAAACCATCTTTCACCAGAAATGATGGGCAAGCACAAGCTAGGCAGGTTGTGATGGTGTAATTATTGGAGATAAACGTTGTGAAGCAAGGGAATGGGTGAAATTTGTGAAAGAGTCTATATGAACCAATCATAAGAAAGAGATTGTACCGACTGATATATATTGTGTTTTTTTTTGTTATTATCAAAATCAGTCTGATGGTTGGGATGGATTGTGAAGTTGTAATTCATTAATAAAGATATTCATTGCAAATCAAGGAAATGGGTGAAATTTGTGAAAGAGTCTCTATATGATTGGTAACAAAAAAATTGTACCGACTGATAATTTCTTCATATCTATTCTATCATCAAAATCAGTCTGATGGGTGATAAAAGGCATTTTCATTGAAGATATGAAGATAAACAATGTGTATATATGGGAAGGCCGGAGGAATCTAAAGAGAGTCTTTAGTACTAAACATATAAAAACGAGAGATGGAACCGACCGATAGCTCTCCCTTTTTCCTCATCATTAGAATGGACAAGCCTAAGACTGGCAGATCGAGAAGACACACTTATTGAAGATAAACAGTTACGCGGAGGCGGGGAAAGCAGGTGAATTTGCGAAGAGTCACTGTAAACGTAAACAAGTGATGGAAAGGACTGATACTTATTGAAACCCAAGTAGGATTTTTTTCCTTCTCAATATCTCTTTACTGTTGTCGGCTTAAGCACGTCTCTCATGATGACACTAAAAGCTTGCATCAACGTGCGACTGAGAATGCACGAGACTTGCTGCAATTGGTCTCGTGCATGCAATAAGTGATGCGTCACAAGCGTCGAAAGATGGAACGTGCACTACTTAAGTAGCCACCATGATTACTTTATTATTATCACATTTTTTAACTGTGAAAATTGCAGTTTTGACCCTCAAAACAGTTTTACTGCTTGGAAAGAAGACCTCTCTCTCTCTCGACGCTGTACATCTTTTGTTGCAATGCTATAGATCTGAAGAAGCATGATTTTTTATGCTGTGAAATGGCAAAAGTCTCCTCTTGGCAGACCTGCTTTAGGTCTGATGTAATTTGAGGGATTCAATGGCCAAAAGAGCCCCATGAAGAAAGAAAAAATTCATAAGAGCACCTGCACATTAAAACAAAGCTGTATGCAAAGCAATTATTCAATGCCTGTAGGGTTTGTGAAGAATTATCTTGAGAATAGGAATTTACGTTTTCCCCTGTTCACTTTAAAAATCAAACAAAACATGCTACAAAATCTACCTTAGATGGTAACATGTTAGAGGAAGTTTTGATCTCCACGTTAGAACAAAAACATTAATACATCCACTCTATAACTTAAAAGCTTAAGAATGACATATTGGGGAGGAATTTCCTTCTTAAAGTCTGCTTTTTCAAATGAGTGTGTCTAAAGACATTGATCTTCATTAGATAGTGAAATATTATCAAAGATAGTGAAATATAAGTTTAATTCTCAATTGCTTTTTCAAATAAGAGTATCTAAAAGACATTCATCTTCATGATTGATATTGTAACTTATTGTCATGCATCATACATTCACTTTGCAAATGCTTTCAAACATTAACATTGCCTTTAGCAACATTAATCTTTATTAGATTGTAACATACTTTCATACATGTGCCTCTTTTAGAAGTCACATTAATTCCTACTTATCATTTAATATCTTTTTACGCATCTTTCCATCTGTTTTTAGCAATTTTCACACTCTCAATGCTCTTTTTCCCCGGCACTCCTGCATTCTCAATTTCCGCATATTGTCAAGATATCGATCTACTCTCGTGTCTCCATCGTGATCTAAATGCACCATTTTATACCATTTTCTCTTTTTTTCCTTCTCATATCAAATAAATTACACAAAATCCTCCACACATACACACAAATGGGTGCGAGTAAGGAACACTTAATCCATCTCCAATGAAGTGGATCATCCTTATTATGCATCAGGTAGAGAACAGTTATCATAGCGGATTTTTTGTATATGTTCCACCAATTTCCATACCCCCCCCCCCCCCCCCCCCACACACACACAAATCATTGCGCATCAATACAACAGGAAGATGGCACAGATAAGACATGCTTCATGGTCTGTATGTTTTCAGGACAAAAACCTAGAAACAGAAATGATGCAATGGTTTTGGATTTACCCATGAATTCAATACCATTTTCTGCTGGCTTTCACCCCTACATACAACAATGAGACACTCCTAATATGCAATTGTCCCTCTCCTCCATCCCCCCCCCCCCCCCCCTTTACACAATGAATTAGTTTTAATGTGGCAGGAAGTCGGAAAAGACAGGATTATGTGCCTGCAGGGATCACATGCAGACATAAACATAGTTTGATGGAAAAACTAAAAAGCGGTGGATTTGTGAGTGAAATTTGAAACCGTATCTATCCCTCCTGCTCTTTAACAATGGATGATTCCTCAATCTAGCTGTCCCTCCTGCACCTTCCCTATAAAATAAATGGATTAGTCCGTGATGCAACAGGAAGTGGGGTAAAGACGAGTATACGTGCCTGCGAGGCCCAAGCGCAATCTGAGCAGACAATGATGAGAGATGGGCAGAATAATAATAAATTCTTCATGTCTACATTAAAATGACACGTACATAGCTCTATTCTCAAAAAGAAATACGCTGTAGGTGGTACACCGATTTATATGTAAAAGGTAAGTTCTGTAATTTCCCTTGTTCCTACTAAAAAGCTTGCGCTCTTCAGATGTAACAAAGACAAAAGAAGAAAGAGAGGAAAGAAATCCGGAACACTTTGCTACTCATAGGCATCACCAATGATAAGACATGATTTATGTCTGAAAGGTAGCCCTAATTTCCCTCTTTCCTACTAAAAAGCTTGTGGTCTGCAGAGCTTTTAAAGAGAAAAAAGGGACAAATATATCAACCAAAAGAGGAATGATTTGTTACTTATGGGTAACCTTGCATCATTGTCATTAATGAGGAGTCAACGCATCTCATCAGCTGGACACTCGTTAATGCTGCAATTCATGGCACGTCTTTGGAAGAACCAGAAACGCTTTGGTTGCCATGGCGATTCCCTGCCTGTGGCAGGGAGTGACGTACGCAGCGCATTGTTTAGAGAGTGGTGAATTAGCATCTGCCTCAACACCATTCATCTTCGCATCCGCTTTTCTTCCTCAAAATTTGCATTTGAAATAAGAAAAAAATACTTACGTACAGGAAGATGAACAAATTGAAAGAACTAAAAGTTGTCCCAGAAAAAATAAGGTTACAATGGTGCAACTATTTGACAGATTTTGTTTATTTCAGGTCTATTCAGGGCTTAAATTAACCCTATTTTTTCCAATGGTCCTGTCAGAGAAGAGGTATTAAAACTTGTCATAATTAGGTAGTTCAGAACCAGAATTCAGTGGTGCCCAACACAGAGAAATAATAAATATGTTACATTTTGGTTGTCCAATTGGGTTTTAAAATTTAGCATATTCTGGGAGGTGTTTCACAAAGATCCTAAGTTGAACTTAAAAATTATGGAAAGCCGCTAGGAGAATTTGCCCTGAGCCAAGAAGAAGTTTATGAGCTTCATGAACATAATTTCAGCAAGTTAACACAATTATTTAAAGTCCACTCTTTCTCTTTCTACCAAAATACAGTTGTAGCTCTATTCAAGAATATGTAAAAGTTGTCATTTAACTTATCACGCGTCAGCCACAGACCGCATTAAAAAAAACATCTGAAAAAATGGACAATAAAGTTATATATATATATATACACAGAGAAAAAAAATGACAGCAAAAATCTGAGATATGGCAGAAAAATACCCAAGGATTTGACCAAGAAATCTCCACCTCTTTCCATCTGCCACGTAAAAAGCCTGTTATAAGCTCAATACAGGTAAATTAGGTTTTCATATTAAAATTACTTTCATTTCGACAGAAAACGGCAGATGCTTGAAATAAGAAATCCTTGAATGCCTTTACAAATTCTCTTCTGTGTCCAATACTGTACAGTAAAACCCTTGGAGATTATCTTTTCCGGAGATTCAAGAATCTACTTGAAGTTTGGGGTTTTACAGCTGTCTTGACTGATCGTGTTTACAAATGCACAAAAAGGACATTATCACTTGGTTGTTTTTTTGTTTTTGTATTTTACAGACCTGGTCAATACAATCAATTGGGATAATAGGTAACGACGAGCCCTGGCCAATTTGTTCAAAATAAGAAAAAATATAAACTATAAGAACAAAAATTCAGGCAAAGCCAGGCTACATGCTCAATTATCAGAAATATGAACACTCAACAACCAAGTATTCATAATCCATTTTTAAGCCATGAAATCATCTTTGGAAGCGCCTTTAAAAAAAAAATCTATGTATCATGTGAATACATTCTCCATCTTCATCTGAAAGTATCCCTGTAAAGTAGGGCGGCTTACACGAAGCTTCATCCACAATCAGAAATATTGGGTTTAATGTGAAAGTGAACATCACGATCTAACATTGTTAGGTTATCAGCTTTTTTGAAGATTTAGAAGAGCTACTGTACTAGGCATCATTTCTATGCCGTGTGAACAATGCCTTTCAACTTCTTAAGGCCCATCTGAAAGTTTTCCGACAAAGTAGGACTGCTAGATTGCTCAAAAGCTCATCCATAATTTATTGCATGGTAGGAAGTCTGCCAACTGAGCACTCCCAAAGACATTCTAGGCTTTATGGTTCAGATGAAAGTGGAACGAAAGAATGAGGAATATTTGATTTTGTCTCTTCAGTTTCTATTAGCCCGGTCACATATCAACGGATTGCGCAAACGGATGTCAAACGGAGAGCTAAATTTTCCATCCGTTCTATACGTTTCTTGTCCGTTCCTTGTCCGGTGATGTACAGTACGTTGTTCTATGTTTTGTACATGAAGCAATGGAGACGACTTTCATCACCGGATAATTTAATTTCGCAAATTGTCTATTCGTTGGGCATACGTTTCCGATATCCGTTGATATCTGACCGGGCCATCAACCATATGGTTCGTAAGACCGGGGCAAAATTCATGTCATTAATGATTCAGATGTTTATATACTTTTGTTCTACTTTTCAGAATATGGCTGTGGGCAATATCAGAAGTTCAACTTCACAGACATGTTTATAGAATTTATGGTTCAAATGAAAGTGGAGCAAAAGAATGAGAATGGTAATATGGTTCAGGGGAATATTACTTTAATACAAATCTCCAAGTCCAAAAGACATTTAAGCATTTTTGCAGTTCAGACCAAAGTGGAGCAAAAAAGTGTGATATTTTTTATTATGTCTCTCGTTTTTCAACTTGCTATGGTTTGTGAGAACTGGAGATGATTCATGACAGTCATGATTCAGATCTGTTAATTTTTGTCTTTAGGGAATATATACACTACTGTTTAGGGAAATATTACTTTACAAATCTACCAAGTTCAAATTAATATATGGTTCAGACAATAGTGGAGCAATAGAATGAGTAGTATTTGATTTTGTCTCTTGGGTTCTAGACCATTATGGTTTCACAGGACCAGAACAAGATTCAAACTATTTATGCTACTTAAGCTACCCCCCCCCCCCCCCCCCCACCCCACCCCAGCCTATGGCTTATACTGCCCGTCTCGCTTGTATCATTTTTGTGATTGCTACCCATAGCATCTTACCCTCTCTTTGCTCAACCACGCCCCCCCCCCCCCTTGGATATTAACTTAGTATAAATGGGCTACGCCCCCACATCGCTCCCGTGATTGATACCCACAGCTTTTTAATAAGCATTAAGGGCTTGATGGGCCTCGCAACGCGTGCAGCAGCAGGAATAATAAGTCTGCAGATTTTAATCGTTCAATCCCTGTAAAGATACTTTTGACATTTCCATTTTAATTACCTTGTGGCAAGGATGATTTTTCTTCACAAAGAAAAAAGGAAATTGCAAATCTAAAATAAATTACAAACTGAAGAAGATATTTGTTACTAAAAAAAAAGGTGCCTACTCTACAATAATTACAATACAAATGCAAAAAAAACAAAAAATGTAAGGGTTCTGTTCGTTTAAAAAAGATCATCTAAATTTCCCTAATAACCAAAAGTAATTCCTTGTATATTCCAGAAATGCTTTTATTCAAGAAAACTTATTACTAATCAGAGATGATCAATTCCAGGTAATTGCCTCAATATAACATCCACCTACAGCAAGATACATGTAGGACAAAGTCACATTTAGACTGAGGGACGAATTTCATTCCAATTTCAAAGATCTCTTACACCAATTTCCGCTTAATTTTCAGATTCTCCCTACAGGTTCACAAACATACACATACAAACAAAGAAGCACACACACATATTGCATTTTCACAACTTCTTCTCTACCTACATGTACATGTGCAAAGGTGACAAGGGAAACAACAAGGACAAGAACTAGATATATGCTTTCACACACCCAACACCCATCTTCTGCTTTCAACTTCCCCCTACTTATAAAACCACTTTTTCCCTCTTTTTAAAAAAAACCCTCTTGCTCTCCATCTTTTTGAGGCCAATATGGCACTTAAATACAAGCATCATGAACGTGATGATGATCATGATAATGATGATAGAGTACGTGTATAACTCCAGGGTAACAACCTCACAAAAACAAAGAAGATTAAGATAAATGACCAAACATTAAAACAATGAAAAATAAAAATGATGCCCTCATGAAAATAAAGTTGGGAAAGTTGTCTTTCCTAGACAATAAAAAATACAATATTGTCTACAAGAACGTGTATTAATTCTCTGGGAGTTGCACAATCTAGTAGGGAACAGGTTAACTTCCTTACTTTAAAAGGGGCATAAACAAGGTCTATAAGAACTATAAGAATGAAATATAATGTATAAATGACCTTAGGGGAGAAATCGGTCTGAAGATAAATGTCCTCACGGAAAGAAATAAAGGAGAAAAGGAAGAAAATGAAGGAGCATCTCTCCATACTCTGATAAGCCATGACCACAAGGCACTGTTATGTAGGACTGGCGAAGGATGCTCGCGTTACCTAGCAACAAGGTGGAATCGATACACAAGCCTGTTCACATTCTGACGCTATCAATGTTTCTGAAAATGTAAAACCTTGAGTATATTGTTCTTTAACAAAAACAAACATTTCAATAATAAGGTTCTGTAGATTCCTGCAAGACAAAGTGTTACAAGATTAATTCCATCTGATTATATTCCATCCAATTATATTTCTGCTAAGAGTTTAAGAGAGAAGGATTGATATGATACCAGTCCACAAATTCTGGATAGCTAGTGTAAATAATATAAATCCACCTAGTAATAGCTTACTCATATGTGTGGACGCAGATTTTAACCTGTTGCTTACGGGAACTGGGTGGGCTACGTACAAAATCTATGGGATTACAGAATATCAAAGTGAACGGGTTAAGAGATAGCCATGGAATTGATGTCAGTGTGAACTAGTGTTGTCGTTTTCGGGAGTATTTACCACCCGGGACTCGCAATAATTTTTTGGCCGAGTCCCGGGTACCCGAAATTTACTTATTTGTTTATTACACGATCGGCATGTCACGTCAGCTGGGAAAACATGTTCATTCAAGTGACAAATATTGGGCGCATTTATGACAATAAATCATCTTCTTGAATGAACATGAAAGCTCTGGCGTTCAATGAGGGGACTTCCCCTTTTTTCGGGAAATCGCGTATCGATTTTTGTGCCCGGGACTCGACATTTTTCGGCGGGACCCGGGTACCCGGGACTCAGCGACAATACTAGTGTGAACAGAGCTTTTACTGGGCCAGCGGGATAACTTCCACGGCAAAGCAGTCATCTATCATGCAGGCCGTGCTTGAATTTCATGAGAAGAACTACAAGCCGAAGATGGTCGTTTCGAGGCGGGATTTGATTACAATTTGACAGAACGAAACGTGCTCCTCCGAGGATGAATGCTAATACCTGCAGCATTATATACTTGACCATGAAACCATGATTTGATTGTTGTAAAACATTTCGTCTGTTGAGAACAAGAAGGGTGCTAAGTCATTTCTCGTACTTCTGAGACAACTGTATGTTTAAAGTAAGAGAGCCCTGTAGAAACCACATCTACATGAAGCACTTGTTATGCTTTGTGATACATGTAATAATATTCCCCCAATTAGATATAAGTATTATCTAAAAAAATAAAATGATGAATCCGACCTACAAGATGGTATGCAGAACTCCATTTATCAAAAAATCGATCTTACTCCCTTCTCATTTTCACCATATGATTTTATACTTTCTAGTTATAATCTTATGCTGCTCCTTAGGGGGATACACCAATGCTACACGATATTAAACAGAAAATGATCGTCCATCGATCCGATTATTCATGATATTGCTGGATAACTTAATCCTCCTACTTAGCCATAAACTGTTATTCAGCATCCAGGAAATCCTTGAATGCTAGCAGGAGGATCATTATTTAACCCACTGAATACTACTTGATTGTGGTTTATGATGAATTCTCCATTTAGAGCCCCAGCTCGAGTACTTTCTGGACCAGTTCCGAGTGGATTAATAATTCTCCGCTAACTGTCTTTTCCCCTAACGTGAGGTCATCAGATGCCCAAGTTTCTTTAATACGCAAGTCTTTATGGTAAAAAAGCTGCTAGATCTAGCATTACACGTTCTACACTTAACCCATTCACGGCTATTTGATTTTGGTATAACATGCATTCTCCATAGACCCTAGCCCGAGAATTATCCTCACCAGTACTGACTGGGTTAATAATTCTCCGCAAAAACTGTCTTTTCCCCCAGTGCAAATTCATTCGATGCCCAAGTGTCTCTAATACGTAAGTATTTAGCCTATAGGGTATAAGCGAAAAGCTTCTAGTTCTAGAATTACATTTCCCTCAATTAACCCGTTCACACTACCGGATCTTGGTATGACATGCATTCTCCATAGACCCCCAGCCCAAGGTATGTCCCAGACTAGTCCCGAATGGGGTAGCACAAACAATGCCCACACATCAAGCTTTGTTGTTTTCTCTTCTTGTTTCCAACTCTTGATGAATATATTCATACTCCCGCTTTCATTTAATTCATCCACGCAGATGGTGAATGTCCTAAATACTTCTCTTCATCCTTTAACCCAGGTCATCCCACTAGATTCTGAATTCCCCATAGACTTTGCACACATCCCACCATGTTCTCTTGGGCAAGGGGTTAATACAGGTGTCAATATTGGTTAACCACATTCATTTCCACTTTAAAATTCAGATTCAAGTCAGCGCCCTGTTGGGGAGGTTGAATGATTGAATCCGCGCCATTTTTCTTACTTATTTCGACTTCAAGAAGACACTTCGAAGTTCTGTTTCTTAAGTTTAAATTTGAGAGAGATGAATCCTGTTTGAAATTGAACAAGTTGTCAATGTTTGTTTTAAAGTGCGACATTAAGTGGTTATTTTCTTATTTATTCCATCTGCAAGTAGACGCAAGTTTCTGCTACTTACATGTAGGTTGAATTATTGATTTTGAAAGAGGTGATTACTGATTTGAATTGAACACACTTACAAACATTTTATATCAAAGTGTGACATTCGCCAATTAAAGACCCTTTTTTCTTATTCATTTCCATATCTGCAAGAAGACACAAGCTCTGCGAAGGCTGAATTATTGATTTTACAGAGGTACATTTCTCTCTGAATTTGAACAAGTTTCTGCCAAGTGATGATCATTTTTACCAGTATTTCATTTCCGTTTGCAAGGTTGAATTATTTAATTTGAAAGAGGTTATTACTGGTTGAAAGTGATTTTTGTTTTAACATCATTTATCAAAGGGTGGTAACTGAAAAGTGAAGACCTTATTTTTGTTTCCATTTCATTTCCATTTTCAATCAGATTCAGGTTCTGACGTGGTAGAATACTCCTGCCTGACAGTAGTGCATACTGTTTTTCCAAACCATTGAAAGAGATGATTACTGTTCGAATTATAATTTTTGTCAACATTAATCAAAGGGTGGTAACTGAAAAGTGAAGACCTTATTTTTTTGGTTCTATTTAATTTCCATTTTCAATCAGATTCAGGTTCTGACGTGGTAGAATACTCCTGCCTGACAGTAGTGCATACTGTTTTTCCAACCCATCCAATTAATTCTTTAGATTACCGAAACGTGACGGCTCAAGATGATTGTTCCCACAAGAGCTGTCCACAAGTATTGATTTATTTTGTGAGTCACTTTCCAGTCTGAAGTAGCTAGGACTGACTCATTTTCAAAAGAGAAGAGTTTTCTTCTGTGTATTTATTTAATTTTATTAAAGGGTAACACCACCCAAAAATAATATTCTTATAAATGAAAAGGTAACGTCTTTAGTAGTCCAATTCATCTACAAGTTCAGAAATATGTTTCCTGAAAACGCATTACCATTCTAAAGCATGCGTTCATGGGTCTACATGTACGAAGACTACCTTTGTCCAGAGTGAACGAATCGTCCGGGATTCTATTGTCTCCAAACGTACGGGTGAATAGAATTAGCGCACTCGCAAATGATTGGCGCGTACAGAACCATGAAATAATAATGGTTCCGTAAGTGGTAGTAATTAATTGCATTGTTTATGAATTACACAACCCTTTGCAAAATGTTGGGTATCTATTTGATATCACAAAACGGTATAAAAACATATAAGTATGTGTTGTTCTTTGCCTGGTGGTCCCCTTTAATTTTTGGAGGGAGGGTGGGTGGGCGGGGCAAGTAAAAGCATCGTTCACTTTGAATATCTTCTTTTTCCTAAAAGCATCAACATGACTTTTATAAATTCATCCCAATTGAACTTGGAGCTCCTTGATTCATTGGAGGGATTTTGAATAGACTATACATTTTGTTTAATGTAATGAACATGTATACACTTATCTCACACCGAACAGCATCTCAAACCGAACACACTGATCTGTTCCCAGGCATGCTCTGCTGTTTTTTTTCTTTCTTGTTTCTTAAAAAATATACAGGGTAAGTACAGCCAGTTAATTCACTCATTCATTGCACAAGATAATCCATAAAATCCCTAGTACATACAGCAGTTAGTAACTTTAGTAAGGTCGCAGATGAGAAGCTAGACAAGAAATCATGAAAATCATTCAGGCTCCCCAATAGTAGGGGGGGGGGGGGGCTATCAAGTACCATGAGATATTCAGTAACAGGTTGGTTTAGTGGCGGAAACATTGGGGATTTAGAATATTAAGAATATTTTATCATTTTACAACATACGTAAATGAGAGAAACTATCACTACTAATTACCCAAAACATGCTATGTCATTTAATTAGGAGTTAGAAAGATGAGACGTTCAATACCAGGGGGATTTGTTACAGGATTTTTGCTTCACATTAACACTTAACGTGCCAGGGATTTTAATGCTCTATGGCATTTGTGTGTAATGCAACTCGCAAAAATGCGAGCTTGGCACTCAAGGAGTTAAAACTGAAAGAATCATTACTTAAAACATGGATCAGGATAAAATTCAATCAGGGCCTAATTAATTAAAACAGGGTAGGTAGCTAGAAGGGGAAACAAAGTTGTGACATTTAGTAACAGGTGGATTTACAAGCAGAAATTTGCTTGGAATTGAAATATTTATCTATCATTTTGCAACATGGCTTTGAAAGAAATTATCTATACTAATCACCCAGACATGCTGTCATTAAAATTCAGTAAAAACAATTCCATTAACCCCTTGTCTACGGTAACCGGGTGGGTTGTGTACAAAGTCTATGGGGATTTCAGAAACTCATAGGGAACGGGTTAACTAGGGCAGGTATCTCGTAGGAGCGAGGAACGTGACTTTAAGGAAATTTGGTTGGAATTGTATCATTGATCTCTCATCATCTGCAATAATACCCAATACCTCTCAGACTGATTAGTCACCGGGGCTGGGCTGGGCATGATTACAACATGACCCCAATGCTCGATCAAGGTTATGTCCAGGTCTTACATCATTCCTATGTAACATATTAAAGACATTCAGGCCTGGGGGGTGTTTCACAAAGATCCAAAGATGAACTTAACTCTAAGTTGGACTTAAACATTATGGTAAGCCAATTGTAGCCTTGGAATAAAATAAATTCAAAAGCAAGAATGCAAGTATTTAAGACTTTTAATACATTTTACATCAAGAACATTAAATCTCCTTGATAATATAAACAATTAATGATTTGAAAACACATTTTCTTAATGCCTTTTTGAAAGAACTTATAAAAAAAATGTTCAAAGAAACTAACGGCTTTCCATAATTTTTAAGTCCAACTTACAAGTTCAGTTAAACTTAGGATCTTTGTGAAACACCCCCCAGGGGACCTACAAAAAAAAAAAAAAAACTTGGGCTGGGGTTTATTGAGAAATAATGCTTGTTAAATATCAAGGTATTTCACAGTACAACATCATTCATATACTTATATGGTTTAGAAAAGCAATTGAAACATTTATAGACATAACTCTAAAGTCCTCGAGGGTAGAGGCTGAGATTTCATATGAATGCTGAATAAATTGTGTTTTCCATGTTCCTTTGGTGTTTGATAATTTTCTTCCCTGTATTTTCATTATCCATTTCTGCCCAACATTTTATTATAAATTCCTGCTTTAAAAAATTGTTTTTGTCTGTTTTGGTGGACAAACAAATTGTATGAAAACATTTGATTCTTCTGGGACAATAACAAAGATAGTTTTTTTTAAGAATATTTTTGTTTGTGCTAAGCAAATTGTAATGAAATATTCTCCAACTGTCACAGGCAGTAAGAGTTCAAACATGATATAGATTTTGAATTTGAAATGGAAGAAACAAAAACAAAAAGTCACTCAAAGCTCAAAGTTTTAAGAAAACATTCTCCAATATACCTGTATTTTGATTTTAAAAAATTTGCAGAAACAAAACGCAGAACTCTCTCCTCACTTTGTCCCTATATCTTTATATCTTTGTTGAATGTTGTTATCGAAAGGATGAGTCATTTCTATAGCATGCGTCATTCCTTCTTTCCCTTGACAAACCGTCTAGGATCAAGTGTATGTGTGTGTGTGTGTGTGTGTGTGTGTGTGTGTGTGTGTGTGTGTGTGTGTGTGTGTGTGTGTGTGTGTGTGTGTGTGTGTGTGTGTGTGTGTGTGTGTGTGTGTGTGTGTGTGTGTGTGTATGTATGTATGTATGTATGTATGTATGTATGTATGTATGTATGTATGTATGTATGTATGTATGTATGTATGTATGTATGTATGTATGTATGTATGTATGTATGTATGTATGTATGTATGTATGTGTGTATGTATGTATGTATGTATATATGTATGTATATATGTGTGTTTGTATGTATATATGTGTATTTGTGTGTTTGTATGTATATATGTGTGTTTGTATGTATGTATGTATGTGTGTGTGTGTGTGTGTGTGTGTGTGTGTATGTATGTATGTATGTATGTATGTATGTATGTATGTATGTATGTATGTATGTATGTATGTATGTATGTATGTATGTATGTATGTATGTATGTATGTATGTATGTATGTATGTATGTATGTATGTATGTATGTATGTATGTATGTATGTATGTATGTATGTATGTATGTATGTATGTATGTATGTATGTATGTATGTATGTATGTATGTATGTATGTATGTATGTATGTATGTGTGTGTGTGTGTATGTATGTGTATGTGTATGTGTATGTATGTATGTATGTATATGTGTATGTATGTATGTATGTATGTATGTATGTATGTATGTATTTATGTATGTGTGTGTGTATTTATGTGTATGTGCGTGAGTGTGTGTGCAAATGTACTATGACATTTTAAGAGTACCTTTGTGAAAGTGGGAGTGTATGTATATTGCGTGTGTGTGTGCGTGTGTGTGTGTGTGTGTGCGTGTATTGCGTGTGTGTGCAAGCATGCATGTCTGTATCTCTAACTGCACGTTTGAAGTAGTCGATGGAAATGAAAAGTCCAAATCCACTTCTTCAAGAGATGAAATAGAAATCAAAGAGAGAAAAAAATAACAAACGGGTTCAACTTCAAACAGAAAGTGAGAGGGAAAGTGATGAAATGGGGATCCAGGATGACATCGATCCGGTCATGCGGAGATAAACAACCACTTGTTGAAACCTGCTTCATGCCTTGAAGGTATCCCTTATAACTCTTATCGATCAGTGAATATTGAATCGACATTTGAGTCCTTTAATCATACTGACTGAATTTCATGACCATACTGGTTCTTGTTTGAATTCTTACAAAAATCGGTGCTTATTTTTAAAGACAGAGGAGTGAAACAGGCAGACAAGATAACACACATGTACACAGAGATTAAAAACAAAACACTTTACTTGTTCAATCTTGCATCATGCAGCAATTAAATTGTAATTTTAGGGGGCTACTTTTCCAATCTGATGGATATCCAGACATTTTCCACATTATTATCCTATGGTAATTTTAGGGGCTATTTTGAACATTAGGAGGAAAAATTGCCCTCAGCCCCTGTATATTTACTATCCTTGCCTACTCACAAATGCATTGCCATGATCAATAACATTATCACAGTGAATATTAAACAGACATCGAATCTTCATCATACTCTTACTGACTAAATTGTTTGACAACTCCAATTTTGTTTTTTGTTTTATTCCAAAAAAATCAATCGAAGCTTATTCAAAAGATAGTAAAAGGTCATTTCAAGGAGTAAGGAGGGGAACTAACATAATAAGATGAACCCATCCATCATTTGGGGTCAATTTCATTGATTGTCTGGGCTTAATTGCCAGCAAACGAGACAGGATTTTTAAATAGGCAAACCTTGGTTGGAGAGCCTTCGCTGCAAACAAACACAATTGAAGGATCTTCCCCCATTATTACATAAATTAATAATACAATTGCTTTTTTACTGTTTGCAAAGTCAGAATAATTCATAGGCCAAGTTATAAAGTAAGCACTAAGCAGTGAAAAAATACATGGGGACTCGGGGTAGTTTCGCTCCCCCCCCCCCCCCCCCCCTCCCCCCAACCACAAAAAATACAAACAGCTTCCTTACTTGATCAGTTCTCTATGTTTAAAACACATTTATGAGTGCAAATTTGATGTACCCAAGCTTAAAAAGTAGCAACTGAAAATAGCACTTTTAATTTTGTCTCTGTTACAAAGTAATCTGATCCGCCCATTCAAGAATTAGAACACTGCCCCAATACTTCTTCTCCCTCAAAACAACACAAGTGGGTTAAAATGAGGGGGGGGGGGGATAGAAAAGAGAATTAAGACTGTGAAATTTAAAAACAGCATGTAAGCTGATAATGCCTTTGGTATGGCTCCTTCTTCACAAACACTCATAGTTGTTGACTGGTTCAGGTTTACAATTTGTAAAAGGAAAGAACATGAAATCCATCTTCTTGATATATTCAATTATTTATTTGTAATTACTTTATTGCGGGGGGGGGGGGGGGGGGGGGGGGGTGGGGCATGTATGCCTTGTTTACTAACAATGTAAGAATCAATGAGCCACTTTCTGTGAAACATCTTTAAAACATGTGTTTTTCAGTGCATGGTTATCTATCTGGGTGACAATAACATAGATTGCCTTTAGAAGCTGAAATAAATGATGCAAACGTTTTTTGTCTGATAGGAAATACATGGAAATGTAAAGAAATTGGCAACAATGAATAAGAATGCCCTGGGTATTAATCCACACATATATGACACAACCAAAATGTAATGGTTTATTGATGCGAAGGACGAAATCAGGAATACTACTGGCACTAATCTAAAGTTTACTGGTTGCCATAAAAACAAGAACAAGTGGTAGACAAAAAAGGCAATGATTATAAAACATTGTCAGTTTGATAGTGATGACAATTTTTTACACCAAAAAATGAAAGCACTGACTTGAGGCCAAATAAAACAAGTGTCTGACTTTTATGTCAGACCTGAAAACACATGTAGCGGAAGTTGTTAGTTTCGGGCAACAATGTGGCGAAGGATGAAATCGGGAATACTACTGGCACTAATCTAAAGTTTACTGGTTGTCATAAAACAAGAACAAGTGGTAGACAAAAAAGGCAATGATTATAAAACATTTGTCAGTTTGATAATGATGACAAATTTTTACACCAAAAAATGAAAGCACTGACTAGAGGCCAAATAAAACAAGTGTCTGACTTTTATGTCAGACCTGAGAACACACAGCGGAAGTTGTTAGTTTCGGGCAACAATGTGGCCAAAAGTGAAATGGTCGCCATGAAACAACAATAACAGCATTAACAGGCAGACAGTGACGTAAAATGGAGGGTACACATTAATAGTACACATGCGCCGCTCTCCGTTTTCCCCCAAGAATATTTTTAATCACAGATTTCTGCCGAGACGCCCAGTCGGGCTAATTGCATGTTTGGGTCAAGAAAAACACCCCCATCTATTTTCTTTTCCCTTTTTTCTTCTTCATTTTCCCCCCAGTTAGTCTCCGTGGTGACGTAAAACAAATCGTCTTATGAAAAGGGTCAGTCATGTTTGGTGTCGACTTATGGAGAAAATACAATTTTAGTTTCAGGGGATACTTTAAGAGACTTGCCTGCAAGACTCTTAAAATTTGTTTTGCACTAAACTTGAGAACTTTAAGGTGGCTATTATCATTTTGGGGGTTAAATCGCCCCGCGAGCCCTTAGATATACTGTACATGTATTTTTACATTGTCAGCTACATGTAGGGCCTAGGGGCAACAGAGTTATACGTCAATTCTTACGAAATATACAAAAATGTGTACAAATATATAACAATGCATTCATGTTTATTTAAACATGTGTAGCATATGCTTCAACAAATATCCTTATTAATTTTGAACAAACTCTGCCAAGATTCAAACCCAGCCTCGCTAATTGCGTGTTTGCTCGAAAGAAAACACCCTCATTTTTCCCCCTTTCTGACGTAGTTAAACACATTGTCCCAAAGGGTCGGTCACTTTTGGTGTCTCGCTTCGGGCAATAACTCACAATATTTGGAGTAAATTAATAATTTGTGCGTTTATAAAAACACAGAAAACTCCATCAACATGTTGCAATTAACGCTCCTCTTACTTTTTGCTTGTTTTTGTGTGATGAAAAAAATATCCTGATTCAATTTTTGAAACTTGATATAGTTTCACAAATTCTATTGAAGGGTATGGTCACTTTGGCTGTCTTGCATTGGGCAATAGCTCACAATAGTTTGGATAAATGAATAATTTGTGCATTTATGGCGACACAGATTACTCCAACAACATGTTGCAATGAAAGATCCTCTTACTAATGAGTTGTTTGTTTAAAAGAAAAAAATATCTAAAGTCCATTTTCTTTACTGATATAATTTCACACATTTTCTTGAAGGGTCAGTCATTTTTCGTGTCATGTTTTTGGCAATAACTCACAAAAATTGTGCTAAATGAATTAATTATTCTTGCAATTACTACAACACATTTATGACTCTAACAATTGGCTGCTAATGAAAGCTTGACCTACTAGTTTCTTGTTTGTGTAAAAACAGAAATATCTCCCAATCAAATTATTTGTTGATGTTATTAGCAAATTGATCCGAAGGGTCAATCATATTTCGAGTCACCTTTGGGGCAAAAAGCTCCAAAGATAATTTAATGTTTTCATTTAGCATGTGCTGATCATGTGCATCAACATTTTTGACCAAATCAGTATTAAAGGAAAAAATCTAGTAACATTGTCCAAATCCACAAAACTCTCATACCTTGTTATATTTGTATTATCCATAGAAGCATTAAACAGGTTTCGTTTTTTCAAATTTCCCTTTCGTTAAAAAGATATTTACAACTGAAATGTTTGGATTTTTAAATTATCCACTGGAAAGTTATAACTATGCACAAAGTCACTGCAATAAGCTCGATTACTCGGCCACATAACCTCCATTTGACATGGATGTTGCACACATTACCTAGTGGACATATCAGATCAGAACAATACACGTGTTATCAACCATTCATCACTTTTTGCACATGTCAACAAAGTTACTAGATCCCTTTAAGACAAACTTTCTTGATCAGATTCATCTGATTGTGAGATCGGTAGATCGAATAATGTTGTTTTTGCACAATCATCCACTACAAACTTGACAATGTCATCATCTTTCATGTTCTTCCTCAGACAAACATTATCACTAAACAGACCTTGCCTACACGCACCAGCCTTCCCAATTGCAATTGTGTCAATAAAAAACAAACTTTAGGTGATTGCATATTTGTGTGAAAAAGAAAACAAAAATGTATTTTCATTTTCAAAATACTCCTGTTAGGAGTCGGTCATATTGAGAATCAGCTAGTGGTAAAAAACCATCTGACTATATCGGAATGTACAATATTCCTTTTGGCGCACGTAACATTTTTTGTTGTTGAACATTTAATGATATTCATGTAGGAAAGACAATTTTAAGCAACTACATTCTTCAAACGATCTCACAAAGGATTCAGTAATTGTATTACTTTAGATTTCAACGATACCAGGCAATTTAGACATCATTAAAACTCTTATTAAAGATATAATCATTTTTCTTTAATATGTCTGTTGATCCTTATCGTATAATGAATTATTACCAATTATACGGATATCCTTTATACACTGATCATATCATCAAATCAGTAAATCTACAGGAAAGCACTTTCAAATGTTGTACTGTGAATATGAACATTATCAGTTAAGCTCAACCCCTTTTTTGTTCTTCATTAGTTTAGCTTGGCTTCTTTTTTTTCATTTGTTTTCTAAGCTTAACTCTTATAATGTCTATGATGTGAATCAGAACTCAACTCATTATAATATCTATGAAGCTCTGACATCTCTGGCATGCAATGGCTTGAAATTCCAGTATTATCTTTGAATCTGTGAGACATTCCACTAAAGTGGACTGCTAATTGCTATCGTGAGAATTTATCATACAATCTTTTTTAATGGACAAAAATGAGCGACTAAGTTTTCCCATTCAAACTGCAAGTCAGCAACAACTGATGTTATCAGTCAACTAATTAGTAAACTTGTAAGCAAATTAAAGCAAGAAATAAAGTATACTCTCGATTTTGAACAATTTCAAATCAACAAGTAAACCATAACAGCAAAAATATTCTATATCATTATCACTTATTATTTTTGTCGTCATTATTGCCCTAATTAACGTCAATTTGTTATCACGCTATGTGTGTTAGAATCATAGCATTTTGCAAAGGTATTTATTATACAGATTTCACGCTATCCTGTTTAATTGCTAATTTGTCAAAAGAAAGAAGGTTTAAAACATTGACGCAAAAATCATTTGTTGCCTCTTTGGATGGGCAAAATAATCCTGTATGATTATGTGTTACCGTATTATATACTTTCAAACATTCACAGATAAAAGCATAAAGAATATCTTCAGGAGCAGATAAATGTAGAGTTTCTGACTTGGCTGGAGACAAAATGATGCAAAGAAAATCACATCTTTAATGGATTTTTAGTAAGTTCTAGAAGGTCTTGAAGATCCAAAGAAAAAAATAAAGTGCTCTTCATTTGAAAACCACATCTCTAGCATCGCACTCCATCTTGTTTGTTATTGGCATTTAAAGCGCTCGACCTAATCCATTTGTAAGTACACGTATGCAAATTGCCCTTTTAACAGAATGACTTGAGGCAAAACCACTTCCAAAAGCCAGCCACCAAATTGAGCACTTTAAAACAAATATATAAATAAGGTCTAAGAAACATGCTTTAACTATGTTGCATGACTAGCAAAAGAGGCGGATATCGTTGGAAAAAAAAATTTAATGTGAAATCGAGAACGATTATAAATAACCGTGAAGGAGAGACAAGCTTGCAAACAGGGAAATAAAATAAATGGAAAGGAAGACTAGAGGAAAACAAACTTCCCGAATTCTGCAATTGAATGAGCACTTTCTTACGCACTCAAGCTCTGTAAACAGTGCTAAATGTTGCACGGCTAGCGGCTTTTATGGCTACGATTGAAGTAAAAAAAAGACAAGTGAACTAGAGTACAAACATGGATAGAGAGAGAAAGATTTTGAAACAAACTTCTTGAATTCTGCAATTGAATGAGCACTTTCTTACGCACACGAGCTCTGTAAACAGTGCTAAATGTTGCACGGCTAGCGGCTTTTATGGCTACGATTGAAGTAAAAAAAGACAAGTGAACTAGAGTACAAACATGGATAGAGAGAGAAAGATTTTGAAACAAACTTCTTGAATTCTGCAATTGAATGAGCACTTTCTTACGCACACGAGCTCTGTAAACAGTGCTAAATGTTGCACGGCTAGCGGCTTTTATGGCTACGATTGAAGTAAAAAAAGACAAGTGAACTAGAGTACAAACGTGCATATATACATACATTGAAGGATAGAGAGAGACAGATTTGAACACAGGAAAAGAAAATATTCCTTGAAAGGATGTACAAACTTCCAGAATTCTCCAACCAAAATGAGAGCTTTCTTTATTTATGTGCTCTAGCTCTGTAAACCAGTAATAAATGTTGCATGACTAGCGACTATAATGGCTTCTGTTGAAGAAAAAAAGACAAGTTAACTGGAGTATACACGTGCATTTATACATTGAAGGATAGAGAGAGAAATATTTTGAACAGAGGAAAAGAAAAAGGATGTACAAACTTCCAGAATTCTGACAAAAAATGAGCACTCACTTATAAAAATGCGCTCTTGCTCTGTGAAAAGTATGAAATGTTACAACCAGTGCCACTCATGATTATAATGGCTTCTGTTGAAACAAAAGACTATAAAGTGAACTTGGAAATTAAGCATGAAGATCGCATACACAAAAGAGAAAGAGAGATAGACTTGAAAAGGGGAAAAGATAAGGTTCCCTGAATGACTGTGGAAAATGACTTCCTAATATATTCTGAACCATAATTATCACTTTCATATGCTCTCTATCCTTGAATGCAGAGCTAAATGTTGAATTATTAGTACACCGAGTAGGCCATAATTGAATTAACTAAGATCGTGGGATATACGCATGTAGATCAAAAGAAATAGCATCTTAACCGCAAGATTGGGGGAACGCAAATTCCTACATTCTGAACAAAAATAAAACACCCTTCTTACTTTGTTTAACAACACTAAATATTGCATTTATAGGCGGTTTATTGAAAGTACTCGCATGTTAACAAGTTTTAAATGTTGCAATGTATACATCAATATAGAGAGTGATTTTAGAAGGAAAAGTGTTTAATCAATTTGCACAGAAGGTCTGTGTTTCGATTCATTGCACTAACTTTGTTCACAGTTGAAATTATCCCAGGGAGAATTCCAAATACGAACACTACTTCAATCATGAATATCTTTATAACGAAAGAGAAATTCTGAAAAACTAAACCTATTCCATGCCTCTATTGTTAATATGAATGCAAAAAGGTATGAGAAAACTGCTAGTGTACTCATCCAGGGTTTGTTTTTTGGAAAAACTATAGGGGCATAGGGGTAGGAGGCGGGGGGGGGGGGGGGGGGGGCTGGGAGCTTTTGCTGATTTTGCCAATGTTACTAGATCCCTTTAACCGTAACTGTCCAAGCCACTCATGCCACTCTTCCTGAAAGCTAGATTTTCTGCTACATGTACTTATGGGATTTGTGGTTTCAGGCATGTTGGAAGCTAAAGAACATTTTATTCCCTTGCATGGTGGTTAAATCTTTGATCAGTGCGGTTTGAAGATGAGGAACTAGACAAATTCCTTTTAAAAACTTTTTAATAGAATACACTATAAAGATTTGTTCAGCTATAGTCTGGTTTGGGACTTAGGAACTAAATAAAGTTCCTGAATCATTTTTAGGAGACGACACATTTATAAGATTTCTAACCCTTTGGCAATTCTTCAAGTGCCCTTTTTAAAATCATAAAGCCTTGAATAAAGGCTTGCTTAATAGTGGATAAGCAGGTTTCAGTACCATATTTCGCTTTCTCCCATCAAGACTTCAAAAGACTACACAAATTGGAAAAGATCACCATGGTAACAATATCTTGTTTACTCTGTCACGAAAGTGCTCACATTATTACATTATGGTTGAGTAGGGGCAATTATTCACTTAGCTTTGAGTAAAGTGGCAACTGCATGTTTGTTTTTACTAGCAATTTGTCTGCGACATTAAGGTGCGAAAACCTAATTATATGCTAAATACTGGTAGTGTAGGTGTGTAACCTTCAATGTCATAATGTCAAAACATCAGCCACTAAAGTCTATAGCAAGTGCCAAATTTAGATACCTCCACTTTAGATATGGAAGGCTGTAATATTTTGCACATCAATAGTGTAAAATTAACTTTCTTGTATTAAAAAAATATAATTCTTATATCAATTTTATAATAATAATCATGTTTCTTTTTAATATGGATTTCAAAATCGTACTTATATTATCAATTAGAACACAAGAAGAAACAAACACAACAGAAAACAATTTTACGTGTACAGACAATTGGTACCTTTTGACCATTCTATGGCATTTCTGACTGCCAAAATTGCATAATGTGCAAAAAGAATACATAGTAGATTTTGAAATTCAAAAGTAAAGGAAGCATACGTACATGAATCGGAACAGCGTTGTAACATCCATTTTGGCCAAGGAACTTGTATTCCATATGATCATTCCACTGTCATTAAACTACACATTTAATGGTTTGTCAGTTGGAATATATATACTGTACATCACATCCATAGATAACTGTTCGATCGCAATTACGTGAAATAATCCCCCTATCAAAAACTACAGTTCATGCCGTGTCTGTTAACTCCTAATGTGCCAAGCTTGCATTTTTGAGAGTTACAATGCACACAAATGCCATAGAGCATTAAAATCCCTGGCATGTTAAGAGTTAATAATGTACATGTAGGTATCAACGAAAAAATGGTAGTTGATAGTTCCTTCTTATTTCACTGGGAGGAAAATTGTAATGTTACGTCTGTTGATATTGACAAACAGTACTAGTACCTAACACATCCCATCCATAGGAAACTGGTAGATCGTAATTCCACGTAATTCATGCCATGTCTCTTTGCTGTTCAGTAGGTATGATCAGCTGAAGAAAAATGGCAGATGACAATTCCTTGTAATATATACTTTAACTGTGTTATGTCTGTTGATGTTGACATATAGCACTAGTACACGTCACAACTGAGTAGATAATGAATAGATCTATGACAAATCTTTGTAAATAACTCCACTGTCAAAAGCTACAGCTCATGCCAGCCAGGGCTGTACTGTCGATGAAGATACCAACGGAAGAAAGCTCGCTGATCACAAATCCTTGCAAATATTCGCTTATGATGAACTCCATTTCATGTCGCGTCAGTTGACGCGGAAAGCAGAAACACACATCACAAACGACAAAGCCAGGATGAGCAAAATGCACATCGATGCAGAAGGAGATTGGTAGAGTACGAACATGTACCTTTGAGCAAGTACCAATGCATTCATCGTCGACGCCAATAGTTCTTCTAACCCCAATCAATTCAAGTTTCACTAATACGCCGCTGATAAACAAAAATCAAATTAAGCCTCCGGTTGATTCGGATCGGAATTCAGCATCGTGTGTAAGTAAGTCCACCAAGGGCAAGCTATGAAACAATTTGGTAAATTAATTCATCGACCAGACTCGGGTATACATGCTGTTTGCTGTGAGTGCATGATCGAGTCAGGCATTTGCTATTATTTATCACAATATTTGTTTAGTTGTATACAATGCCATTCGTGCTAGCATCTTCTGTGCTGTAGTCCCATACATATTTAGCATTTCGATATATATATAGCATTTATGTGAGATACCATCGCAGCAAAAAACTAGGCTCTATATGGAGAAAATAGACACATTTTCCTTTTATGGAAATCATTCAACACGCATTGGATGTAATGTACAACGTAGAACACAATTAACCTTCGCAAGAGAGTCCATTAAGATTGTGATGTAAATGAGAGCGATTTTATTATGCTTCTGATCTAATTACACATTTTCACCATCTTGCAAGAGAGTAAATACATGAAATTGCTGAACCAATCGCATCCCGGATCTTGTATTTTCAGCGAATTAATACGGGGATTTTCCAATGCCTCCATGAAATGGGTTAATTAAGAAATCATGTTGTATGCGAGTCATACTGCATTATCAAAGACGTGTTATACTCCAGAAATGTGTAGTCCAGTCACACGATTCTAATCACTGAAATAGAAATGTCCAGTATCTGTGTGCAATTGGTTACTAAATCAAGGTGAATAAAGTAAAAACAATGTCTTTCGGCAATCTACAAGATAGAACCATAGATGCACTGGTCTTAAACACTCGCTTCAGATTTGAATCTAACCGCTTCCCAGTATACCAAAACATCCATCTTCACACGTGAATACAAACTTGCTAAAGATCCGTTGGTGCATGCAATGCAGGCAGTTCCTTATTCCTGAACAATATATATAACAAAGATTATCTCTTAGGTCCTTTCGTGATGCTTCGGTGCCAACGATTCACAAAGTAATTTCACTGCCGTTAAGATGCTATTAACAGAATTAATGTTCCTTCCTTGCTGCTGTAATCTACCCGTCCACAGAGAGAAAATGGAGAGGCATCTTTTATGGCGATGCAAATTGTCGGCAAGAGACATATATAAAGCAATTTAGTTTGAAATTAGCAATTCTTCCAACATCAGTTTAAATGCAATCTATCAGTCGAGTGAGGGAACGTTTACAAAAACGAAGCATCAAAATGGAGAGTGATCTATGGCGATGCAAAATGGCGACCAAGTTGAGTAGAGACATTTAGGAGAATAAAAGCAGATTGCTTGAAATTAGCAAATCTTCCAACATCAGTGTACACAGTATGGTGTCCGCACAGAACCAAACATATTGTATATGAGGTCTATCATAGAAATGCGAAGAAAAGAAACTCAGCCCAAAATTAGCAAATTATTTGAAATAAGCGATTCTTCCAACATCAGTGTACACAGTATGGTGTCCGCAATCCGCACAGAACCAAATGTATTATATATGAGGTCTATCATAGAAATGCGAAGAAAAGAAACTCGGCCCAAAATTAGCAAATTATTTGAAATAAGCGATTCTTCCAACATCAGTGTACACAGTATGGTGTCCGCACAGAACCAAACGTTTCGTACATATGAGGTCTACGTGGCTGCAAAGAAAAGACTGTCTCCGAAAAACAAAAACACACCAAGTGTCACTCACAATTCAATCAGATTCACCCTGAGAATCCTTTTGAATGCATAATTTTCTCTCAGCTAGAGAACAAATGACTGCAGATGGTTTTTACATCTGCCAGCCATCAGACTCTTTTAACCCTTCTGAGACTACTTTTATCTTAGACGCTGTTCTTCTTCAAACATGTACAGTTTCCAAAAGATTCTAGCCAGAGATACAATACCTACTGCATCATCGTTGATTGGTTAAGAACTTTCAGATTTGTTCAATTTGCCTTTGACAGATCAGATTTGTTAACCCTTCTCAGACGTGGTTCTTCTTCAAACATGTACAGTTTCCATAAGGTTCTAGCCACAGATACCTACCGCATCATCCTTGATCAGTTAAGATCTTGCAGATTTGTACAATTTGCTCCGTCAAAGATGTGATTTTTTTTTAAAACCTCAAACATGTACAGTTTCCATAAGATTCTGTCAGGAGATACCTACCACATCATCCTTGATTGGTTAAGAACTTTCAGATTTGTTCAATTTGCATTTGACAGGTAAGGTCACGTGGAAGAGAGTTGGGGGGAAAAGCTGTGGTCACTTTTATAGGAAACAGTCACAATATCAAAGGAAATCATCTCCATTATTCTGCTGCCTCTTAATCTTATTCAAAACAGTTTCTGCAGAACTTACATTCCCTCTGGTAAATATGAAGAAATGGTTGAAATATGGTATAATGGTATCAACATGTCAAAGAAACCGACACAAATCAAAGTGAAATATCTCTATTCTTCTGATCTACTGATTCAATGCGACAAACTCTCGCTGCATTCTTCAGAAATATTAGAATCGCTCCCCACAAATTTTGTTGGGAACTACACAAAGGCACAGAGAAATAGATCTCCTTTCTTCCGATTTCCTGATTCAATACAACTATTTCTCCTATTCTTCTGAAATTATAGAGTCGCTCCTCTGGCATTGATATTAGAAGCTATCACAATGTCAAATGATACTGGACATTTAAATCCAGCTTGTCTCGATCTTGCTATCACCAGTTTGTATAACTCCCCGAGATGGAGATAGAGATGCGAGATTCCGTTCAAAATCCTTTGAGAAATCAGGGATAAAATCCCTCTAAACAACATCCATTACATGACGTAGACAATAAGCACGTGGTCTACCACATTCAACCTCAACAATTAATTTGTCCTTTCACAAGATTGGGGGAAAGAATTTGCGCTAATGATCACAGAATGTCATTATTATCATCATCACCATCGTTAGGTCAATTAAAGTCACTCTTGGGCTTTGTGTGATTCCTGGAAAGCCAACTCATCTTGATGGACGTAAACAACGGTGCTGAAAACAATACATCAATTTGTAATGATAGAGGAAAGTTAACCTCATTAGCTTGACCAAGTCCTTGGTTTAATATACTCTTTTAACACTATAATTCCTGTAATAGGTCTGTATAAACTTAGGGGGCTTTCCATAACTAGTAATTCCAGGATTAATTCATTCACGACTGGTTCCCCCCCCCCCCCCCTGTAATAGGTCTGTATAAACTTAGGGGGCTTTCCATAACTAGTAATTCCAGGATTAATTCATTCACGACTGGTTCCCCCCCCCCCCCCCCCCCCCCCCCCCCCCCCGATGCTTCTGCTGGGGTCTATGGGGAATGCATGTCATACCAAATAAAATAAAATAAAGTTTTCAATGGACTAACCCATTCTGGACTGGTACCAAAAATACATCAGCTGTGGTCTATCCACATTACATGTTATACCAAAATTAATTAATGAATTAGTCTTGAATGGGTTAAGGTTGACACGTCCATAGATACTGAGACGGTGGTCAAAATTAACACAAAAGAAGCGAGAAATTGAGCTTCAAAATCACGTTGATTAACAGACAAGGGACCTCATTATTCCAGTCCGGCACAATGAAGTGAAATTAAGTGTTAAAGATGGACTTGAGAAAATATAAGACAGATCAAGAGATGATAATTATGATGAATCTTAATAATACACAGATGAGAAATAACACAGATTAACGATCATAAACATAGGGCTAGATTATTTGTTGTTTGTCACTAAAGTGAAATCAAGCATTAGTGATGAACTGACGGACAGATAGGGGTTGACATCGAGGGTGATTATTATTTTATTTTTTTCATAAGAAAAACAGATGAGAAAAACACAAATTAATGGTACTCCTAGGACCTTACTAATGGTTAGTTTGTGTTGTTGAAATGAAATCAAGTATTACTGATTGACTGATGGACAGATAGTGGTCAAGAAGCTTAAACAGATATAAATAATGAGATTCACAGAGAAACAGATCTATGAGAAATTACACAAATTAATAAAACTTTCAAAAAAAGGGGAAAAACCCAAACCTGTTTCATGCCCTCAAGTCCTCAACTCTCAACCTCTCGTATAATTATTTTCTATGCATCGCTCTATTGTAAATCCTTGTTTCAAACCAATCATCACTTTGGTTTGTTTTTATGACAGATATCAGTCAAAAACACCGAGACGAAAAAAAAGAAAGAAGAAGAAGAAGTAAGGTCATCCGATGACGTCAGTACAAGACAGCAGGATACTTGAAGACGCGGAGAGATGAGATGGAAAAAATCAAAGGCAGAAAGAATTGAAAGAGACAAATTGTGCCACTCCCAAAATTCATAAATATGCATGATTGCATGCATTATGTTGTTGTGAAAAGTAAAGAGGAAAGGGGAAGCTAGCTACTTCACAGAAAAGTGCTGCGGAAGAGGAAGAGTAATGGAGGAGTTTGAGAGCTCCAGACAAATTAAAGGGATAAAGTAACATTGTCAAAATCTACAAAAACTTACTTGGAACTCTAGTGGTCCTCACACACCTCATTCTATTTGTAATACCAATAGAAGCTTGGAACAACTTACGGTTTTACAAAACAAAATTCCGTTATAATTGAAGTGTTCAAATTTATAATTATCCAGTGGATAATCATAACTGTGTACAATTTTCACAAATCATTCAGTGGACATATAAGATCACAGAAATGCACATTTTATCAACCATTTGCCAGTTATTGCACATGCACATGTATGTCAACAAAGTTACTAGATCCCTTTAAGATCTTTCCCTAATTCATAAAATGCGTAGATGCCTAGATTTATACATGATTACAACCGGGACAAAAGTAGGTTACTCTAGAAAAAATAGTTCAGAAAAAAGGAAGAAAGGAAAGAGGGGGAAGCGGAAAAAAAAGATCTTTAAACAAAAAACGATACAGAGAAAGGGGGTAAAGAAAGGGAAATTTTAAAATAAATTCATTTTTAACAGAAATTGAAAAGAAGAAAAAATTTAAACTCCGTTGCAACTTACCTTCCTCTCCTCACCAATGATAATTCCTTCTGCAAAGATAAATAAAAACAAAAAGAAATAAACACAAATTAAGAATCGGTAATAAATTCAATTTCCATTTTCATATTTAGATTAACTTCCAACACATAAACACCAACTAGGGCCCTCTGTAGTTCAGTTGGTTAGAGTACTGGTCTAGGAAACTAGATATCTTAGCTTCAAATAAAGCCACAAGCCAATTACTTGCTCTTCATTTATTCAATTAATTTTGTCAGTTTCACTTTATGTCTAGATTAACGATGGGAACTCATACATTGAGAAACAGTACATGAATAATGCATTTTATACTTAATATCCATTTCTTTTTTGCTACAAATAAACTACCCTCCAACATGCATGCATGTATGAAATACAAGTGGGATAACAATTTCACATTACTGTGAATAATAGCCCCACAAAAGATGTAATTTTTCCATGAATAATTTGAATGGCAAAGAGGAGCTTTTGCACAAGCATGACCGTGTATGTATGGATGGATATACAGATCCGATTCCATACAAACGAGCTCGACAAGAGCACGAGAATTTGATTTAGTTTGACACATATCACGCCAGACTTTTGAAAAGCAATCAGGAATGCCCAGGGACTGGTGGTAATTAAGGCACTTGATGAGCGGAACATCTGCGCTAACCGACTAACCGAGACATTGACCTCAATTCAATTCAACTTCGAATCTCGGCACAATTATCAGCTTCTAGATTGAGTAATGTGTAATTTAACAATATCCATCCCGGAGAAACCTTTTTTCCTTTGCTCTTTTTCAATTCTATTCAATTCTATCAAATATTTTCTTGGTCCAACTCAATGGAAAATGATTCGGGGTTCACAATATCACAGTTGAATAAACCCATCTAAATATCAATATGAAATGACAAAAGCATTTACATTTATCGTCAACCCCACATATATACATGAACATTATGAAAATCAAGAAAACGCAGTGGTAACCGAGAGAAGGAAAAAGGAGATTGAGTTTTAGGATGGAAAGGGAGAAAGACAATAGGAGAGAAAATAATCATTTATATTTTATATTTCTTGTTAGTTTTCGTATATATTTGGAATGACATCCATTCTTGTGAACATATCATAAAGTACCAAGAAGAATATTAAATAGCCCATTTTAATTGATATATGATAGGGGTAGAGCTCAAATTTTCAATGCTTTTCTAGCTTTTCTTACAAACTAAAATTCTTCCTCTATTTTACTAGATTTGTGTCATTGACCTCAATTTGATTAAACTTCAAATCTCTGCACAATTACTAGCTTCTACTTGCAGCTATGAGCGATTAGCCACCTAATCATTGTGATACATGGAGAAGACTATCTGCCCCATTTTAAGTGAGAATACATGACAGGGACAGAAATCTGGTTTTTAATGAACTTCGAGCATCTTGAAAAATTCAAATTCTAGCTCCTTATTTATTGAATAGTGTTGTGTCACTAACCTCAATTTAGTTTAACTTCAAATCTTTACGCAATTATTGGCTTCTACATTCAGCAACGAGTGATTAACCATTGTTGTGAGGTATCAAGAAGACTATCTGCCCATTTTAAATGAGAATACATGACAGGGACAGAGCTATATTTTGTTTAATGAAGTGCTAGCATCTAAGATAGAAAATCCAATTTCAAATTTTGTGTCATTACAACAGGCAATGATATTACAGTAAAAATCACCTCTTAATAAAATGAAGATAACTTGTTATGGAAAACTAGTTTCTTTTTTAATTAAACAATTGAAGATTTTTGTTTGTTTGTTTAATCAGTGCAATAATTATTGTACAAGAGTTGCAAGAAGAGTTGCAAGAAGAGTGAATAGATCGCTTGAATAATCATAATTCCCCAAACTATGACTGCCAACATTACAAATATCTTGTTCTTCGGTGGTGCAATCAATTTAGAGCCTGTACGTGTCTAAACACTCTAATATTGGTCTTTGAGTAATTCAGGACTGTATTTAAAACACATCAGCGGAAGAATTCAGAATGTACTAAGTATAGCGGATGAGGCACTCGGAATCATAAAAGGAATTTACGATTGTCCTAAACATAGCAGGCCGAATCGCCCTTCACTTTCAATTAGTGTTGAAATCAGACAGATGTCTTTATAGCTAGAGTCAGGAAGGTTAGGAACAAGCACTACAACTTAGACCGGAATGGCCTGTTTCCGGCATTTGAGGTCAACAATTTTGAGAGCACAAGGTTTGAACAGATACCCGAGAGGTTCTATCAAGTCCATATCAAATGCTACTATCGTACGCTTTGAACTTTTCAGTCTATTTCACGAAGAAGTTTGGGACATATGTTGTCGCATATGACTTTCATTCACTTTTCAATCTATTACAGTAGTTTTGGACATCAATGTTAGGCACCAAGTACTATAACTTCAACCTGAATGACCGTTTCCGGCATTTGAGGTCTAATATTTATAGAGCACAAGGTTTGAACAGATACTCCAGGGGTCCTATCAAATTATGCTACTTTTGTATCAATCTATTTCACTGAACAGTTTTGAACATATGGTACCTTTTTGCATATACATGTCTTTTATTCACTTTTCAATTATATTTCCAGAAGTTTTGGACATCAATGTTAGGAACCAAGTAGACCAGAACTATAAACCGGAATGGCCTGTTTCCGGCATCTGAGGTCAACCATTTCAAGAGCGATCCGAATTGACCAGTTAATCCAGAAGTCCTATCAAGTCCATATCAAATGCTTCTTTTGTATTTGTTCAACAACTTTTTTTATTGCAGAAGTTCTTGGACACATGTCACCCTTTTATATTATGATTCAATTTTCAATCTTTTGAACATATTGACCAGATAGTCAGGAAGTCCACATCAAATCAATATAAAATTCCTCTTTTTCAATCTGTTGCAGACGTTTTTGACATATATAGCGTAATGAACAGTTAGAACAAAAGTCCTTGCAAGTCTATATCAAATGCTACTTTTTAAAAGTCCTTTCAATCTATTGCAGAAGTTTTGAACATATGTCACCCTTTCTGGACATATGCCATCCTTTTATGCCTTTATTCACTTTTTAAACAAATTTTAAACAGACACTCACCTTTATCTTTGCGCTTGTCAATCTATGACACAAGTTTTCTGGCATATTTCACATATCTATGCAGCTTTTTTCTTTCAAAGCAAAAGCAATGACTAGATAGTAGAAGTCCTTCCAAGTTAATATCAAATTCTACTTGTATGAGCTCTTTTATCTCTTTTCAATCTACCCATAAGGTTTTGGATGTCATCTTTTTATGTCATTTTGTACAGATAGCCCCCAGAATAAAATAGGAGCCCTGTAAATCCCGATATTTTGTCAAAATCACTGCAATAGATAACATAATACTTCTTGATGGCCCCAAATTATCTAAGACTGCACATATTTTGTCCCAAACCGAGTGACATAATTGAAGAATAATCTTAATAAATGGCCCCTTTATGAAACTGAGATTGTGTTAGTTTTGTCACAAACGTGGCACCATAATAGTAAATGATCAAACTGCCCTAAAGGATGTAACTCATTAGGGGAAATGTTGATGGTATCATGACAAATGCTTGTTTAGCGTGTCATCCTTAATCTCAATTTCCTATAATCAAATCTTGGCTTTCTTGCATTGTAATATAGTTTAATCAACTAATAAGTAATAAATAGTACTTGTATGACTGTGAACATATTCAACCCATATTACTTCTACCTACTATTAAAGTAGCTCAATAAAACAGAGCAACATGGCCTGGATAAAATTCAAGAAATTAATTTGCATTAAACAGAGGATTATCATCCCCATATTTTTAAGCGAGGTAAGATGAAGATTACTTTCAATGTTAGGCCTAAGATATATCTGGTACTAGTAAATGGCTCCTGAACATATTCAGCCCAAAAGTTATCAGGTGAGCATCTTTCTTAGACAGAAGTTTCTTAGATGTCTAACTTACCAAACTAGCTGACAGCGACGGAGCCGACTGCCCAAGAATCGTTCTCATTCTCATCAGATTGCTCCCGCAATCCCCTCCCAGCGTCAACGCGTTCGTCGTACTGGACTGGTAACTCCCCACGCTCAGGTGGAGCGACCCCATCATGGCCGCCCCGAGACTGCCGCGCCTCACATAGCGACTCTCGTCGATGGACAGCGGCCGGGCGAGTTTGAATCCGCGGGGCAGGGACGTGGCAAAGCCGGCGCTCTTTGGTTTGGGGCTCTGCGCATCCACGTGTAATCTGTCCTCATCACAGTCAGACTATAATAAGAAAGAGAAAACAAAATAGTAATTACAATTTCATTTTATTTAAGTTGGCATTCAGCAACATTCTTTACACGAAAGTCATGAATGTTTTGAAAAGGTGTTATTGTCATTGTCATTTCATAAAGTTGATGAAGTATATTCCAACAATGTGTACAGAAGTTCAATTTTAATAATAATAAAAATAATAAGAAGAAGACATCAAGTTACAAAGTATGAAGAGAAATATAATCCAATTAAATCACATTATTAGAGCTGAACAGCTCTGTATAGATCTCACAAGAAAAGAGAATCCAGGCAATTTAAAGGTTTTTACCTCTAAAAGAAAGACACTCAAAACATGAACCACAATGTTGTACAACTCCTTGATATGTTCCACCATCTTGCGAAACAGGCGACACTGGCTCCTCGCAAAGAACATCCCCGCACGTTCATCTACTCCGAATAGCAATGCAAGTTTCTACTTCTACTACCTCAGTCCGGCTTCTCAATCATGTCTGAGCCCTCTACATGGACAAGCTTCCTTGCGTCACAACTCAACAAGAAAAATAACCACAAATCTCATCAAAAGTTCAGGAAATATCCGACAATATTTTTGCCTCATGCATTGAAGTCCGCCAAAAAAATGTCTGAACTCTTGTTCAAGGGCTGCCACAGCTAGCTCGCAATGATTAAAAAACAATCAAACCACTAAAATTTCCAGCGGTCACTACTCAACAATGAAATTAAAAATCGCATAAAAAGTTGTGGAAAGATCAGACAGAAGTGCACTATTTCTGCCTCATGCAGTAAAGTCTGCAAAATATTGTCTGAACATTTGTTACAGTGCTGCTACAACTGAATCGCCATGATTAAAAAACAATCAAACTTCTCAAGTTTCCTTTGGTCACCACTACACATAAGAACATTCAAAATCTCATTAAAAAAAAGTTACGGTATGCTCAGACAGTAGTGCAATCAATATATAGCAGGCTCACACGGTAAAGTCCGCCAAAAATGTCTGAACACTTGTTCAAGCGTTGCTGCTACAACTGGCTCACAATGACACTCCTATGATTAACAGTGATCAACTACACGACCACTGTTCTTTGCAAGCCATTTGCTGATAAAACTAAACTTGGCTGGGAAGGGGGAAAGGAAAGAAAAGAAAGGAGAGAACAAAATTGGGGGTACAGAAAAAATTCCATGACTCAAAGAGCAGAGGGACTCACATTGTATCAAGGAATCATCGTTTTCAATAGTTTTGACAGAATTCCCGACAACCGTCCCGCAACGGGATTCGACCAAAAACTTTGCCCTCCTCCAACGATAGCATCGTAAAAACAATAGGAACAGCATGACACAACTGGATGCCTGGGCAACCGGCCAACCACTCGCTCTCCTCTCTCCCCCTCTCTTGTGAAATAACGTGTGAAATCTCAAAAACAACATCAAATGAATGAGGGAGAAGGGGAGAGGGGGGAGAAGTGGAGAGGGGGTAGGGGGGGGGGGGAGAGAGAAAAGTTAAGTTAGGAAATGTAATAGAGACAAAGAGGAATGGGAAAATACAGAAATGAATATAACGAGAAATTGAGGAAGATGGAGAAAGAGAGGGGGAGACACAGAAAGAGATATACAGAGATAATTAGAAAGACAAAAGAGAGGGAAGAGGTGGAGAACTGAACAGAACAAAAATCTTGAGAGTAAAAGTTAAGAATAAGGGTAAAGAACTAAACAAAAAAGTAATTAGAAAGTTATAAAAAGAAATAAAAAGCAATAAAAAAAGAAGGAAAGAAAGTAGGAAAATGAAAAGAAGGGAATAACGCAGGATCAAAAAGTGAGAGAAATCCTGATTATTTTTATTATTATTTGTTTTACAGGAACCATGTATACAGGTGTGTACCTCGATACCTGGAACTAATATTCTTTAAATTGCTAAGGAACACGAAACTGGAACTTGGGGAAAGCTTCAATCTCCAAGGAATCTTTTATGTATAATGTTTTAAACAAAAATGACAGATTAGTATCAGGTATGTTGTACTAGCTTGAAAACCTTGAAAACTTTTTAGTATTGCATATATGTGTGTGTATGATACGACACTAAAATGCAGTACAGAAGGTGAATACAAACTGTATAAATGCAAGTAAAACTACACACACATTTATAAGAGAGCTGTATCAATATGCACGTTATTGCATATTTTGGAAAATTACATAACAATTCCAGTTAATTGGACTTATGGCAACACTATGGCAGCTTAATTCTAGACAAGGTTCATAAAACCAGATAGTGCCTTTAATGTTACCACAAATCCTATTAATTTGAGTAATTTTAACAAAATATATCTACAATAATTTGCACATGTGCAAAATATGAACAGGGCTTGGAAGTTGAAGAAAATGCAATTGCTTATTTAACCTGTTGCTTACTGGTAGCGGGTGGGCTAGGTACAAAGTTTACAGGGATTTCAGAATCTCAAAGGGAACTGGTTAATTCTAGACAGCAACTTAATGTTGCCACAAATCCAATTAGCAGCAATCTTTCATGATGCTTTCAAAATTAAATATTGGCAATAACTTGCAAATATCTACAAAAGCTACACATACATTTTTAAAAGACATTTAAGTTGAAGAGAATGAAAAACTTGATTGATTATGGATGACAACTTCACAAAACCAGACAAGTTTCTTTAGTAGTAGTGATCCATTACAATTCCTGGAACGCTTTACATCACATCGTCTATAATTCTTGAAAAGTACAAGGGAAATTTGAAAGCAAGCTACAAGTGATTTTGTTTGAATATGACCCAAAGCTAATGAACCACTTTAATAAAGTGACATTAATGTTGCCACAAATCCAATTAGCGGGAATCTTCCGTGACCCCCAGTGCAAGTGGGGCTCGGCTCACGGGGGCATTGGGAGGAAATCAATTGCAACGTGAGAATTAGTTCGTGCGCTGCCCCGTGCGCCAAGCCTCTGGCTGCGAATCCAGTTGAATCCTCCTCAGTCACTTTTGTAAATTCCCATAGAGTTAATAGATGTTTCACCCTGAGGGGGGGTGTTGCATTATGAAGAGTTGCGTTTAAACGCAGGTCCAAACAATCAAGCAACTCTGCGTTTAAACGCAAATCCAATGCATGGAAGTAAACTTTGTTTCAAAAACAACTTTGCACTAATTCATGGCTCATGGATCAAAAGCAAAATTGCTTTTGTTATCAAATGCAACTTGCTCTTGAAATCAAACAGAACTTTTATGAAATATGGATTCTTTGATTTGTTGGACTTGCATTTTAATGCATCTCATGCAACAAGTGTGAAATCAACCACAGTTCCTTATCATCACAAACATGTTCAACACAATTATTTTAGTGTATTAAGTGTGTTAAATCTATGAAAACAAGATCTTCATGGCTATCAACAAAGAAGTTAAAAAAACTCTCTACCTAATAAGGGCATTTAAATGTAGGTCTGTGACATTGATGGGGTTAAAAGCAAGTTGGGATTGGAATCCAGTGGGAGTAATTACCGGCATAACACGCTCTACTTGGAGGTAAGTCATGATGCACGTGCCGATTTGTTCCGTCTCAAGAGGGCAACCATTTCCCTCTCTTAATAATTGATCTTAAAGGGACTAAGTAACATTGTCCAAATCCTCAAAATAAAATTCTAATTCTAGCGGTTCCCTTATACCTTGTTGTATTCGTATTAACAATAAAATCACGGGACAGGTTTCGGTTTTTCAAATTTCCCTTTCGTTACAAAGATATGTATGATTGAAGTATTCAGATAAGAAAAACTCCGGGCGAGTTTTTCTTCTGTGTACAAAGTGAGTGCAGTGAGTTACTGAATATCACTTTGCATTTTTTGCTCATTACTTGGCCATACAATGTCCATTTGACTTGAAATTTTCACACAATACCCTGTGGACATATGAGATAACAACAATATACATTGCATCAACCATTCATCACTTTTTGCACATGTCAACAAAGTTACTAGATCCCTTTAATCCTCAATTTGCCACAAGTAAGATCTTTGCAGTATTTAATTGTAGATCTAGTAATTCACATACGTTCTTCTTGCTCGTGGCAGCGTAACTTTCCCCAACATATTAGATTTCATTTACACCGAAAATTTGCAGTAATATCCACTTTTTTGCCACTGATAGTTCCTGCTGTACATTACTCAGGATGCATTAGCGATAATCAACCACAAATTTGTTTCCTTTTCAAGAGAGGGTAACCATTTTAACTCTTACCGTGCCAGGGATATTAATGCTCTATGGCATTTGTGTGCATTGTAACTTGCAAAAATGCGAGCTTGGCACATTAGGAGTTAACGCCTCCCTTTAATTCATCTCAATTACTTGTGTAGCCAGCAGTGTAAATTTAGGGAATGCACAGGTCTACATTATTTGGTAATGAATACACCTTACTTGGAAGAGTACCTTCTAATCTTATTAATGTATATATTTCATTAATAATTTGGACTCCTGTTTCATTTTGACTTTGCCACTGGTGTAACACGATGCATTTGCGATAATCAACCAAGATATTCTTCCTACTCAAAGAGGTTAACCAAATCCCACTCATTATAAAAACTTAATTTCTCATGTTGCTAGAAGTGAATGGGGAATTCAACTATTTGTTAATGCGAGGGGGGGGGGGGGGGGGGGGGGGGAGGTGTTGTGTTGCATAAATAGTTGCAATAAATTGCAAGCCAGAAAATGCGCCTAAATGCGCTATTCTGATTGGCTCAAGTGCGCATGTTTTCTGACTTGCGATTAATCACAACTCTTTATGCAACACCCCCAAGATCTGGCTTTCTTGGAAGAGTACCTTCTAATCTCAAGTATATATATATTTTTTTTATTTGGGGGGGGGGGGGGGGGGGGGGGGGAAGAATTATTAATTTTTACTTTGATACTGGTATTACTTGGAGACAGCTCCCAATGCATTTGCGATAATCAACAAGGATCCGTTTCCTTCTCAGGAGATGGTAACCATAAACCTCACGTAATTCATGTTAATCACTCATGTTGCAGACAGTGTACATTTGGGGAATATACATATTAGGTAATGAATATAGTTTTCTTGGAATAGTCTCTTCTCACCTTAAAGGGACTTAGTAACATTGTCCAAATCCTCAAAATAAAATTTTAATTCTAGCGGGTCCCTCATATCTTGTTGTATTCGTATTAACAATACAATCATGGGACCGGTTTCAGTTTTAAAATTTCCTTTTCGTTACAAAGATATGCACGATTGAAGTATTCAGATAAGAAAAACTCTGGTGGAGTTTTGAAAACTGTGTACAAAATGAGTGCAGTGAGTTAGTGAATATCACTTTGCATTTTCGCTCATTACTTGGCCATGCAATGTCCATTTGACTTGAAATTTTCACACAATACCCTGTGGACATATGAGATAACGACAATATACATTGCATCAACCCTTCATCACTTTTTGCACATGTCAACAAAGTTACTAGATCCCTTTAAATGCATTTCATTTGGTATACCTTCAATAAAATGTTCAATTTTGTCTTTGCCACTGGTGATAATGATTCATTTTTTGAAATGATCCAACAGGATATATGTTTACTTCTCAAGAGATATGATACCGAGAATATTAGGAGTGGAATTAATACATAGGCATAGCTGCCAACATTTGGAATTTTAAATTAGTAACATTAAGCAAAACTGAACATCATGTGCGCGAAGCGCACATCACGAGCGCGAAGTCCCTTTAGCCGGGGTCCAGGGCCCGCTTTAGTGCCCTAGAGCGTGAAGCGCGGAGTCCCATTGCGGCCGGCGTCCATGGCCCTATTTTTCATAATTTTTGCACAATTACTAGGTATGATTTGGTCAGATTCTCTTTACGTTTAAAAACGTAAAAACGAAAAAAACAAAACAAAAAAATAATTAAAAAATAATAATAAATAAATAAATAAATCGTTTTTTTTTTGTCTTTCTTTTTTTTTATTCGTAATTATAGAAGGAGTATTCGTAATTTCGTAAAGAGGGTGGGAAATTCTGAACAATTACACATTTTTCGTAACAGTTGGCAGCTATGCATAGGGGCTCAGGGTAATTTAGCAAAAAAGATCTGACAGTTATACAAGCACCCCTCTATATTCTCCTAGAGTTTAACTGACATGCCACTTTATTTGGCAAAGTGCCTTCTTATCTCTCCAATATTTCATTTTATAATCTAAAAAATGTTTCATTTTCACTTTAAAACACCTAGCTGTACCATGTTCACTGGCTTCATTAGTTTTCTTAATTAGTTTCGACAATCTAGAAATCCCCATACTAACACAAAGTCACAAATATTATTGTTTCTTTGGGAACTCCCCACAATTTTGATTTACTCTTTCCGTAGTTGATATGTATTTCCTTCTGTGCACCTCATTCCAAATTAAAGGGATTTATGATTTTGTTGCCAATTGCCCGGACTGACTTTATAGCAGCAGTAAAATGTACAACTGATTATCTGCTATGTCCCCACCCTCCTCTCACAATTCCCATCAAATCAACTCACAAACTGATAACTATGAAAGTCAAAGTCTCAACACTGCACAACAAAATAAAAAACCTGATGAAATTCAGAAAAATTCTTCTCAAACCTCAATCCAATTAACTTACAAAAAAGTAAAAACCTAATGAAAATGTGAAAATTTAACAACCCGTTTTTCCCAAACCCCTATCCAATCAACTCACAAAAAAGAAAAAAATGTAGTGAAATTCAGAAAACGTAACCACCCAGTCATCGCACACATCCATCCAATCAACTCACAATCCACTACACCTGATTTCAAACTTGTATCCACACAGGACTCCTTCTGAACGAATGTCTCAAGAAGATAATTTGCTTGTGGTGGTGGTTGTTCCATTTCTTCTCAATGTGTTGAAGGCATAACATGGACTTTATTTTCAAAAGAACCCATTCCAAGATATCCTATTGTAGTCCTCAATGGTTTAAAATATTTTTAGTGGGCAAGCTACTGGGTTTTAACCCGATTTCAGAGGATAAGTTCATCAGATTCCTCTGAAGTTTAGAGCTAGTGTGGACCCCCAGAATATGTAGCCCCAGGGAAGCCTAGTAATTCTACTCTTCTTTCTCATATTCTCTATCACTTTTTCCTTTTTTTCTTTAAAAATCCTCACTTCTATGTTCTCTATTCTTCCAAATTTTCAATCCACATTTTGTTATGTTCTCTGTACTTCTCCTTTTTTCTTCTCTATTTTACCTTAACTTTGATTTTCATTATTCTTCCCTTGTCGCACACCCCCGTTTCAAGGCAGATTCGGTTGCGAGAAATGAAATTGCTCTTAGGGGTGACATTCGTCTCAAAAGAGATTCTTCCATTCATGTTCCCTGCTTCTTCTTTTTTTATCACTTTACTGAAGAAAAAAAAAAATTCACATTTAAAAGAAGGAGCCCGGTATTCTTCTATATACTTCCTATAGGGTACAAGTTACAAGGTAGATCCCGTTGCCAAAAAAGCGAATTTATCATCAGGGTGACATTTGTCTGAGAAAATTTTTTTTTTTTTTCGATTCCACCTTGCCCCCGCAAAAAATTTACAACTCTACAACAACATATTTTGTTGCTTGGTGGCCTGTTGCACATGGATGTAATCTAGATGTCAAAGGGATCTAGAAACCTTTATATTATTTAAAAAACACATTTTGTAGCCTTTTTTTCCCCTCTGTTCTTCACAAATTGCATGTTTTTTTTTATAGAAGAGTTTGATAGAACGTGTTTAACAGTTTTTTGAAGTAACATATCAAAGTATTCAATTTTCATTTTTAAGTTTATATCATTTTGCATTTATGTGCTTTTTGTATTTCTTCGATAATAATGAACTGGCTTATAATTATATACATGGGAATTTGAACACAATAATTTTTTGTTGTTGAAAGTATGCGACTAATGTATGTGTATTGCGTGTCAAATGAAATAAAATTTAATCCCCTCTTTGTTTTATTGTCCATTTTTCATAAAGGCCCCCATCATACGTTCTACCGACAGTGAGGTGAGACTTTTATAGTAGAACAGGATATCATATTGTGTAAACAGTCATTATAGAGCAATCTCAAGCAGTCGTTTTTCATGGAAAGGCCCATTCACATTTTATAGGTTATACACGTAAGGGTTACTGGGTCACAATTTACAGCAGTGCGACATGGACGGTCAATAGGCAATTTTGTGACAATCGTTTAATTCTTTATTCTCTTCTTTTTTTTCTTTCAAAGTCACATCGATTGATAGTTTGACATCAAAGACACATTTATTGTGAACAGAATTAAAGGTTGTTTAGATACATGAATAAGACGTGTGATGCCATCTTGCAAACGCCTTGTGCATGGTACAAAATACACACTGACTCAGAGCGTTTTCACACTGGTAATTGCAATCATGATTGGAGTTATGTTTACAATCACGGTGATTCTGTTGCCTTCACACTACAAAAAAAAAACTGTGATTACAATCACAGTTTCTGGAGACGTACCTGTCAATCAAACAAGGAGAACACTAGTACTACACTGCATGACTGCATTCGAAGCGAAGAGCGCCCCCCGTTTATTGGTGGAAGTGCAATGTAAGGTCACGTAAGCTCCGCCTCCCAAATCATGTTTTGGAGGTCAAGCCGTTCACACTACCGATTCGCACTGTGATTTGAGTGAATCAATGATTTGAAAACACCTCTGGACCATGATTTGAGTTCCGCGATTCGTGATTCCAATTAGTGTTTACACCGTCAAAAATACCGTGATTGGAGTGAAAAATAACTCAAATCATGATTGAAATCACGCATTTTCGCCAATGTGAAAAGGCTCTTAGTGTTATGTAGTACGCTCAAACTAGTTATGAAGTTGGGACATGTTTGGACAGGACCGGACAACCCCATAAAACCCCCCACACATGACAGTATTTAAAAGACAATTTAATCAAATCATTTTTGTACAGACCAAAAGGCCCCTCCGCATTTGATAGACAAGTTGTATTGTGAAGCCTTGCATCAGAGTATGAGCATACACGTACACAGGTCAAAGGGACTCTGTTCACCAAGTGAGAAGTCATTATAAGTCAATTTCACGGCAGTTGTTTTTCCATAGAAAGGCCCCTACAGGTTTTATAGTTCGAGAGGACAGAGAGGACAGAGAAAACGGTCAAATCAATTTCAAGCCACTTGTTTTTCAATGAAAGGCCCCTCCAACTTTCAATAGTTATGTCATTAGATTTAGGGTACGACCATATGGGTCAGATAGACACGTGTTCATAGTGAATGGTAAACCTAAGGCAATTTCATGGCATTTGTTTTTCTTCTATAGAACTAAACACAGCAATTTGCATTTGATTATCGTGTGAGTGCGAACAAAATGGGGCAGCCGTGAGTTTATTATGTTTTGACCTGTGTACTACTAATAAGTTGCTTTATTTACGTTTGTTTGACAGTCTAGTCTGAACCTGCAGTGCACGGAGTTAGTACGTTTCTGAGAGGGGGGGGGGGGGGGGGGTATATTTCTGCGTGAACAATTAGATATTTAACTAGAAATTGAGAACATATATATATGTGAATGGTTATAACTTCATTCTTGTACAATTTGTAGTCCAATATAAACGAGTCAGGGGTTTACGTTTCTGTCATGTGCGGAAAGTTACCAAAACTTAATAATTAAAGTCAATTTTATGGTTGGTGTTCCCTCTTTCACGTTTGATTGATAGTTGAATGTAAACAACCCATGCAGAAAGTTATTTTTCTCTCCGAATTGTTACAATAACTAAAAAGTATAAGGGAAATTGCATTTAATATCTTGATAGCAGAGTGTTAACGTGCCATGCAGGGGGTTATATTTCCGTGTGGACAGTTTACCACAACTCAATTAAAGGCAATTTCATGGTCGTTGTTCCCCCCTTCACGTTCGATAAGACCGTCGAGTGTGAACGAGAGGAGCAGGTGCACAAATCAAGTTATCTACTTGAACTCTGCAGCGCCTGCAAGAAAGCCCCCGCAGTCCCGAACAACAGAGCTTCATTTATAAGACAAATGGCTTTTACACGACTTTGTGGTATATATACTAGGCAAATGTCAGAGAATGGATTCTATGTGGATTCAGTAGGTTATACTCTAAAGCTCCTGTAAGAAAGCCAGCAGTCCTGAACAACAGAGCTTCATTTATAAGACAAATGGCTTTTACACGACTTTGTGGTAATATACTAGACAAATGTCAGAGAATGGATTCTAAGTGGATTCAGCGATATACTCTACATATTATGCGTGCAACAAAATGGAACACAATCCCATAATCTGTGGCAGTGCATTTGCAGCGGTCTTGTGAAAGCTACAGTATAGAGAATACGGTGCAATATTACAAAAAATGTATTCAGCGATATATTGTACTGATACATGTGCCTACATAGGCCCATGCTTACAAGCAGGATATATACAATCCTATAATCTGTAGCAGGATAATGCAATAGAGAATCCAGTGCAACATTTGAAATAACAAAATCAAATGTACATTATGAAGACCTACAGATTATCTCAACCCTTTTAAGATTACCAACTGATATCAAAAGAAATTGTTTGGAATGTAGGCGCTGCATGGGCTCAAGTAAAATATATCTAAATTGTATTTGCAAAAAAGCAAACTTGAATTGAATTGAATTGAAAAAGGGTTTCAACCTGAATATATGAAGCCATTTGCAGGGCAATAACACACACAATGACAATGGTAATCTCATTTCTAGACAAGACCCACCCACTCAAATATCTCAAATACAAATGTTCATATCATAAATGCAGATTGCTGCTGCAGCTTGTTTTCTCCATTTCTGTTAAGTCATATAACAACACCAATAATCTTACGGGGGTTATGGACCACCGAGACCTCAGGCTGTCAAGATTAATCATAAGATGAGAACTTGGGTGAATCCAAACACAAAAATACAACAAACATTAACAAATCTTCGCATTGAAAAATATCATGAGTGCCTTCCCCCCCCCCCCCCCCCCCCCCACACACACACACACACACTCCCTTCCATTCCAGGCCTAACCTAATCCCGATACTCCACCAAGCCCCTTTGGTAAATTTTACAAAACTGTTGGTTTAATTATTTCCTTTCAAGTGCACGTTTTCATGAAAGATGATATGTATCATATCCAGAAAATGTTTATGAAAATGTAGATTACTTTAATGCTCCCATCCCCAAAGACACTATTAGTCTGTTCAATAGTCAAGTGATCCTGTGCTTGACATATTTTTTCCTTTCGTTTTTCAGTGTTGAGTTTTCATGAAAGATGATATCAAACATTTTTATCAAGGAAAATATTAAGCAGCCGATAGCATTACTGTCCCCACTCATGGCCCTTCCCCCCCCCAAGTGTTCAATCCCCCGTAGTCCTTTATTTTCCACTCTCATTTTTTTTTTTTTTAATGTGTAAAACCCGTCTTAACCGGAAAAAATAGTCGAGGTGATGTTATCCGGATGAGATCCTACACCGTTCCAAATAAGACGCTCCAATCGGGATAACATCAGGGCGACATCGGGGTGAGTTTCACCCTAGTCGGGCCAGGGTGATATCGCGGTAATGTCAGGACGACATCCGGAAACATCCTGATAAACGGCCAGTTAAGACGCGCACGGAACGTTACCCGGGTAGATGACGTCAGCGCTAACGTACACAGCGCACGCCGATACTCGCGTGTCGCGCCAGCTGATCGTGATGAGGGAGGTGCGGTTGTTATGGTAACCTACCCGAGTGAGGATTTTGCGGATGGCTGGTTAAGACTGCGGCCATGAGCCTGACGAATGCTCAACCCGTGTTTTATGACCAGACCCCCTACTGTTTCTTATCCAGATGTCACTCGGATGACATCGAGGTAAGGTCTATTTTCCCCAGTTAAGACGGGGTTTAAGTTTTAATACAAATTTGTATCAGATACATCAATAACAACATAACGATGGAAATGAAGATTACATTAATGCCCCCATTCTAAACCTCGGGCCCCCTCCTCCGCCCCCATTGCTCAATCTCCACGCCCTAGTTTACCATGCGGTTGGTTTTTCATTTCCTTCGTGATTCTAATGTTTCATGTGAAGAATAAAGCAAATGCAAAGTCTGCAGATTCAAAATTGGAAAAACATTGGGATGCGATTACATTTAGAAAGTAAATACTCTCGTTTCATGTGACACAAACATGTTTATCAGAACATTTTTTCCCACAAAATGTTTGTTTATAATTTGACAATTCAAAAAACCTCAACAAAAAAAGAACAAATACAAATAGAATGGTTAAATAACCATGTCACAAGAATCTTTCCCACATTTTGAGGACAAACATTTAGACATCGGATGGAAAATATTTAATCAGTTTTGTTAAGCTTTAACCACCAACACTATTTGTTTAATATTTAAAAATGTAAATAATTACTTAATTGGTCAAAAACAAATAAATGGTTTATTTACTACTGTATCAAGCCACACGGTCCCACCTTAATGAAATACTACTAACCACACAAAAGGAAGAGTTAACAAAATAAATGAAAAATTATGTCATTTATACAATTACAAATTATGATGATACAAAAAAGTTACAAAAAAGTTACAAAAAAGTTAATTTCTAGTGCTAATATGTCACATTTTTTCTTGCAGATCACAAACATTTACTTAATATTCATCACACAAATATATTAGTTTGTGTGACTGTGAGTGCATTGATATTTGATATATATATTTTCAAAGCCAAAAGCCTTCTATTTTTAAACCTGAAAACCACAGATACTAAATTGAATTATCACCAGCATCTTAATATTTTGTCAACGAAGATGAACAGACACACTTAGGGTGACCATGGGGAGTTCATACTTCCAATATTTATAAAGATTTATGACTCATACAACATTCATCACATATATCTAGCAAGGGCCTTTAGTCAATGCAGACAAAGTAACTATAGATCCCTTTAAGGGCATAAACATACTTCTTCTAATCTTAGCCAGAAAACATACAAGTAAGTAAAAGTACGAATGTTTCATCCTAATGCCCTGAAGACCATACACATTAAATTAAATTATCACCACCATCTAATAGTTTGTCAGGGAAGATACACAGACACATTTTGTTTGGGTGACTCTGGGGAGTTCACATTTCTAATATATAAAGACTTATGACTCATACAACATTCATCTCATCCTGTCCTGTATGTCTAGCCAGAGATTGCGCATCCATTCCATTGATCATACATACAGTGTGTATCAATGGCACATAGCAATGGGGGAAGGGGCACTCCTGGGCCACCTCCCTCCCCCTTCTCAACATTTTTGTTTGTTTTGCTTACTTGCTTGTTACCCATGTTAGCTGGTAGTTTTGATGTTAGGCTTTGAATAGCTAAAATGCAAAAGCTTTCAGGGGCTCCAACCCCTGGATCCCCCAGCAGGGGCCCTAAGGTGGCCACTTGGACCCCACCCGTATCATCTTGCACTTACATGCTTGCAGATTCAAGGCCCCTCCCCCCCCCCCCCCCCCCCCTCCCCCATTGCAGAATTCCTGGCTATGCCACTGGCCCGTCTCGAATGCAAATTAAGTGATAGATTCATGTCATATGGTTTGAGGGGTAACACATGGAGATAGCACTGGGGCTAGGCCAGGAAAAACAGCAATATATTTAAAGGAACGGAACAGATCTATATAATGTTTAAGTGCAATTTTACAATGAAAATCAAATAGCGCTGTTCAAAACATATAGAATATAAACTTATTATAACAACAGACACCATACGTGACAGTCTTTTAGAAGCTGTATATTCATGTCATGATTTTAGGGGTAACGTGGCGTTTGAGTGGGGGCTATTGCGCAACGAACACATCCTGGTATTACAGGAGTATATTGCAGATTGAATGCAACATGATGTATGTTGAACAGAAGAATTTTGATAAAAAATGAAAACATCAAAGCGTATCAATATGAAAGCAAAACAGTTTATAAGCGTGAAAGTGTTGTTTCCACAAGGGTAGCCAAATTATTTTCAATTACTTTCAATTGCAACACAATTCACAGTCATAAAATTGTGCGAAAACATTAAATTAAAGTTAATTGGCTTTACCTTTCTCAGTAGTGACCCAACATTGCGACACATGAAACTAAATGTTAAAGCCCTTTACATTCATGGCCTGTTTGGAATGCTATGCAATAACCTCATTTTTGGTTCAGATGGTTGTGGACTTGAACATGAATTAATAAAGGAAATCATAATTACGTTTAGGTATACATTTATGACCTTTGAAGACTGCCATGCAGTGACCTACATTTGTTTCACATTGTTGTGGACTTAACAATAAAAACGTAGGAATTCATTAAGGTTGTGAACGCATTCATGACCTTTTCACAATGCCATTTAATAAATAACCTACTCTTGTTTCACATGGTTGCGGACATAAACATTAAATTAAGGAAATCATAATCCTGCTTAGGTTAGGTATGCAATCATGACCTTTCCAGAACGCAATGAAATGACCCACTTTTGTTTCACATTGTTGGGGACTTAACCATGAATGAGGGAAATCATTAAATTATGTTTTAGAGGTACACATTCATACGACCTTTGCAGAATGCTGTTAAATGCCATTATTTTGTTTTAAATTGTTTTGGACCCTAGATACTTGAAAAGAAACTAAGAAAATCAGAGTCATGGCCTTTGTAGAATGACCCAATTTGTTTTACAGCATTTTGAACTATTTAATAATACACCAAATAAAATCATAATTATGGTAAGGTATGCTGCCAAACAGTGACCTAAATTGTCCCTGTTATGCTGATTTGAAATCTAGCTATTTAGAAACAACTGCATAAAATTGCAACTGATTTTGAAATAATGTATTTCATTTAGCTATTTAGAAACAGCTTTATGAAATCATGTTTACTTTAGGCAGTGCTCGAAATTAGCATCGGCCCGCTGGCCCGGGGCCACTAAAAATTAGCTTCGGGCCACCAAATTTCATTAATACAAAATTCTACTGGCCCGATCAGGCAAGCCAATTTAACAGAATTTGTTATTCTATTTTTCTTTGTTTGGGGCCACTAGAAGTTGAAAAATCTTGTTTTTACTTGCCCGGCTGGGCCACGAGGCAAAAATGTTAATTTCTAGCATTGCTTAATAGAGATACATACATTTACAGCCTATCCCATAATGCCAAGCAATACTTTAAACTCCAGCTAGTTAGTAATGATTTTGTAAATGCTCTTTGAGGAAGAAATGCCAAGATCTGATTGCGATTACAATGTTTTCAACTCCACATTAGTAATGAATTTGTCACTTTGCCAGAAAAGGGTTCAACAAACTATGTTGTTCATTCAATTCATATATATCCCAAATCCGACATGAACTTAAGTGGCAATGCACTTTGAATACTTTGATAAGGCAGGAAATGTTTATGATACATGTTGTTGTGAAACAAAGGAAATAAATAATCATGTTTTAATTCCTTGAGGTCAAGCTTCGTTAACCCGATCAGGACTGGTCCCGAAAATACTCAAGCTTTGGTCTATGGTGAATGTTTTACCGTGACCAATCCGTCTTCAATGGATTCATTCTTGTTGAGGCCCTTAAACTTATTGTCACTGTCCGTGCGAAAACGTCCACCATATGGATTTTGCAACTGCCCATATTGCGCAATATCCAATCAGCGAATTAATTCTTCAAATTACAATCATCTGATGACCCAATTTTTAAAAAATGTCAATGATATCACACCTAAGTAATAGTAATCATCATTTCAACGGGTGTAGATACATTATACAGCCAATCTAATTTATGTTCCATAACTTCTAAAGATCTTTATATTGTTTTGTTTTTTTACATATTGCCTTCCATATTAAATAATTAAAGTTGATTTTAGTTTTAAATACATTTTACATTGTAAATGTTAACACAAGTAAGCTGATTTTGTTTACTGAATTTGAAATAACAGGGTCAATTAATCAAGCAAAGAAATACAACTAGGAAAAACTTTGCACATACAGTCAATGTAGTCAGACAAGAAAGGTGTATTTTTATTGATGTGTGTGTATCTCTTGAAAGGTAAAATAATTCAGACAGCCAAGTATTGCTCATTGCCAAGATTAATTCAGTATTGCAACATAAATAGGTCATCTCAATATTCCCCAAAGAATTACATGATATGTCATATTCATATCTAGCAGTTCTACAACAAACATTCACCCGTTTTTTTTTTTCAGGTCTGTTAAATGTTGCTGTAATTCACACCATAGACAGTAGACACTGGTGGCTATGAAATCTAATTAAAACTAAGTTCTTGATTCTTTAATCTAATCAGTCATTCTATCTTGCAATGCAACAAAATACCCAAAGAAACTAAATAACTTCAGAAAAACTCAATTTTCAAGTATTTTGCAATTCAAATAAACTTTCCCCTAAAACGCCTAGATTCCAAGGGCAGTTAAAAACAAATGATATCAGGGACTTTTTCAACTAGATTTCAAAGCAAATCAAATTTTGGAGTGTTAGTTTCATAAAAAAAGTAGTCCCCAAAATATAAATTGTAAATTTGTCCCTGGACATGACGTCATGGTTAAAGCTGTGTGCATGCGCCACACGTCCGCTCACACGTTGTCTCGTCCACTACCAGATTATTGGACGGCAAAACCCCTGATCGAAAATGTGGGAGCGGACGTACAATGTACTGCGCGTGTGTACCGGCTTGAAGTTATGTACAAGATCCCTTTACGTTAAGAGGTTTGTTTGTCAAGCTAAAGCATTGTCTTAAAGGTACTTCAGATTCGTCAAATCAGATGCGCGGCGCCATCTTAAGTACACGTTGCGCACGGTGCGTGATGCACGTTAGCTCAGTGTCATGCGGTGCGCGCAAACTGGCCCAGTTCAAAATGGCGACCCGCTGTGTAGCATCCCCACGCTTGATGCCCTTTAAAGCAAATTATGGTACATAGAAACAAATTCCCCCTTCTCTACTTTCATTTCAATATCATTAATCCATTTAGTTAATTCAGTAGTACATCAAGGTCATAATTAGCAATAGGTTACATATTCAAGAAACATAAGTATTTGCTCGGACGCGCAGCAATAACAAATGACTTTGCCATTATGGAAAAATCTTTCATTCCTTTGTCTCTTAACACAGTCAATTCTTCATAGTCAACAGATGGAATATCAAGTTTAAATTTCGCAATGGGTTAAGAAATTGCGAAAAAGTGTTTGTCTTGATGGAGCGCTAACTCAATCTGTTTGCGCCTCATGCGTAGAAACCGCACTTAAATGATGAGTGCTGGCGAAGGGCGCAGTTATTATCGACGGCTATTGGTTTACTAAATCTTCGCCTTGATGGGATAAAATTGACTGGTGTCCATTTTGGTAAAACGATATCCAGCGCTAATGCACATCTGAACGGCTTTGCAGCCTATGAGTATTGAGTCAACAGATAAAAAGATGGAAGGCTTCTTTTGCAGCACATCCATTATCCCTATAGTAGGCCAGACGAAAACTGAAGTACCTGGAACTCGTTATTCAAGTCCCCATGAGTTAACTTAACCCACTGTTTACTGCAAACTGCAAACTCAATAGGAATTGCTGTACCTTCTAAGAGCCAGTGGATTTTAAACTGTGAAGTAAATGTATGATCTATGTACATTGTACATGTAGTGCAGAAATCTTTTCTTCCAATATGTGTATGTAACAATGTGCAATAGATTTGTGCACAGCTACAATGCATCACATCATAACATTTTCTCATATCTTGAAGTATTCCATTGCCTTTTACGTTAAATCATGAATTCAGCACTTAGATATTTCTCATCCAGTATGATGTGTAATTTAACGCAGCTCAAATTATAATCATTTACATTGTAGCTATAAACTCTACATGGCCTCAAATTCTTTGCAAAGATATTGTAACGCAAGAAACAAGCTTGTGAAGATTTAATATTAAAGAGAAAGAGCCCAGTACAAAAATGAAAGCATATCTCACTCCAACATTTCAGTAATGGCTGGAAACATAAACCACTCCAGAATATTTAACGACATCCTATGTATCGACTTACCGGTTCTGTCTTTTGCTTTTTATGAAGGCTGCGGAAGAGTCGTCTCATCCTGCCCGAGAGTTCAGTAAGTATCCCCTCGTTAAAAAGTAGAGCAAATCTGCAGGCTCTTAAAGACTTTCCGCCTACAACTTCTTCATTATTCCAATTTCAAAGACAAGCAACTTTCCGATCCTTTTGCAGAAATTCGCTCCCAAATAACAGTAACTTAGTTTGAAAGCCTTACTTCAAAGACTTTTGGCCTAAAACTTATTTAAGAGTTCATTTTCAACCACAAGCAACTCTCTACAAATCCTTTGCAGAGTTTCTGTGCAAATTCACTCCTAAATTACAGTGAATTTGCAAGCCTTTAGAGGCTTTCTGCAAAAATTCTGCGTGTAGTTCACGCACTCCCTCTCTAATATACAAGCAAACTTACAACGCAAGAAAACTTTCTGCCCAATTCTACAGGCATTCTGTCCCAAACAGTGAGTAATTTTTACATGCCCAAATAACCATATTCACTCTGGGAAGGACGGTTATCATTTTAACAAGCCTTTGAAGGATTTCTGTCAGCCAAAATTCGACTCAAAAGGCGAGTTATTTCGCTTGTGAGGATCTCCAAACAAAATCTTTTTTGCCCAAAGTGTGACCCCTGCGCGCTCTGATTCACAATGAGTAAGATGTTTGTAGTTCAACCATGAAGTGTCAACAACTTTCCTTGTAATCCTCAACGAAAAAATGTGTCAACCTGCTGCTTTATGGTGAGTAATTTTGTCATTTAGCAAGAGAGAGAGAGGAGAGAGAAAAAAAACTCTGCTGAAATTTGTAAATTTGCATACTTGATACAGCATTGAAATTCTGTGTAAACTGTTTGTTTTTAATATATAATGCATTCCAATTTGTTGTGTTTATTGTTGACATGCTACGGGGACTCTAAGCAAAATATATATAAATTGAGTACTGATTCTGTATTTGCTTCTGACCTTAATTATCCATTTAACTGACCAAACAGCTGTAGAACAGTAGAAGTAGATATATGATAAGATCATAATTGAATGAAGAAAGAATTTAAATAAAAGTAACTACCATTATACACAATAGGAACCAGATAAAAGGCAGTAATAAACAACATTGATCAATTACTACAAGAAAGACCTTACAATGATCAATACAAAATTACAACCTCAATTGAATACAGAGAGAGTCAGTGACTTTTCTAGCCAGATATTTGTGTGTGTGTGTCCACGTGTGTCATGTTTTGAATGTGGGATAATTTCTTTCCACATGGTGGCATTGACAGCCAATTATTTGGCGTAATCATGGAATTCCTGTTTATCTGTTATGCTGTACAGCAGGAAGAAAATGAACAATCTGTTTAATCAAGAGCTACAGTGTACAGAATGGAACATTAATCAACAAAGTGATTACAGATGTGACATTTATCCTTGAGACGAGACATGGATGGACACAGGCAGAGATAGACAAATAAAAATGATGAACATTGATTGCTCGATAGCATGTGGGTATCCATGTGATTGGCATTATCAGCTTCAGCCCAGGTTAGAGACATAGCTACCTGGGGCACATGCCTCTCCCCCCACCCCCCTCCCTTTCCATAATTTGATGAAAACAATATAAAACATAAGGGGAAATTCCTTTAAAAACAGAGAAATACAGAGTGTGCCAACCAATAATTGGTATGCCCCGCCCCCCCCCCCCCCCCCCCTCCCATCAGTCTGACCATGCCCAGGTCTACTGGCCCTGGTCTATACCTACATACTTTACTCATGCCTCAGACTTGCCAATCACTTGTAACACAATATCAATTATTCTATCCTGGTTCATTAAGGGTTCTTCATTCAAGATTTTGTACCATCAAGAAAAATGAAATCATTCAAATACATACTGTAGGTCATAATTTCCAGCTTACGGCAAAAATCACCACTGTGGCAAAAATCTCTAAGCAACTTGATACAAGACGAGCAGAAATAGCCACAGAGATAGGCATAGTGTTGTGATTATGAGCATCTATTTATGAGAAGGGGATAGCCTCGGAGAGACAGAGACAGGTAGTGTTGTGTGAAGCATGTTTATCCCAGAGAGCGGGATAACATCACCAGCTGTGCCCAAGACATGCCTCTAGTTACACACCCACATCACGCCCACGTACAAAGGGATTGCGTTTAAAGGCAGTATGTCCCCTTTGCAGGCTCAAAATATGAAAGCTACATAAATTCAAGCATAGATTGATATTATATAAAGGAAGATTAGGACTAGAAGAGAATTTTTGTGAGATTATTTATTTACAATCGGTCTCAGAGATGCATATTTACATAGTCTAGCAACCTCAGATCCTTCATGGTACTTTTTGCAGGCGTAGTGCAGCCGAGTTTGCTTGCACTTGAATTGATGTTCACAAACTAATAAGCAAATTTTGGGTAAGCACAACCAAAAAAGAACTCAATCAGATTTCTGCTTTAACATGATGATTTTCTTTCAACTTTGTAAACAAAATTATTAACAACCCATGAGTGACACCAAGATTCAGGACTCGATGATGATGACTGCAAAAGTGATACACAACCTTTAATCTAGCTTGCCAAGAATCAGAGTAGCAAAACATGTATCAGGCAAAGAGAAACAATTCGCCTGAAAGTAGCATGTTTGATAACTCGGATTCTGGAGCAGACAAGTTTTAAGTTTTTGGGGGATTTGTTTATATTTTTACAAATGCACCAATAGACTAAAGTGTCAAAACTCTGGTTGGGGGGGGGGGGGGGGGGGTAATAGTAATAGAGGCCTTGAAAGCTTCATACCACAACATCATTATATCTCCATCCTGCCTCACATTAAAAATCCCATGTGTCAAATTGAACGTTGACGTACAGCTGATAAGCTGACAGTTTGTGGTTGTGGTTGTTGTTGATGTTGTTGATGTGACTGAAGTTGTTATTGATGTTGCTTGCATCTTTGTTATGAAGTTTGTTGCTGATGTTAATTATCAAGTTGCTGCAATTTACAAGAGCTAAAATTAAAACCATTACCCCCATCTATGACTGAAATCCCACTAGCCTGTATTCTGCGAATTTACAATTACCAGAAAAATGGACAAAATACAGGCTACCAGCATATTCCATTCTTAACTATTAAATTAACTAATATTTTTTTGTTATCACATTTTTATGATGCATGTATATAAATCTTTTGACCTCCAGATTTTAACGATTGTCGAACATATTTATGATAAAGAAATAATATAAATATTTAAATTTTCCAACACTGTCCATTATGTATTTGAGACTCAAGGGCAAGGCATATTAGAAACGAGCATGATTATCCTACATGTATTAAGCAAACACATGTGGACAGATATCACGTTTGTCAACAGAAAGGTGACGTTTTGTCCTTATAACTAGGTTCAAACGTGTTATGATAGCTTCAAAATGTAAACCATAATTTCCCTAAAGTGAGAAATATTATAGTTTGCCCCTCAGACTACATGAACCATCCATCTTCAATATTAGCTTTATACTCTAGTCATAATTACCCTAATATGTGAAATATTACACTTTATCCTCTGACTAGGTTCAAAAGTGCTATGGATATTAGCTTCAAATGTAAACCATAATTTCCCTAATATGTGAAATGCTACACTCTGTCCCTCAGACTAGGTTCAATGGTGTTCAGATTATTACCTTCAAATCTAACCCATAATTTCCCTAATGTGAAAAATGTTACACTTTATCAGCCTTAAAGGGATCTAGTAACTTTGTTGACATGTGCAAAAAGTGATGAGTGGTTCATACAATGTATATTGTTGTTATCTGATATGTCCACTGGGTGTTGTGTGAAAATTTCAAGTTAAATGGACCTTACATGATGTATATGGCCGAGTTATGAGCAAAAATGCAAAGTGATGTTCACTAGCTCATTGCACAGACTTTGTACACGGCTTCGACGATCCAGTGGATATTTTAACATCTGAACACTTCAATCGTAAACATCTTTTTAACGAAATGGAAATTCGAAAAACCAATACATGTCCCATGCTTTTTTTGTTATTTATACGAATACAACAAGGTATGAGAGAACCGCTAGAATTCCAGTTAGATTTTGAGGATTAGGACAATGTTACTAAGTCCCTTTAACTACATGGTATAAGGTCAAACAGTGTTGGAATATTAGCTTAATACACTAGTCATAATTTCCCTAATGTAAGAAACCTTACACTTTGTCCTCAGACTGAGTTCAACAGTATTGGATTATTAGCTTTGTACTCGTCAATAATTTCCCCAATGTGTGTGTAAGGTGATGCATTACACCTTTGTACTAGCAAATATGATACTGGTATAGAAAGATAGAAAAGTAAATTATGATATCATCATAGTAGTTTTATTATATGATGCTGAATAAACCATCATGTTTTCCTTACTGCATGGCTAAACATTGTATACTAGTTTTTGCAAAAAGAAAATCATCACAAAGTATGATCAATTTTGTTCCCTATTTTAGCCTCCGGGCAATTTAGCGACATTTTGGTGGCCCGAAGCTAATTTGGAGCGCCCACAAGCAATCGGGACAGTCCCCGTGTTCACACACAAAAATTTCATCGTATAGCTAGTCAGGAGCTGATTCTTTAGTCAGCTCTCGACTAGCTGTACAACGGAAATTGTCGGAAATTGTGTGTCTGAACGCTCACGTCGTATAAAGAATCATGATTAACGAAACAGGGGTTTGAGCATCGTTTCGTACGAGAGCTGACTAAAGAATCACGCTCGTTTTGTGTGTGAACGCCTGGTCGATTCGCTAATCATAATTCGCTATACGACGCTCGTATAACGGGGCGTGGCTTAACGTGACAGCAGACAGAAAAAAGACAGCAAACTGCGCACTTATCGTGCAGCTGAATGCCAGCTGTCTTGGGATCTTGTTTTTGTGTGTGTGAACGTTCGTTAGTTTCGTTAATCATGATTCTTTATACAACGTTTCCTTAGTCATGATTCTTTAGTCATGATTTCGGGATGAACATTTTTTGTGTGTGAACACGCTGTTTATCCCTGTGTAACGTGAGAAAGGTACGAGTACGACTTTGGATCAGCAGTGAAGAAAAAAAACCACAATAATTTTTCACATTTAAAGTTCACTAGATTTGAAATTGATTTCCGAACATAAAACCATCTTGATTTCCCAAGTGCATGATAGGTGAGCCGCTGACTTATGGACTAGCAAATACGGATATTTGTATGATAAGCTTTGTAATCATCTCTTTTATTTGTTTAATCAGGATGATTCATTCATTATTTTGTGTAACCTACATTATAATACGGTCTATGGTTTAATATTTACTTATTTGAGTGATAAATGTTCATTCTACAAATATGATTTCTTTACAAATATTTAACCTATTTATCCTGTTGACGCATATAACAATGATATGCAATTTACAATTAATTGTTCATAAAAGCTTGGTAAATAAAGACGAACAATGGCAAACCATAATAAACAATGTCATGCCATTCAAAATGTATTTTTTTGGCTAAAGAATCACAACATACAAACAAACATAGCATTTCTTTGGTTGCACGCTCCATGTCCATGTGCAAAATTAGGTGAATTTATAAACAGATAAAAACAAACATAGAGCATAAACCGACACGTACATACGTCAGCATACCACTGAATATGAATGCTGCATATATTTGAAAACATCATTTGTCCATTGGGAGACTTGATTGAGACCAAGGTCAGATCTGCCCTGGTTTGATTTGATATCATGCCAGCATCAATTTAGGGTAAAAGGGAGATGTTTACAAGCTAAAAAACAAATAAAGAAATAATAATTTGCATCGATTCTATTCATCAGTGTACATTTTTACGTGTTAACATGAGGGGCGCTTACTATAGCTCCCATTCAGGGTTAAAGGGGGATTTTGACAAGCTACAAACAAATAAAAAATAATAATCTTAATCAATACTATTTATTAGTGTATATTAGTATGTGTTTACATGAGTTTGTATGTTATTTGCCATGAGGGGTGCTTACTAAAACTCAAATTGTGGGTTTAAGGGATATGTTCACAGGCTAAATACAAAATAAATATTAAACATTCAAGATTTTCCTAAATTCTATGCTCCCCCCTCTCGTTTGTTGCATAAATGCTAAGTCAAGACGATGCAATAAAAATATTGCACTTATAACTTTCTTGCTCTAAACTGAAAATATGAGAGTAATGCGTCCAATGTACATTCCATTGGATTTTGATTAGTATGGGCTACAGACTGTTGGATAGATCTAGCGATGGATTTCTTATAAGAAAGATGAAATTCATTCAGCAAAGTGTTCAATAACACGCCCCATTGAGTTCGTTTGAAAATAAAACTCACACATATGAAAGTAATGTCTCCAGTATAATTTTGATTTTCAAAGAAAGATGAAATAAGTTTATAAAAGTGATCAAGATAATGACTCGATAACACGCTGCATTGAGACCATTATCATCATTTGGCAATAAAACTCTCATAAATGCACACATGCATAATATATTGAAAGTGATGTGTCCAATATCTTTATTTGATTTTGATTACTATGGATCGTTAGATAGATATCGACAATGTGGAGATAGATATAGATAGATGGATTCTAGGTGCGAAGGGTCTCTGCCCATAATAATGTAGGGGAAAAATGTTACTTCTCTCCATATGGCTGGAAAATGGTTATCTGACAAGAAAGAAGAAATTAGCATCCCCAAATAAAAGGGTGCCAATTCTTACCTTGTTGAGATCATTTGGCTACCAACCAGACACACATATCTGCTTATAAATGAAAGTGCTGTGTACAAAAGGGATATTTTATTCTATATTTTATTAGTATGGATGTTTGATAGATCTATAGGGATGGATTTGAATGTCAGAAAAGTCTCTATTCATCACTGGATATCGCTAGATAGATCTATAATGTAGAGATAGACTTTAGGTCAAAAGAGTGAGAAGAAATATAACTTCTCTCCATATGGTCGGAAAGCTATCATCCCGCAAGAAAGAAGAATTTAATGCAAAAAGACAACTGTCACTTCTTAAAATCGTTAACACACTTTGATAAGATCATTTGGCTATGGAACACACATGAAAGTGCTGTGTCCAATATATAAAATATGGCTATTTGATTTTGAATAATATGGATTGCTTGATTGATAGATCTAGGGATGCAGTATTTCAGGCCAGCAGAGTTTCTACTCACAGCGCGCTGAAGAAAAAAAATCTCGCCATATGGCCGGAAAATCTGACAAGTAAAAATAAATTAACGCTCAGGACAATTGCCACTTCTTCAAATTGACAACACAATGTGTCGAGATCATTTGGCTATCAAACATATATCTACATATTGAAAGTGCTGTGTCCAATATGGATATTTGATGTTGATTAGTATGAATCCTTGGATAGAACTAGGGATGCATTTCTAGGTCATTTATTCTCTCTCCGTATCGCCGACAGAAAGATCGGTAGCTACTCTCCATATGGTTGGAAAATTGTTGCCAATTTTGTACTACAAACCGAAGGACCAATCTCACATTGAAAAGGACACTCAACCTCTATCTGGCAAAACTGTGTGATGCACATGTTGTTATTCATCTATTAAGTTGCTTGAATCATAATTACTAGAATATTCCACACCAAAAGCATGTGTATGTTTTAATTGTCTAAAGGGAAATCTGATCAGATAATTGAAGTTAAGGATGAACAATCGATCAGAAGATTATTCTGAGCTTATATAATGTGCAAACTACTTTGAGCTATGTTTTGCAATAAGACACAATGCCAGTTCCAGACACCTCATTTCTTATCTATACACCTCACAATCTGTTAACAAGTTGAGAGAAGAAAATTACCCCTAATCCTCAACAATTATATTTCCAACCAAGATGTGGATGCGCAACAATATTTTAAACATGGGATTAAACTGCTTCAAGCAATATTTTGCAATCGGCACCTCCAAGTCTTGAATAATGAGATAAGAGAAAAAGCCGATGAAAACCCTCAAAAGCCCATAATTCCCAAGCACGATCAATCTGAAAGCCTAGTAAGCAGTTTTGAGTCTGCCACTGCCAGACATATTTCGCTATTGGCACAATGTCGGGGAGTAAAGGAACCCTTTATTTGCTGCAACTTATAAAGAATATAAAGAAAAAGAGAAAACCTGCTGAAAACCTTGAAAATCATTATTCTCAACAAGACTGGGACCAGCACGATTATTTGAATTCCTCGAGTCTTCAAGCTATGTTTTCAAAATTGGCACAATGTCTGTCAGATTGTAAGAAAGCCTTTATTCGTTGCACCTTTTATATAACCTTGAATATATACATTTGTAAACTAAGATAAGAGAAAAATATGTTAAAAACCTTGAAAATCAATCAATATTCTCAACCAGAATAGGACAAGCATTCATGATTATTTGAATTCCTGTAGTACTGCTATTGAGCTATGAATTTCTATGTTTTGCAAATTGGCACAATGTCAGAAAGCTGCACCTTAAAACCTTGAATACACATTTCATAAACTATAAAGATAAGAGGAAAAACAGTTAATAAAAACCTTGAAAATCACCAAATATTCAACAATGGGACGAGCATGATCATTCTTGAAGTCTCAGATCAATTACATTTGATCTGCTGCTGACAATGTTAATTTCCCCGCATCAGCTGAAATTGGGGAATAAAAACGCTCAATACCTACATGCGGCTTCCTTTGGGGTTACGCAACTATTGTGAGGAATGAATCACGGATAAGAGTTTTAAATGTTAAAATACTAAGAGAAACCATTTCAAGAAAAGAGCGAAATAACCTTGAATTCAAAGAGTACCATCGTAATGTCAACTTAAAGGGGACCACCGGGCAAATAACAACACATTATTATATGTTTTGGTGCTGTTTTGTGATATCAAATAGATACCCAGCATTTTGCAAAGCGTTGTGTTATTCATAAACAAAGCAATTAATTTCCACCACTTACGGAACCACTACTATTTCCTGGTTCCTGGTTTGTGAGTGCGCCAATGCTATTCACGCGTACGTTTGTAGGCAATAGAATCACAGGCAATTCGCTTGCTCCGCACGCAGTAGTCTTCGCAATTCAGACCGCATTAACGCATGCTTTAGAATGGTGATGCGTTTTCCAATTATACATTTTTTTCTGAAAACATTTTTTTTGTGAACTTGTTGATGGAATGGAATACTAAAGATGTCACCTTTCTATAATAAGAATATTAGTTTAAGGTGGTGGTACCCTTTAAAGTTAAGTTTAAACAGAGTACTTGCCGCAGAAGTTGATTCAGACAGAAGCGGCCTCAAAACCATCAGTTTTTCAAAGCAGTTTTAACCAAATATCAAAGCTCGTTATAAATCTACAAGTTTACAATGCACATGTATACATGGATATAAGAGGCAGTTTAGAAACAAATGTCAGAAGTCAGAAAATATCTTCAAATTTTGTAGCATTTTAATTGTTTAAAATACCTGCTTTGGCATGCGCCACAAATTTAAAATGCAATAATGGTACACACAAAATGTGTGGAACGCATGTAGTAACCCCTTACAGAAAGAAGTAGATGGTTAATACATTTAAATAACATAACATTTAATTCAGGAAATGAATCATGACTATTGCAAATTGATTTGATGGAATATAGAAAAGGAATAGATTTTTACAGAATTTCAATAAAAAATGTGCATTTAATTCGGGAAATTAATCATGAATATCTAAAAACGAGTAGGAAATGATAAGGAAACTCACCACGATGTTAATATGGCAGGGGGCTCTGGCCTTGGGCCTTCTCTGGACCAATGACATGACCACATCACAGTCCGAATCAGACATTGTTGTGGATCAAATTGTCAATCATCAATCAAAAGCAAATACAGGAAAATATCACAAATTCAGCAACAAGGAAGCCCGTAGAGAGATCTATCTATTTCCAAATTGCTGGCTTGCAAATTGATAGATCTACAAGTTAATTGAAAATCTGCTTCGGATTATGTCTGCGGACGATGCACAAATTAATTTACCCTCGGGCGTAGCGGACAAAACTTGTTCCATTATCTTTAAAGATTTTCTTTGGTATACGTTAAAGAGAGGCACAACGTAAGAACAAAAGGCCAAAGCAGAAGTGACGCATCATCATACAAGTACTCGTGGGCAAAGGACGTTCCTCTTTTGTATTGAACTAAGTATGTCATCACGCTGGGCATCACTCATTACTCCTCACTCGGCGAGGCATCCTGATTGAATGAATGAATGAATTCAGGAAGGTGAGGAAGAAATCAAAGAAAGGAGGACAGCGGACGAGATCACGTTTGCTTGTGAGATGCTGATGATGATGATGTGCACCACATGATCATGCGGATGAGATTGGATGCTGTGGAGTAAGTCGACCAGTTCATCTCACGACAGGAAAGCCCTGCAGCTCTACGTGTACATGTAACAAATCGCTGCTATTAGAGATTTCGTAGCAACACGACAGACTTTTCCCCATCAACTACAGGCATTCAACGTCCTCACCACAGCTGTTGTGTAGCTTTTTGTTTAATCATGATATTTCAAAGCGCATCACTTTTTTAAAGGATGTCGCTTTCTCTACTTAAAATTACAACAAATAATCAAATTGCACTCTGAAGAAAGAAAGAGACCAAGTTTGCGAATACTTTCAGCAACTAGATCTCGAGTTTGCTTTAAAAATGCTCCCAAAAACTTCTAATCCCTTTTTTTTCTTCAATCATTAGTCATTAGCCATTTGCCAGGCCTGAGAGAGGAAAAGGTATCAAATGTATCAAATAGAAATGTCTCTAGCGAGACGATGCAGCCCACACATTCACCCTCTCCGGTTACACCAGATATTGATAGTCGACGGGGCGCATGTGGGTTTAAGGTTCTAGGTTTTTCTCATTTGTGATGGATGGATAGATGGATGGATGGGTGGGGGGTGTTGTGAGAAGACGAACGGAGTGTGCATGCGCGTTTGCGCCGCGTACGTCCCAACGGTGCGCCGTTCAGCCCCCTAGATGTTGGCGAGGAGCTCGCGTATCACCTGAGGGATATGGAAAACGATCACGGCATCAGACGACAAATTGTCTGAGGTGTGAGTGACAGCCTGGTGACTATTAAAATACAAAGCGGTATGTCGAATTGCCGCAGGAAGCCTGAGTCACATTAGTCAGGCAACATGAATGTCGGTAATAAAGAATGTATTATAATTGAAAACAAATCAACATTCAGCCTTGCCAACGTTCAAGTCATTGTTGCAGTAAACATTCAGTCAAATCCAAGAGATAGAGATTGTGAATCCTTTGAGAAGTGAAGAACAAAAGACGTAATTAAAACACCTGGCAGTAGCGAGTTTTCCTTCGAGAATGAATACTCTGGCTTCTTGTGTTCAACTAGGTGATTCACAGAAGAGGTTGAATAAAACATTGGCAGCGTTTCAAAATGTTAATCTTATGCCAATTTCTTTCTTCTTTTCTTTATGGCACTGGCAGTGGACTCGTTGATTGTCTTCTAAAAAAGAACAAATCTAGTTTCAAGAATGATTCCAAATCAAATCATGGTTTTTCCAACTGTGCTTCACCAGGACCAAATTACGTTCTCCCGTCCCGTACCAGCACTGCAATGTTATATCACTTGTAGAGCCCATGCAGCTGGTCCTTGGTCAGTCCAAGGTAAACATACCAGTCAGTAGGTACATATATACCGGTGGGTAACGTACTGCAGTCAGCTGAAATCCTATATGCTCAATTGCTCATTATGTTCGCTAGAGCCAAGCATGACTTGGCTGGTACCGGTGGGAGCTTTTTCCTTCTTTTCCACCGTTCATTCGCTCTCTTTCTCTCTCTTCTTTATTTTTTATGAATGTGAACCTGACATTGCTACTAGAGCTAGAGAGGGAGAGAGAGAGAGAGAAGCTGAGAGTCGAGTCTTGCTGTGTGGAGCGGTGCGGTGCGGTGTTTCAACACCAGTCGTCAGTCATTCAATGTCCGGTAGAGCTGGTCACGTGATCGGGGGAAGTTCAATTGCACGCTGCATGCACCGATGGGCATTGCAATATATCCTGTCTTGTAGTTGTAATGTAGTATCGTAGCATGCATGTATACACACACACTCGGGGGAAATGAACTTAGCAGTTGGATGCGCCAGGAACATTATAATTCACACATCCTTGGCCAGCATTGGTGATTTACAAAATGTGTTTATATGTATGTTGCGTATAAAATGTGTTTATATGTTTATGTGTGTCTGTATGCACGAGTCTACATGTTTTTATGTGTTAATGTGTATGTGAATCTGTAAATGTTAGCGCACATCTCCATACATATCTAATATGATGAGTATGTTGGTCTGTACGTGTGTGAGTGTGTGTCCTTGTGTGAGTATGTCTGTGTCTGTGTATAAAATAACTGCATGTCTGTGTGTGTAGATGTTTGTGTTATCTGCATGTGTGTGTGTGTGTGTGTGTGTGTTTAAAAAAAAAAAAAAAGTGTGTGCAGTTGTGTGTGTGTGCAATCCTAGATATACATTGGAGGTTATCAATGTTTGTTAATCATTGGTGTGTTTGTGTGCCATTTGCTGCCTTGTCCCCAAACAGGATAAAGGTGATAATTAACCAATTACGTCATGTCATGTCATGTCCAGTATTGCCTCAGTACATTTAAAGATTCTGTCAGGAATTTGCATTCCAAGAATCTGAAGAAAAAAAAACATGAACAGATAATGTTACGATACAAAATGAAAATTCATGTTTTATGCACCAATGTCCTACCATATATTATTTTTAAATAATTATTTGCGGAAAAACTTATTTTCAGAAACGCAATATTCAATGGAATTATCTGTTAAAATGTTCATGAAAAAAGTCAAAGTCACAGTAAAAATGTGACACCAGTATTTACAATTTAATATGTTCCCTACTGGATTTTCAATCCCCAAATAGTTAATACAGGGCTTATACCAGGTTCCCATGGTAATGGGTTTACTGTAAATTTCAAATCCCTGATATTTCCTTTACTTAGGGCTTTGCTTTTCAGAACATATAACTTCATAAACCTTGATGAGCCTCAAAACAGTCACTCCCCCCCCCCCCCCCCCCCCAATAAAAATAAACATAAACGTTGTCATCAGATAGACTGTGTATATTGGCTGCTAGCCACTATGCAAAGAATGTTTATAATGTATATGTATAGAGTAAATCCAGTCAGTGTGTGTGTTTGTGGGGTGGGGGGTGGGGGTTGCATGGAAACTAATGACTTTAACTCGTATCAAATTTTGCTGACCCAAAATCGCACGCTGAAAATGTATGAAACTTGTGCCAATCAAATTTGACTTATAAAAACTAAACATGTTGGTGGTTCGACCTTATATAGGTCTCGTGTTGCGGTAGCTTGAATCAATTATGGTGGCCCAAATCTCAATTTTGATGGCCTGATCTCATTTGTAACATGTATGCGTTCAATCTCAATTTAGGCGGCCCGGGACAGCGGGAACAGGGCTAATTTCAAGAACTAAGTTTGTGAGACTAGGGCCCAAGGGTAGGAAATACACGGGGGCTGAGGGCGACTTTGCCCCCTAATTTTCAAAATAGCCCCCTGAAATGAGTAGGTAGCCCCTAAAATTACCATGTAGGGTATTATGGGAAATATTTTGTGATATCCATCAGATTGAAAAAGTAGCCCCCTAAAATTAAAAATGTATTCTTTCCTTGCTTGGGCCCAGGAAGCAGAGCCCATCACTCCCTCCCCCAGCTGACAGAATGTTTATACTCGCTAATAGTCCATATGCCAAGCATCTAATTTTTTAGTTGGCCCGATTTCATTTTGTTGGCCCTGACCAGCTGGGCCCAATTTGCTTATTCCCACACTGCATTTATGTCTCTACATTAATGCGCTCATCACTCCCTCCCCCAGCTGACAGAATGTTTACGTTTGCTGATAGTCGATATATGCCAATCATGCAACAAAGCCTCCAGAGAGGAAGGTCCCATACATTAGCCTTAGGTAACTTGCTGCTTGGTCTACACCTATTTGGTCTTCTCCAATTTGGTCTAAATCGATTTGGTCTAAACCGATTTGGTCCACACACTACTTCCATTCCGCTTACTAGCAAAATCAGAATTCAGAAGCTAAGTATTAGGGATTAGGGATTAGGATTAGGATTAAGGTTTAATAGGGCTTGGGTTAGGGTTATAGCCCGGTCACATATCAACGGATTGCGCAAACGGATGTCAAACGGAGAGCTAAATTTTCCATCCGTTCTATACGTTCCTTGTCCGGTGATGTACGTTGTTCTATGTTTTGTACATGAAGCAATGGAGACGACTTTCATCACCGGATAATTTAATTTCGCAAATTGTCTATTCGTTGGGCATACGTTTCCGATATCCGTTGATATCTGACCGGGCCATTAGAAGTAATTGGAGTTGAGCAAATTGGCAAGCTTCAGTCATCAATTAGTAGAACAGGGTCCCATCGAAGAAAGAGATGCAATCGATTATAAAGTTGCAATCATTTGCAAGTCAGACTCAGAGCAAATCTGATTGGCTCAAATGTGCATATTTTCTGACTTGCAATTAATTGCAACTTTACAATCGATTGCAACTCTTTCTGCAAACGGGCCCCCACGTGAGACTGAGTCTCTGAGACCAAATGGGTATAGACCTAGCAATCATGTGCATTACATTAGTCGATTAGTTATTTGATACGTATGGATTACCGATTGAGACGAACTCATAAGCTCGTCACCCAGTTTCCATTGTGGGTCATTCCCATCTACTTGATGACATTTTAATCATTGCTAACTTTTTTAAATGGAAACCCTCGCCATTTCGCAATTAGAATACATTTACCACACGCCGCACGTGTAATGACATTGTCACAAAGCCCACACTACATTACCATTACAACCATTATTGGGCGATATTATTGGTATGAAAGCAGCATAATTCCCCACTGTATCCCGGTGAAACTGAAAATCCTTTTGCACTGCTCTGCTGTTAATGGCCCGGTCAGATATCAACGGATAGCGGAAACGTATGCCCAACGAATAGACAATTTGCGAAATTAAATTATCCGGCGATGAAAGTCGTCTCCATTGCTTCATGTACAAAACATAGAACAACGTACATCACCGGACAAGGAACGGACAAGAAACGCATAGAACGGATGAAAAATTTAGCTCTCTGTTTGACATACGTTTGCGCAATCCGTTGATATGTGACCGGGCTATTACTTCTGATCTGTATTTCTTTTCCCTATTGCCTACAGCCCTTGTCACATATCACCCGATATCTTTAATTAACAGACGCCCCGACGGAGAGCAAAAATTTCAATCCGTTCGTCTCCGTTCGCGTGCGTTTCTTTTCCGTTTCTTATTTGGTGAATGCGTTCCTTGTCAGGAGATGTACGTTTTTCTACACAGTGGAATGTTTTGAGCATGAAGCAATGAAGACGACTTTCACCATCGGATAATTTGATTTCGCAAATTTTGGTTTCTGGCCACTCAAAGTTAAACAATCTTGTTTTTTACTTGCTTGACTGGGCCACAAGGCAAAAGGGTTAATTTCTAGCATTGCTTGATGTAATAATCCCCTTTTTTAAATGGCTATCTGGGATCGTTATTCAAATATTGTATTTAAGACAGAGATCTATACAGCTGGTAACTCATTCTTCATGCAAGGAACATCGTTACGAGAAGACGTACTTAGACCCTGATTTATTTCGATAACAAGTAACTAGTGGACCCACTGACACCCACTGCATACTAACAACCCTGAGCAACAGAGAGGCATGATCAACAGGTTAAAGGAAACCAAGAAGATTCTGTCACTGTTTTGTTTTTAATTTCCAAATCAATCAGTTCATTAGCTCAAATTAAAAATTTGAATCATCATTTAATTAAATCACCGTAACGAGTAAATCACACATAAAAGGCTGATAGGGTTTTAAAAAAGGAATTTCCAACAAAGGATACTTCTGCCCTTTTAAATCAAGCAAAGTGCCAATATAGTACACCCCTGGGTAGGCTTTTGCAAGAAATACATGTATTTTAACCCTTTAACGAGTGAACCTGTTTAAGCGGAGAATTAAAAAACGTTTAAAAAACATAACATAAGAAAAGTTTGGTTAAATCCTACCCCTTTAACACGAATATCCCATTAAAAGTTGTCCCATTATTAAAGCAAAGACTAGTACTAAGTACTGTATAACATAATAGAGTCCAAATATGACCCTTTAAAGTTGGCACATTTTGTTTTCAGCGACCGTGAAAGTGAAGCCAATTAGCACAAAATCACAGTAGAGCGGGATCGCAAATCAACAGTGGCACGGGTCTCATGCACCGATTCATTACATAGTAATTAGGGTCCGTTCACTCCCAATCAACACCACGGGCTTGTTTACGGGTCTAGACACGACACAGTGTGTTGCTTTGGCGCTTTGACCCGAAGGAAACATAATTAAAACGTTGCTTTGGTGCTTTGACGCGAAGGAAACATAATTAAAATGTCTCAATAACATGCAATAATTATGATTTGCATGTCCAGTGTTGTTTACCACTAGAATGAGACGCTGTCACCCAGACATACATAATGTACATACATGGCTATATCTCATTGTTTAAATGAAGTACGATGCTTGTATGACTGTTTGAGGCTTGTTTATGGTCCAGACATGACACGATGTGTTGCTTTGACGTGAAGGAAACATAATTATAATGTCTAATTGTTATTTTAAAGGCCTGTATGGTGTTTATCATTGAATTGAGACACCCCCCCCCCCCGCCCCCAACCACCATTCCTACGCCTCAAAATCAATTTTAATTATACATCGTATGACCACAAAAGACTTGTTTACAGTCAAGACTTGACACGATGTGTTGCTCTGACGTAGAGGAAACATAATTAAAACGTCTAATAAAAAAACAATTATAATTAAGGTCGGTATGGTGTTGTTTACTGTTGCCTACAAATCAAATTATACATGTATAGCACTTGTATGAATGTGCACGGCTTTACACTTACAGTCTAAACATCAGTGTTGCTTCGACGTGAAGGAAACATAATTAGAACGTTGAATAAACTGTCATTATAATCAAAGTCTGCATGGTGTTATTTAAGCCTGTTGAATTGAGAATTGAGACATAGCTCGACCAGCATAACAATAGCGTAAAGCATGCAATAGTGATAATTTGTTGTATCATATCAAGCGCTTTGTAAATCAAACCTATATATTATTAATAATGATCAATATTATCAATATTGTTTCTATGAATATAAGGAATATCCAGTGTATGAATGTTATTGTATTTTCATATGTTGTAAAGCAAACAATTTGTGGGGTTTAAAAATGTTCTTTGACAAGGAAAGTTGAAAAGCACTTTGCTATTTAGGGGCTGTGCATTCAAGAAAATAATGTACATGAATGAAAAAGCCGTTAAAGAGGCTTTTTGTAATATGCGCTATATAAATATATTTTATTATTATTATTATTGCACAGTAGTATCAAGCTCATTCATAATGGTGCCGTCACACCGCCCTACGTTTGTTTTGGGGTGTGTTCAAAACTACAAGGTCTGGGCATCTGAACTTTTGTTCAGGGAGCTATTGTCTGTTCATTCATGGGAGGTTATCTTTTCACGCATGTGAGATAATCTTTCCATTCATTCCCCACTGGTTGCCAACTGTTCTGATGATTTCACACAAAAGACCAAAGGAACTTTTACCTACTGCCCATGCAGCAAAGACATTAATCCTATAAACATAGCTTAGCAGAATTGTAAGGAAGGACTTCAGACAATGTTTATTAACCCTAATAAATTTAACCCATTGAGACCCCACAAGTATTGGGTAGCACAACAAAGTTGTGAAATATGATGCCCCAAGATAATTTTTTGTGGCTTCATGTAGCGCACAATATGTACATGTATATGGAGCTGTTACATACGAATCAATGAAAATGACAGAATGATAAGAGTGAATTTTGACAAGGAGCCAGTGAAGTGAATGTTGGGCGAGGAAAGAACTTCCTGTCTCGTAATCCAATCAACATCACCAAGGATTGAATGGAAAAACCCTGTCTGTACAATAGATGCAGTGTTGCGCAACATGATCATGAAGTAATATTGCTTTTTTAAATATGTTTTGTTCTATAGCGTATCACCTATTGATATTGCTCAGCGGGTGCTTCCACAAGCGCATGATATGTCACGATCATCTGTGCTTTAATTCGTGTCATGTTCCAAATCTCGTTTTATTTTGCTTTTGTTTTTTGTACTGTTGTATCTAGATTTGGGGGGTATTTTTCTGACATTTTTCGGGCAGGGGGGTCATTCAACAAGTAACAAGTTGTAGAATAAAAACTTATACAGTAATTGGCAAATAAAAATCTGATTTTAAAGATAGTCGATCATGTAATCTAAGGAAATGTAATGTGCGTTTTTGTTTTCAAGCGTAAATTCAAAGTGATAGTACTACATTAAATCTAAACAAAATCTAATGAGGGTGATTTTCCTTCCAGTTGCCTGCACATATGATTTTACATAAAAAACATACATGTATTCATTACTATGCCTCTAGAGCACACCATCAATACAAACTAGCGTGTAGTACTTGTTTTTTAAATCTGTCACAAGAGGGCAGCATTTCGAGCCAATAATAAACCCATTTGATTTGTCTCCTATCCTCGAATCTTTGCCTCAGACTGAATTCGCATCCAATATTTTATTCTGAACCATCATTACCAAACAGTACTGCACTGCATGACTGTACATAGCTTACCACGAGAGGGCAGCATTCAACTTTGCTTGCTGACAACATTGATGTATCCTGTCCCAAACTAATACCACAACTTTATACAGCGTACAGACATATTAGCACGGCATACTGCAGTTACTTGCATAAATGCAATAAAAAAGTAAAAGTATATAAAAGGGTGTGGCAATACACACATACAGGTACATTTATTTATAAATGTTACACACACACAAATGTACACACAGTGAATACAAGATCGCAGTGTGTTATTTAGGTTCGTCTTCATTGCTTTTTCACACATAACCAATGTATTCTCTATCTCATATTTCTGATAGTGAATGAAATGATATTGATTGCATTAAACAGAAAGGAAGGATATTATTAAAGTCAATTGAGTTGTATCACCTGTTCATACTGAGATGCTATTGCTTTAAAATATGATTAAAATCATATATATGTAAAAGGAAGATATCCACTTGAATATATTATACAATTTACTTATGTAATCACAAAATCCTTTTATCAATGTTTGTATTTCATAAGTGCTGATGAACTGATATGTTTGACCTTAACTGTACTTGTATGTTTACAAATCAGTACTGGGGCAGTGACTGCATGAGCAACCCCCCCCCCCCCCCCCCCCCCATATTGCAATTACTCTATGTACCGTATTTGTCGGTGTATTAACCGCTCCGGTGTATTAACCGCACCCCTAAAAATAAAAAAAAAATAAAAAATAAAAAAAAAAAAAAATGGTGGTTAATACGGTCGTGTATTAACCGCACCCCCCTTTTTTTTCTTTTTTTTTTTGAAAAAAAGTGCGGGTAATACACCGACAAATACGGTATGTACACACGTCTGTCTATAACTATATACCCTGCGTCTTATTCCAATAACTGGTTTTGACTGCTCCTGATGATAAAGGAAAATGTACACTGTATACGTACTGCATTCAAAGGAAGAATCGTTGGCCCTAACCCAAATGGAGATGATTTGATAGAGCAGAACCTAGTAATAAAGAAGTCTGATATATAACAAAACCCTCTCGTAACAAGATATATTCTTTTGTTTTTACCATGATATATTACACAATACCTGACATTGCTTTTTACAATCCCATGGTTCACGTTATAAGAGGGTTTCACTGTAAATATAAATACAAATGAACTCCCCATTGACTCGATTTGTGCTAATTATCTCAAGTTTAACCCTAAGCAGGTTAAAGCGGTAGCTGGTAGTGACTTCTGCCTATAGTATAGTGAAGAAAACACGACTAGTATGCAGATGCAATACCATGCCAATGCGACATAGGTCTTTAATACCCCATTTGGTGATGATTCAATAAATTATTAAATGTATGCATGCACGTTCCACTTCGAGTCAATTGTGCTAGTTATCATACGCTTAGTCATGAAGCGATTATTATATAGCAATATATGTGGAGATGCGACCGTTTCCAATGGTATAGGAGAAGAGACATATCTTTTCTCTATAAAACCTAATGCAGTTCCCTCGATATGTATTAAGTTTTAAAACCCACTGAATACAGTGCATTTGCTATAATTATAATAGGCAATCTACATAGCCCTAAAGATGTGAGTTATCTCTGACTTAGTACTGAGTGGGTTAATTTTTAAAAAAATGATTGTGACTGCTTCTGATGGTATAGGAGAAGAGAAATGTATTTGATATAATAAACCAATTCGATGATGCTTTCCTTGACCTTAACCAGCTGAAAGCAATTTGATTTGGTATAACATGCATTCTCCATAGCCATAATATTTAAGTTATCTCTTGCTTAGCCCTACATGGGTTGAAGCCAAGACTGGTTGTGACTGCTGATACTGTCTGATGGTATAGGAGAACAGAAATATAAACAGATGCAGATTCCTTGACCATAATGCACTGAAGACAATTTGATTTGGTTTTGTATAACATGAATTCTTTATAACCTTCACAAATGAGAAATCTCTCAGTGGGTTAACAAAATATGATACTGTTTTTACTGAGCTTTTGATGGTTTAATAGGAGAAGAGATATTTTATGAAATATATTAGCCGCATAAAAGAAAATTTGCTTTTTGGTATATAATATGCCATCTTCATTTATCCCTCACATCGGGTATATTATAATTAGACTCAGTCCTACATGGCTTAAAGCAGCATCACGTCTGATATTTCTTGGACTCGGCCCTAAATGGCTTAAAGGGCAATTCCAAGCAAACATTGACATAACTACTGATTTTTCAAATTCGTTGTACCATAACAAATTTGGTATCAAAAGAAAGCTAAAAGATTGAACTTTCCAAAAATGTATTTTGTTTTTGAAAAAAAAAATTGTAAACTATTATTTTATTGTTAATATATAGCATAAATTAATTTTCAGTTATTTTCACAAAACATTCAATTAAATATTAAGCATAAAAGAACTGCGAAAAGGAGTTTTCATAAAATTTTATTTCAGTGTTGAAAGGATCATTGCTTCAATTGTTCAGATGAATATCAATTTCATCATTTTCGCTCTTCGTTCCGCTTCAGTGACTGTCTCATTTACAATCATTAATATGTCACGGCGTTACACTAAAAACATATATTTTTAATATTTCTGGAAAAATATGAATGGGAATGAAATAATTTGTTGTTTTCTCTGTATTAGCCCATAGGGCTATAAAATGCATGCTTAATAGCAGCATTATCTTTTACCACTTATTAATATAATCAATATCAATTTGGTCACGGCGTTACGTTTTGTGTAACGCCGTGACGCTACCTACTGGATTCCCATTGACATAACACAGTAGACATAATCAAATAGTGTAAGATATTTTTTGTAGGTATGCTTGGGCATTACTCATGCTATAATTATATGAATAGGGTCAGTTGATAATGTTTCCATCTCAAAGTTACCTGAGTCATGTATGTGTATGAGTTGTATGTCCGTCTGTCTGTATGTGCATCTGTACATCAGTGTTTTTTTTTGTGCAATATCTCAAGAATCGTTGGATGGATTTCGTTCAAACTTTGTACAATCCATGTATTTAGAGGTACGGATTATTGGATATGATTTTGGTCCATGAGGTCAAAGGTCAAAGGTCACATAGCTAACAAATATGCAAAAATTATATTATTATCAAGATAGTTTGAGAATCCTTGAAGGATAACATGATAATAATACTGGTATGCGTCCAGTGAAGTATATGACCTGATTATGGAATGGGGACATGGGAGGTCATAGGTCAACAGGTCAAAATATTGTTGTTGTTTTTTGTTCTCACAATTAAGTTCCAGAATCAATGTTAGAAAGAGAACTGTAGGTAAAAGACAATTTTCTGAAACTGTTTGGGGCACAGGTCAAAGGTCACTCGGATAATTACCAATTCAAAAACAAACATTTACTAACTCTGAAATCATGTTACATGAAACAAATCACTTGCAAATATGCACTGTGCAGACCAAAAATTAAACATTTGTATGTTATTTTGAGAAACAAGGTCAAAGGTCAGATGTCAAAGGTCTCATATTTCATTGTTACATTTAAGTATGTATTTTGGTTTTAATATTTGATGGTTCCATTAACTAACTTCTGAAATAGATAAGAATTTCAATTATGTCCTAAAAGATTTTTTGATCAATAGAGGGCGCTGTGCTGCAAATTTGTGTCATGCGGATGATCATTTAATAGCATCTTGGTTATATCACCCATTCATCTAGTTCTTTATTGATTCTGGATCACTACATTAAAATTATATCATATTATTCATCTCTTTAATATCTCCCATATATATAACATGTACAATTCAGAGGTCACGGCGTTACAGTCACGGCGTTACAGTGCATAGATACATTTATGATATCATATTTACTATGAGCATTGGATTTTTTCTACATTTTTATTTGGATGTTCTAGCTTGATGTCTAGTACAAAGAATCAATGTGACAAAAGTGCAAAATGTTCCTGTAGTTCACAGAGTTTACTTAGTTTCTTAGCATGTAAGAAACCCATGTCTTTTTGCCGTCACGGTGTTACGGCAGATATTGATATTCATAATTAATAATTTATTGGGAATTTTGGTTTTCTTGCCTATTGTAAATTATTGGTAGGATAGTGGTTACAGATGCATATCAAAAGTTGGTTCTAGATATTTAGATTTTATGAGTTATTTGGACTTTCATTGTGAGAAACACCCTCTGACCGTCACGGCGTTTGCTTGGAATTGCCCTAAAGCAATAACTGGTACTGACTGCTTCTGATGTTTCGTGCATATAGGAAATGGGAGCAGGAGTTGTGATGGTAAATAGGAGAGGAGAATCAGAGTCTAATATATATGTAATATATATATGTTTGCTTCTAGGTATATAGAAGAGTATAAGTATTGCTTTTTGCTTCTGATGCATATGGTATAATATAGTAAATAAGAGTATAAGTATAAGTAATATATAATTGCTTCTGAGGGTATATAGGAGAGAGTCAGAGTTTAAAATATATATTTGCTTATGAAGGTATATAGGATAGGAGAGTATGCTTATGAAGGTATATATGATATGAGAGTATGCTTATGAAGGTATATAGGATATAATATTAGAGTATGCTTATGAAGGTATATGAGTGGAGAGTAAGAGTCATATATTTGCTTCTGGATGTATATAGAAGAGGAGAGTAAGAGTCTAATATATATTGCTTCTGAGTGTATATAGGAGAGAAGAATAAGAATCTAATATATATTTGCTTCTGATGTTTAACATATAGGAGCATAGTCTAATATATTTGCTGCATTCCCCGCAGGCCAGCTCTTCACAAACGATAATAACGCGCCGCTCTGATGGATGGAAGGTGGATGATTTTAATGCTATCATCTACATATATGTTTATATACATCATATATGCACTAGTTTGCAAGTAGTTCAAAATAGTTCAAAACGAATTTGCACTTTTATTTAATACATTTTTGTCTTCATTTAAGATGGTTATCAATCATATTAGACACTATATAAATCAAAAACATTATAATGTGTTGCATTTTTCAGATTATATCTTATGATGGACGATGGATGGATGATTTTATGCTACTGACCGTCTATGCATGCATGTACGCACATCACAAATGCACTGATTTGCAAGTAAACACTTCAAATTAACAACGTAAAAATTAATGTTTACTTAAATTTGTCCAACAATTTTGAGATATTATCATACAGGTTGAACGATTTTTATTAATATGCTACACACTTTACATAATGTTTGAGTGTGTATGCACGTCATAGATGCACTGGTTTGCAAGTAAACACTTGAAATAAATAACGTAAAACGTTAGCTTTCAATTCACCTTGTCAGGAATTAAAGGGTCTCTTTCTGTATTTTTTATTTTATTTATTTATTTTATTTTTTATTTTTATTTTTTTGGGGGGTGTGGGATTGTCAAGTATTAGGCATTTATAGGGTTAAACAGACCTGAGCCCATGTCATTTTCCCACTGCATATATACATGTACATTAGAAATGCACTGATTTGCAAAGTTCTAAACACTTTGGTAGTGAACAGATGTTAAATTGAAATACATTTTTGTGAAAATAATTATCTTATACCCTTAGGCTTCTTGTAGCAATTGCCAAGAGTGGGAGGCTTTTATGCATTGCATTATAACCTGTATGCAGATCACACCACATGCACTTTTCGCAAGCAAACCAGGGTAGGAAATACACGGGCTGAGGGCGATTTTGCCCCCTAATTTTCAAAATAGCCTCTTGAAATCAAGAGGTAGCCCTTAAAATTATTGTAGGGTATTATATGAAATATGTTGAGATATCCATCAGATTGAAAAAGTAGCCCCCTAAAATTAAAAATTAATTATTTCCTCGAAGCAAACACTTGAAGAAGAAAAACCAGAACGTCAATGACGTAGCGCTCATCCGCCATCTCGCAACATCAAATATCGCAAATTTCATGTGGTACACTTTTCAACTGGTCAAAAAATAAAAATTTGATGCCCTGGAAGGGACATGGGAAAAAATAAAAAAAATTTAAAAATAAATTTAAAAAATAAAAATAAAAATAAAAATGAATAAAATAAAAAACAAAAACAAACAAAACAAACAAACAAACAAAAAATAAAATTAAATTAAAAAAAATAAAAATAAAAATAGAAAAATAAATAAAAATTAAATTAAAAACAATTTTAAAAATTAAAAAATTAAAAATTTACCATAATTAATGAATGGAGAAAAATTTCAAAATTCTGTGTAGAAGTTTAGTGTACCAAAGTTAGCTCTACCAGATAAAGCAAACCAAATCAAAATCGGTTGAGAAATGAAGGAGAAGAAGCATTTTTGTGATTTCGAATAATTTGCATAAATTACCATAGATAATGAATTTCATGAATCTGTATAGAAGTTTGAAATCCCCCTCTTAGCCCTATCTTATGAAACCTAGCCCTATTAGATAAACCAAACAGAATGAAAATCGGTCGAGAAATGAAGGAGAAGAAGCATTTTTTGTGATTTCTGGAATAAATTTGCATAAATTACCATAATTAATTAATGGAGAAAAATTTCAAAATTCTGTGTAGAAGTTTAGTGTACCAAAGTTAGCTCTACCAGATAAAGCAAACCAAATCAAAATCGGTCGAGAAATGAAGGAGAAGAAGCATTTTTTGTGATTTTTGGAATAAATTTGCATAAATTACCATAATTAATTAATGGAGAAAAAGTTCAAAATTCTGTGTAGAAGTTTAGTGTACCAAAGTTAGCTCTACCAGATAAAGCAAACCAAATCAAAATCGGTCGAGAAATGAAGGAGAAGAAGCATTTTTTGTGATTTTTGGAATAAATTTGCATAAATTACCATAATTAATTAATGGAGAAAAATTTCAAAATTCTGTGTAGAAGTTTAGTGTACCAAAGTTAGCTCTACCAGATAAAGCAAACCAAATCAAAATCGGTCAAGAAATGAAGGAGAAGAAGCATTTTTTGTGATTTCGAATAAATTTGCATAAATTAGCATATATAATGAATTTCACGATTCTGTGTAGAAGTTTTAAATCCCCCTCCTAGCCCTATCTTATGAAACAATCAGAATCAAAATCGGTTGAAAAATAACGAAGAAGAAGCATTTTGAAAATTGTGGACGGACGGACGGACGGACGGACGGAAGGACGGACGGACGGAAGGACGGACGGAAGGACGGACGGAAGGACGGACGGACGGACGCCGGACGCAACGCCATGGCATAAGCTCATCGGGCCCTTCGGGCCGGATGAGCTAAAAATGCAGTTTGCAAGTTCTGTAGTGTCAGGATTTTAAAAATTGTAATAATTGAAGAATAACAATCAGGTTTGCAATTCAGAAGAACTTTTTACACAGGTATAGGTTTCCAGGTTAAAGGGATCTAGTAACTTTGTTGAGATGTGCAAAAACTGATGAATGGTTGATGCAATGTATACTGTTGTTATCTCATATGTCCTCAGGGTATTGTGTGAAAATTTCAGGTCAAATGGACAATGTATGGCCAAGTAATGAGCGAAAATGCAAAGTGATATTGGGTGATATTCACCAACTCACTGCATTCACTTTGTACAGGGATGAAAATCTCGCCCGGAGATTTTCTTATCTAAATACTTCAATCATACATATCTTTGTAATGAAAGGGAAATTTGAAAAACCGAAAGCTGTCCCATGATTTTATTGTTAATACGAATACAACAAGGTATAAAGGAACCGCTAGAATTACAATTTTATTTTGAGGATTTGGACAATGTTACTAAGTCCCTTTAACGCTAGAGAAATACAAATGCATTTTTCAATTTTTCAGGCAGGATTTGATTTTAAACCATGCATGTAGCATATAAAGCATAATGCAGGGCTCGACACTGGCACTTGCCCGCTTGCCCGGGGCAAGTAAAAATTGATGTCGGGCAAGTAAAATTTCATAAATGGTTTGCTTGCCCGATTGGGCAACTTAACTTTCTCTTTAGCTGCGAGAGTAGAATGTTATTCCTTACATGTAGATCTCATATAGAAGTAAGCGGGCAAGTAAATTTTGTGTTTGGGCAAGTAAAATTTGAACATTTATGATTTTACTTGCCCGAACGGGCCAGTAGAGAAAAAAGTTAGTGTGGAGGCTTGCATAATGCACAAGAATGTGGAGCTATTAGATCACATATCAATGCACATTTAACTTTAGACTTAGAGTCAGTTGTATGTTTTGTAAACACTTTGTGAGTTGCTACCAAGTGATAAATTTGTCCAGTGAACCACATATTTTTTATGTAATGAACTTGAAGGTTTGCAAGAATGTTAATCCTTCATTCTATAGTACATAATTCCAATCACCTTGTGCATGTTTTCTGACAGACTCGAAGGATTATCAAAATCAAATATTAATGCTTCCTTCTATTGTACATTTAAATCCTGTGAGTACATTCTGTCAATGTCAATCAGAAGGAGACAAAAGTTTATCCTTATTAAAATGTTGGATTAAAACCGTAGCGGAAAAAAATTTAACCATTTTTGCGGGGGCTTCTTTTCGAGCTTGATGTGAAAATAATGTTCACATACATGGGGAACTCTGTAACAAGTTACAGGGGCTCTTTTTTATGAATTTAAGGGCTCTTTTGGGACATTTTGGGGAGGAACTTTTTATTAAAACCTACATATTAAACCAAGAAATACACATGAAATGTATACTGTTACATGAGTGTGGATACATTTAAATTACTATATCAGTTCCCTACAGGTGGTCTTAGATATATTAATTATCACAATATCTTTGTGTACATGTAGTGCATGTACACATTATAAAATGATAAAGCCATAGTCTTTTTAGGATTAATGTTCACACTGAAACTGAAACTAATAGATACTGTATATATGCATTCTACTGCATGATGACGAAATAAAGCTATTTCCCAAGCGTCAAAATTAGATTTCACATCATGAACACGGTGACGTATATTTAAACAAATTTGCACAAATTTAGGACAAAATGAGACAAAATTATTCTGACGGTTTCTTTTTTCAGCCAAAGTACTGGAAACTGTTCTGCGCAAGTGAACTCTACAAGTATGTTAATTTACGGGGGCTCTTTTGGGGCATTTGGGGGGCTACATAAAAATGCAATGCGTCACTGCAATGTGTATACAGGCATGATCTGGTCATGATGAGAATTTGGTTCAATTCTAAGCAGCCAAATTAGATTTCACAGCGTGAACATGATGACGTATGCGCACTCACAAAACTGGAACATTGCGCAATTTTTCCAGAGCTACGTGTACCTTTCCTTTCAATCTTGCTCTGATATTGTTGTGTATTAAAGGTATCTAGTAACTATGTTGACATGTGCAAAAACTAAAGAAGGGTTGATAAAATGTGTATATCTGTGATCTGATTTGTCCACCCAGTGATGTTTGAAAACCCCATGGTAAATTAATGTTGTATGACCGCTTAATGAGCAAATAAGCAAAGTTATATTTTCTAACTCATTGCACTAACTGTTATTAACAGTTGAATGTCTCCCATGAAGACTTTCAAATCCAAACACTTCAATCATAAACACCTTTACAATGAAAGAGAGATTTGGAAAACCGAAACCTATTCCATGCTTCTATTTGGTAATAAAAATACAGCATTTTATTTACGAACCGCTAGAGTTCTAACTAAGTTTTATGGATTTAAATTTGTTACTAGGTCCCTTTATACATGTTCTGTATAATGATGGGGAGTCTTAGGCATCATTGGGGGTAAATTGCCCTATTAAATTCCATGTATTTTGTCTTTTTTTACTGGGGCCAGAAAAGAACTGGATATACATGTGACGTGCAGACTCACATTCAGAACATGATTAAATTATGATTACGGCAGCTTCTATGGTGTGACTGTTTACTTTGTAAAATTTCCTGTAGCACCATGCATGTTATAATCCTAAAAAGAACTGTTTAAAAACTGGTAGATGGAGTTGATCAGGATAAGAGATGAGTATTCTTTCTGAGAAGGAGAGACAGAGAGCTTAAAGAAGATTGATTTTTCTTGAAGTTCCAAACATAATTTTTTGAAAAAATACTGGTAGAGAAAGGCAATTACAGATTTATAAAAAAAAAAAAGAGCGGATAGATAAGAGATGAGTATTCTTTCTGAGAGGGAGAGACAGAGAGCCTAAGAAGATACATTTTTCTTGAAGTTCCAAACATAACTTTTTGAAAAAATACTGGTAGAGAACTTAAGCAATGACAGATTTATAAAAAAACAAAGAGCGGAAAACATTTGTTCATGAAATGCAATGACAGGTGTATTGTTTTATTTTCTCAATTAGGGAAAGAGAAATTGTTAGACAGAAATTGAAACTAATGTAAGTGTTTTATCATACTTATAAATGATTAAACTGGCTTTAGTTTACATTTTCCCTCTTGGTAAATAAAAAATGATGTCTATTTATAACAGGCCAGGTTTTGGACTGTAAAAGCAAGGCCCTACGTGGAGAAGGCATCTATACAGCGTATATATAACGTTTTTTTAAACTAAATTTGATTCTTGAAATTGTCTTCAGATTCCCAGTCATCACATTTTGCGAAACGTGAAAAGAGGAATACCATCCATTAAGGAAGGTAAGAAAATGCCTGTATGCAAGTAAAATGTGTGCTACATGTAGTTCCCATGGTAACCATCGTAGAGCTATTATAATAATGGTCTTTACTTGTCACCAGTAGTAAATGTCACCCTTTAGATATAATTACTGCAGAGCAACAACAAAAACCTATTAAAAACAGAAAAACATCCCACTCAATTCTTGTTATTCAAACTAACAAGGAAAAACGTTTCCTATAAAGTCAATAGTTTTCATTCAACAGTTTACAATTAATTTTCAAAAAATATGACTAGAATTAAAGAGAATATTGAAATAATATATTTAATTTTCTTTCAACATTTAACATTTATAAATATCAATTAATCAGCCATTTCCTTCTAAACGTAGCTCTTTTGATAGTTTACATACTACCTTTTAATTTATCTTTACCTAACTCTTACATTATGTACACACAATAATCCATTCTTCTAGTCATTTGAAATATAATTTGAGTTTTAAAGAGCAAATGAAAATGATTGATGAAGCCGGGTAAAGAAACAAGCTCTAACTGCGCTACTTTAGCGGCAAACGAGTGGTAATATATTCACGGCCTCCTCCCAATTTCTCTTCATTTTCTTCGTTTACTGTGACAACCAAATACATCAAGTTGATGCGATGAAATGCTGGGGCCTTTATTCGGGGGAGACTCGACGCATTTACAGATAATCGGTCTTTGCATTTTTCCCGTCTTTCTGCAAATAATACATATAAATATAATTTTATTTCTGTTAATGGATACCTCCTATTTCTGCGTAGCATGGATGTCTTATTGAGCTGTTTGTAACTTAGATACTTAAGATGATGGATTTCCGTTGCCTGGCTAAGTATGCAGTCCTGCACGTTCTAACAGTTCCACGAATCTTGTAAATCCTTTATAGAGTTTGAAGAGATGGGAAATTTTTAATCATGCATGGATCTTTAACTGTTAATATATGCTTAAATATGGTCAATCAATTGCATTTGAGATAGCAATTTAGCGAAGTGGGAAGGAACCATCATGTTCATAAAAAAAGGCTCATAATCGCCTTTTTTTCATTAATGTGATTAATTTGTGCTGCTACATGTATGCAATATTTGTTGGCAATTATATGAATATTCTCCAATTGTTCTACCTGAAATTGACTAATATTTTAAATGACATAATTTTAGATTCCTATCAACCAATGATATGGTAAAATGTAAAGAACTTATTTATTTAAGATGATTATCAATCATCTTAGATGTTATATTAATTGAAACATCATCAGCATATATATTGACATGTAGGCTCCAATTGTGATGTCAACTCTAGTATAGTCGAGGAAAAATGTATTCAAAACTGTTCTACAGACAGAAAAATATATGAATTCTTGTAGGCAGTCAAAAAATGCATAAAAGTTTAACGAGGATGAAATAAAATATAAGTTTATGTTTATTTTTCAAGGCTGCACATGTATTAAAGTTAATCATCTAAAATATTTTGCATTGATATTTTTTTCGAATTTACAGGGGCTGTCTGTGAATTTTGTGGGCCCTTTTAACCATTTTGTAGCCTCTACACAATCTTTGCATTTTACAGTTTGTCCATGTATAATGTATGATGCATGCAATATGTATGACAAATTGCAAAATGCATTAACATACACATGTATAGCGCCACACCCATAATCTTGCTATTACAGTTGCCATGGTAAAAACAGCATGAGCTTAGAACTTTTTTTTTTTTACATCGCCTCTTCTATGATGCTCCTTTTCTCTTGAATATTATTTTATTTCTTTAGTTTTCTCAATTTGTATATTTCCTGAATAGTAAAGATTCTCGAGGCAGTAATTTTGCTGGTCTACTTGCACACTACTAGGCAATATGTGACCGGCTATAGCAAAAACCCTGCACTTGTCGGTAAAAATCAAAATGTAGATTTTCATACCATTAGAAAGGCCCCATTACAAGCTTTCATTTGATGCTTTGTTCTAACAAAGTTGCCAATAATTGGCGAAGATATGATTGTTTCGATTTTACAATCATAGGTCTATTACACACGTAAGGAACTTAAAATGCCCATTTATTCAAAACATGAATTACTGACAAGTGCAGGGTTTTGCGCATTTATAGTTTTGCGAAGGTCAACATCTAGCAGTCATGTATTTGTATGAGTAGCTTTACAATGTTTGTAATGTATAACAGTGAATTAACCTACCTTTTCAGTACAATTGAAATGAAAATTAACTTTTACGGGGGGAAATGAAGATACAGGTAGTCCAGACTTCAACGTTTCTATTTATTTGCAAAGTCAGAGGCAATAAGGTGCATTTTGGGACAAATAAAATAGGGACCTGGGATACGAAGTTCAAGTCTCTGAAAAGGCTTCACATGCAGGCACCTGGTATTCCGGGCCCCCAAGTAAGCAGATGAAGGCATCATTCCCCCCCCCCCCCAAAGAATCAATCCCCCCCCCCCCCCAGAATCCCCCAGTTTCCCCACCAGTCAATCTGTTCTAACCTGGTATCCCAGGTCCCCAAAAGCTAGTAATCAGGTTAATGCATTCATTTTTTCCAAGATTCATCCAGTTTCCTCCACTAGATATTCTGTTCAAATCTTCCATATAATTTAATTTGTTGATGTTTTATTATGTTTGATTCTGAATATCATTTTCAGTGTTTAGGGGCGATTCCAAAGGTATCGGGGGCGAATCGCCCTTTGCCCCCATGTATTATTTTGGTTGCGCCCCAATATCAATTTTTTTTCTTCTTTTTTCTGAACCTGGTATCCCAGGTCCCCAAAAAGCTAATAATCTGGTTTAAAACGCATTCATTTTTCCAAGATACCCCCAGTTTCCTTGGGTTCTGTTCAAATCTTCCATTTTATTTAGTTTTCTATGTTTTATTTTGTTTGATTCTGAATATCATTTTCAGTGTTTAATCCTGCACTCCCCCCCCCCCCCCCCCCTCCCCCGCACCAATATCAATTCTTTTTAATAATTTTTCTGAACCTGGTATCCCAGGTACCCAAAGCTAGTTATTAGGCTAACGCTAACGCATTTTATTTAGTTTTCTATTTTTTATTTTGTTTTATTCTGAATATCATTTTCACCATCAATTTTCTCCCCTCCCCCAAGATAAATCTTTTTATATTGTTTTTCTGAACATAAATCCTTTTCCAGGGCATACCTTTTCATAGTTCCCTCTAGTATCCCCCACAAGAAAAAATGCCAATCCTGCTTTAATGCGAAGACTTAGCATGAATATTTAATGCATAATGTACTTCACGAGGAGAAAACAGCAATATTTACCCCCATGGCATAGCATAATGGCAAGCTTAACTGCCCACAATGGCAGTTTTACTACATGTAGGCATGTTTTTTACTTATTTATTGTGATTACAATTTATGAAAACATGTCCCCAATCATTCTTACAAATACTTAGCATGAATATTAATCCATGTCATTGGGTGCGATTTTGAAGGACGTTAAGTTGATTTTTTTTCTTTTCAATTTGGGGGGCTATTTAAAGTGAGTTAAAATGCATATGCACCTTATTTTCTACATGAAGAGTTGTGCATACCATCTTCTATATGGTCCGAGCCTGAGCCTTCTCTATGTGACGCCAAATTTTCAGATGATAATTATGTCTAGTTTTGGGAATATTCATCTAAAATAATAGAGCTAAAACCACTTTCATATTACTTCTATCCATATCAATCGATGAAAGTACCAACAAAATTGGTAAACAAAGGTGAAAATTAATGTTGCCTGGGTATGCAACTCATATTGAACTAATTTCATTCGCTCGGCGAGCCTCGGCCCGAGGTGGCAAAAAACAAGTAAAAACAAGGAGCCCCTGATAAATCAGTTTTAATTTTGTTCCCTGGACAAAACAGTTTTTACTAGGCATATATATTAATTTTTTTCTGGACAGCACAGCTCGGCAATGACAAGGTGAAATTCAGCTTCCAAGTTTTTACCAGGTACGCGTCAATCTTCGGGACATCGCAATTGCAGTGATTCAGTTTTTTCTTGCTGTTTGTGAGGGCCGTTCCTTTTTAAAGTTTACTTTTGTTTTTGTTCTCAAGATTTAACCCTTACAAACAAATTTGTTTTAATTTTTTTTTTAAATATAACATGCCTTCTCAATAAAAAAAAAATAGGTGCGTGTCAATCTCTTGTTTCAACTGCAGTGATTACATTTTTGTTGCTTTAAGTGAAGGCCTTTTTTCTTTAAAAGTTTTATTTTGTTTTTGTTCTCAAGACTTAACCCCTTCAGAAAAATATACATATTTTTGGTAAAACATGCATTGTCAATAAACCAGGTACAGTGTATGCGTCAATCTCCTGTTGTAATTGCAGTGAATTCCATTTTAACTGGCTTTTTGTATTATAAAGGCCTTTTCTTTTTTAAGTCTACTTTTGTTTTTGTCCTCAAAATTTAACCCCAACAAAAAATATATTTCCTTTTTTCTTTTGATAACGCTCATTTTCAGTACAAACCCCAGCAAAAGAATTATTTGGGACCAGTCGTGAACAGGTTAAAGACAGACTGAGCTGTGCTGTACTCTGCCTGAAGCGATGCGAAATAGAGCTGCTGAGTTTTCACCAGGTACGCATGTATTGATCCCTCGCTTTTACATGCATTTTTTGTCTTCCTTTTTCTGACTATTTGTGAAGGGTTTCTTTACCTTTGTTTAATACATCTGACAAGTTTTGCTGCTTTGTTTTTGTGGTATTAAACACATAGCGCAATAATATGACTGCAGACTGCGCTATGATTAGCATGCCTAAAGCAAGGTAAACGAGCGTTTCTGACTTTCTGACAACTTTTTACCGAGCACGCATTGATTTCAAACCACAATTGCATTGATTTCTCTCTCTTTTCCGGCAGTTTATAAAGGCTTCTTTTTTTTTCCAGCTCAACCAGGTACCTTTCCTATGTGAATATGTTCACTGCCAATATTTCTTTACAAGTTTAAATGTTTTAGTTATAACCCCGTTCAAGACTATTTGATTTCCCTAAAACTTGTATTCTCCATCGACCCTAGCCCTAATAATTTGGGGACCCATCCTATATGGGTTAACACTCGGCACACTGTGCTGTCATTACATTGCATATGTACATGTCTAAAGAACTTGCCTGATTGCCCGGGGCAAGTAAAAATTGATGTTGGGCAAGTAAAAATTTCATACATGGTCTAGTTTGGTTGCCCAATTGGCGATCCAGTAACTTACATTTCTGCACAACTACATGTACAAGAGTAGAATGTAATTCCTGTGTGTAAATCTCACCTTGAAGGAAGCCGGCAAGTAAGTTTTAGATTTGGGCAAGTAAAATGTGAACATTTATGATTTTACTTGCCCAAATGGGCAAGTAGAGAAACCAGTTAGTGTGGAGGCTTGTCTAAAGCAAGGAAGTATGCAATACTATATATGCAAGCCTCCACACTAACTTTTTTCCTGAGTTGCCCGTTCGGGCAAGTCTCAAATCATAACTTTTCAAATTTTACTTGCCCGCTTACTTCTACAGGAGATTTAAAACTAAGGAATTCCATTATTCTCTAATAGTTGACCAATAATTTAGTTGCCCGATCGGGTAACCAAACTAGGGCATTTATGATATTTTACTTGCCCTACACAAATTTGTACTTGCCCCGGACAATAGGGCAAGTGCTAGTGTGAAGCCCTGCTATATGCATTCTTGGGACAGGTGTTATTTCCTATATTCAGGACAAGTTCATTTTTAGCATTGCTATATATTTAATCATGTGAAAACGGAAATTCTAAGCAAGTTTTCTCTCAATGCCTCAAATTGAATTTACGGCAACAACAATTAACAAATTTTCCATCTCAGTGTTTCAATTTACTATTTACACACAAACCACATGTTTGAATTGAATACATTATGCACAAATAAAATGTTTTTTATAAATTAGGAAAAGCGTTTTCTGAAATAACACAATATTTTGAGGCAATTCTCTTATTATTCCCCAAAAAAGTTTGTAAATTAAGATTCTTTGCAATATGGAGGTTTTCTCTAGACACCCAAAAAGAAATGTAAAACAATTTAATAAATTTATTCCATCTTAAATTTGTTGTTGTTCTATTCATACATAACCCACATGTATGTTTTTAAATATTACAAGAGCTTTCTTTGACGTAGCAACATATTTAAAAAACAAGTATCTTATTAGCCCCTTAACAAACACCTTTGCTACCTACAGGGTGTAAATTTGTCAAATGAAAATAATAAACCATATTTGTACGCAAATTTTCACTCATTGCCCACAAATCAAATATACTGTTAACAGTAATACATAATTAAATTACATCTATTTCCAAAGTTATTTTCATACACAACCCATATGTTTTCTAACAATTATGGAAGCTTTCTTTGACGTAACAAAATATTTTAAAATAAGTCTCTTATACATTAGACTTGTCTAATTGTAAGTCTAATATATATTACAAATTACACATTAAAAAATGATTTTTGGGTATATCAAAATAAGTTGGAATGGAAGCACATATCAATTATTTGCCTCCAGAATATTATTTTTGTAAAAGCGGAAATGATTTGCAATCAAATAAAACAAATTAAATTCTGATGTGAACGAATCTGACCCTATCGGATTTGGTATCAAATGACCTTTTACATGCTGTAGATCTTCAGCTTGTAAAGTGGAAATGCAGAAGCAGGAGCTCGCATTGATCAGATTCAATCTATAATGGATAACCTCGCATCACATTCAATCTATTATGTATAATTTGATTCAGGCATCCGATCTGTCTGCGCATCTCAAAGGCAACTTGTACGTGAACCTGTACGTTCAACTTCCTAATCGGCCGAAACCGGTAGATTACAGGTGTTGCCTTTGAACTACATTAGCTCTTGCAAATCATAAAAGAGCCTCCATCAATTACCCAATGATTCAATGAAAAGTAAATTTGCAACTAACTTATCAGTTTAAACCACCAGTACATAGGTGTTTTCATTGAACTAACCCCTGTAAATCATCAAAGAAAAACACAAAAAGAGTCGGTGGGAAAAAAGAAAGAAATTTGGAGACTACTTTTCAAGCTTGCCTGTATGAAAATAACACCCTAAATTTGTTTTTGCATTGAACTCTATAGAATTAATTGGGGGCTCTGTTATGACTTACCAGGGCTCTTTGGAACATTTCAGGGGCGATTCGACCCGATATATTGTGCTTTCATTTTCACAGAAAAGAGTTCAATGCAAAACAAATTTAAGAGTCTTTTTTTTTTCAATGCAAGCAAGTTAAAAAGATATAATACAGCACCTACAAAAATTCTTCCCAGCTACCTACATCCTTCACAAAGGTAGAGTATGCTTTGTAAACTGGACACTTGATACTAGTTTCACCTCAGATTTAATCTATTACAATGCATAATATGAATGGGGCATTCAGTCCACCCTGTGCACCTCACCTACATGTACATTAGGTACTTTAACACATGACTTCTGAACGACCAACATTGGTAGATTACATGTATTTCAATTGAACAAGCCACCGGAAATCATTAACAAATAAAACATTCTTGACAGAGTTCAATGCAAATCAAATTTTAGTGTCATTTTTATGCAGGTAAGTAACTGAAAAGACCTCCACACCCAATATTTTCTCTATTGCCTGCTCCCTATTTATAATGTACAAGTACATACATGTACATTTTGTGAACTGGAAATTATGCATAATATGACGGGGCATTCAATCCGCTCTGTGCGTCTCACAGGCACTCGTACGTGTAACTTGCACCACTCCGGTAGATTACAGGTGTTTTAACTGACGTCATCACATAATTCTTGCTTTGTTTTCCCTCTCTTTCATATATATGCCAATTTATTAATAAAGTACCCCTTTTATCTTATGGTATTTTGGGCTCTTTCAGTACGAATTACCCTTTCATTCTTTTTATTTTGGGAATTTTCATTCCATATTTAAACCTAATCTCGAAAAAGAAACTTGGAAAAAAACCTTGGTCAGTGAACAAAATTGAGCTATTTATGCCGTGTCAACAACTGTAATGTGTAATTAACAGTTCTTAAGGATTTAAATCAAAAATATTGTATAGATTTATTCTTCTTTTCTTTAAAGAGACCTATATTCACTGACTCATATTCACTACATAGATTAAAGGGATCAATTAACTTTTAAGATTTTCCAAAAGTGATATCTGAGACTTTGATCAATATCATCATAACTTGTTAGATTCTTCTGAAAGATGAAACATGAAACATGACCACTATAGGCAGGTTGGCTGCTATAGACAGGGCAATATGGTATAACAATAAATCACTTTCATCATCATATGCAATGATCATGTACATTACATATTTAAAAAAACAGCACAATACAAACGTTTATCTAAAGAAGATAGTAAACTACCAAGCATATATACACAGTTGGGGTTTTAATGTATCAATTGGCCTGGCGACTATTTGACAATACAGATCTATATGTTTAAATGCATTTGGCACCCATCTCCCTGAAGATATTTCAATTACTAATATTTCCTTTAAATAAGAGTACAGGTATTTAAGGAATTACAATTTGAAACATCATTGGTGGACATATTGTAAAACTTGTAAAGTACATGTAGTACGTATTATGTGTAATACATGTTAAATGGCCTAGTAATACAAAATACCTGTAGCTTTGCCCACTTTGGGAGGGGGGGGGGGGGGGGTGGTGAATAATCAAGACATGTAAATATCTAAGATTTTGTATATTGAAAAACATTTGATACATGTTACATTCTTCAAAATCATGCATTCTTTTTATGTTCTGTGTTTTAGTTTTTTACTTTTTTTTTAAATACTCTGCTTCCGGTGAAATTTTGAAAACCTGTAATTGAACCAATTCTCCCCATGCAACTTATGTGTACCTTTAACCTGTTCACTACTAGATTGTGCATTGCATATCTATAGAGTTAATACACAGTACATCAGTTTCCCGTAGGCAATGGGTTAATATGAACATGATCAATGTAGTAGAGCAGTACCGGATCATAACTAAGTAGGTGTACATTGTACATGATGTAGGCCTTATGTAATATCAGATTTTCCACTCCACCACATAACATACATATCACAGGGCATGAAGGTGAATTCATTCATGACAAAAATCAATACCGAAGCATGTAGGCGCAAATATGTCGAGTAGATAATATGGGTATGACATGAATACCACCGAGTGGAGCGTAAGAAATCTCAAGCTACCTAGTGTGCACTCGTATCACACACAGGGAAAAAATAACTTTTATTTTTCGGGTGCTACTTTTCAAGCTTGCCTGCATGAAAATAACACTCCAAAATTTGATTTGCATTGAACTCTATGCAATTTTCCAGGGCTCTTTTATGTTTTTCCGGGGTTCTTTTTGGCATTTCGGGGGTGAATTCGCCCAGAGCCCCCGTTCATTTTTGTTTCACTGATCACACGTGCGGAGGGCTCGACACAAACACTGGCCAAATGGCTACTGAGGCAAGCCACCACACTAACCCTTTTCTCTACTGGCCCATTCTGGCAAGTCAAATCATATGAACTTTCAAATGTTACTTGCCCAAACAAGAAATTCACTTGCCCACTCATTTCTAGAAGTGATTTACACCTAATGGCCCGGTCAGATATCAACGGATAGCGGAAACGAATGCCCAACAAATAGAAAATTTGCGAAATGTGATGAAAGTCGTCTCCATTGCTTTATGTACAAAACATAGAACAACGTACATCACCGGACAAGGAATGGAAAAGAAACGCATACGAACGGAGACGAACGGATGGAAAATTTAGCTCTCCGTTTGACGTCCGTTTACGCAATCCGTTGATATGTGACCGGGCTATTAGGAGTTAAATATTCTAATCTCGCAATTGAGCAGAAATGTCAGTTGCCTGATCAGGCAACCAAATTAAACCGTTACTGAAATTTTACTTGCCGGATATCAATTTTTATTTGCTGTGGAATACTGCTGTGGAACATACATTGTATACATACATACTGTAATATGTATACAGTACAGTCATGTGTACGGTATGTTATGTAGCAGGAGAGAGGGGGGGATCAATCAATGTATATTCGGCGAAGTGTTCAAAGTGAATTACACGCATGCAATAAAGCGGAGGAAAGTTTGCCAGTAGTCGTCATGTTCAGTTACAGTCAGCCTGTCTGGAAATTACTTCGAGGCTGAGAGGCTCTACTGAACATCGCATCCAATAACCAATGCTAGAAATTAACTTTTTTTTGCCTCGTGGCCCATGCAGTCAGGGCAAGTAAAAACAAGATTTTTCAAATTCTAGTTGCCCGAAACCTGAATCGGATGTCCCCAAACTAAGAAACACATTAACAATTCTGTTATATTTGGTTGCCCAATCGGGCCAGTGGAATTTAGCATCAAAGAAATTTGGTGGACGAAAGCCTAGTGTTTATTTTGAGCATTGCAATAACACTGCTTGGATTCTGGAAAATGCGCATCCATGGGGGATGATTATCTTGGACTTTTAGTATGTTATTCTACACATTTTTCTGAACCTGTCCTAAAATTATCGACAAGTGGGTTAAATTTAACCCTTGGTTACATCCCATCATACAACATTACTTTTAGTAATCCATGGGCTAAATTGAATTCACATACTAAATGTGATATGATGTGCCAGGGCCCTGTTGCAGAAAGAGATACAATCGCTTGTAAGTTAGAAAACGTTTGCATTTTAACCAATCAGATCCGTGCATTTAGTCGCATGATCTGACTTACAATTAAATACAACATTACATTTTATTTCATCTCTTTCTGCAATGGGGCCCAGATGTGTTAGATTTAACCCATGGACTAATATAACCTAACTAAAGTGATTTTGTAGGGTTGAATTAATCCTCTAACTAGTGGGAATTTGGGACTTAGTAAATTGACAGTGGTGTAAACATTGTAGTTGCCTGATGCTATAAACACAGTAGTAACACATGCCACAAGATATATTCTAAACTTATTACTAACGTATGCATTAAAAGCTTCTCTGTATGATGTAAATAAAATTTGCTACTTTTAAGATCAATGAAATAGGTTGTAAAATATGGCTTCTTTCAGAAATTTCAAGGAAAGGAAACCACTAGGAAGGAAATCATAAACAGGTCAAGTCAAGGAGAGATCAATGATGACATTGTCACCGATTTCATAGATATATGTCCTTTTATACAAAGTTTAAAAATAAGTTTTTTAATGTATATCCATACATGACTAATACGTGTGATTTGCGGTTGCACCATGTATAAGGAGAGGATTGGTTAGTCCTGAGAAGGACTGTTGGTATTCTTTCTAGGATAGTCCTAAAAAGGACTGTGGTAGTCCTAGAAAGGACTGTTGGTAGTCCTGGAAAGGACTGTTGGTATTCTTTCTGAGCTTGTAGTTCTGATAAGAACTACAGCGCCGGTATAGTTATTGTAAGGAGAGGGTTGGTGGTAGGTGGGTAGAGCTGTCGATTTCGGGAGTATTTCCCTCCCGGGACTCGCGATAATTTTTCGGGCGAGTCACGGGTACCCGAAATTTACCCATTTGTTGATCGGCATGTATGATATGTCACGCAAGCTGGGAAAACATGAACTTACTGTATTTTAGAAGATGATTTATTGTCATAAATGCGCTGCATTTTTGCCACTTGAATGAACTTGATAACTCTTGCGTTCAATGAGGGGACTTTTGCTTTTTTTCGGGATATCGAGTATTGATTTTTGCGCCCGGGACTCAACATTTTTCGGCGGGACCCGGGTACCCGTGACTCGTCAACAGCCTTATAGGTGGGGCTCGACGTTTCGAACAGGTTGACTGTCCGTCATCAGAAGTCAACCTGTTTGAAACGTCGAGCCCCTCCTACCACCAACCCTCTCCTTACAATAACTATACCGGCGCTGTAGTTCTTATCAGAACTACAAGCTCAGAAAGAATACCAACAGTCCTTTCCAGGACTACCAACAGTCCTTTCTAGGACTACCACAGTCCTTTTTAAGACTATCCTAGAAAGAATACCAACAGTCCTTCTCAGGACTAACCAATCCTCTCCTTATACATGGTGCAACCGCAAACCACACATATTATCTACACCACCATGGAAGCCGATACTTACATGTACAAGCAATATTCATACATGACTAGTTACATAAAAAATCACAGTTGTTCTCTTTTCCCATCCATACATGTACATGTACTTACTCAGAACCCTCTGAACAACAATGAAAAATAAATTATCAAAATAAAGGGAATACACGCAAGTCAAATGAAGTCATTTAATTATCAAGAAAATGTTTTTTACAAATTTGTTAATTTTGAGGATATGTATGAAACAAACAGTCTTTAAAAATCAAATAGCCCTGAAAAGGTTGAAACACACCGTACAACTTGTAAATTGTGTATCATATTTTTTTAAACCAAGATTAAAACTGGAAAATACTGGATCACGTTTCATGGGATGATTGAAAACCTGTACCCGGGGACACAATGTGAGCATGAAAATTACCTTTATAAAATAAAAGCAGAAAACAGAAGGAAAACTAATCTTCACGAGTCTACAAGCTTCTGATACATGTAGGTAATTTAGCAGGAAGAGATGTACGCTGTATATGGCTAAAATGAGAATTAAATACAAAAATAACACTAACAGGAACTGCCTTGGGCAAGTCTTTGCGAATATCTTTTTTTTCCTTCTTATTATAAGAAAACGTGAAACAAAAATCCTGTCCACGCTGAAGAAGATATAGCTTTTATATTGATCGTCAACAAAGCTATGAGTATCCACACCCAGTGACAAAATAATCTTAACGCTGATTAAAAGTCTTGAAGTCTACAGAGTGTTTTCAATCAAAATAATTTCCATTTTATATATTCTAGTATAATTTATTCTAATTAGTTGTAATGCGTTGGATACCTAAAATTAGACTTTAAATGGGAAATTACTGTATTTCACATACAGTACAATAAGTTTTGTTCTGTTCTAACTTTTTCTTACACACTTTTAAACTAAAATCAAAATTAACTTAATTTTTATCAATAAATAAAATATCAAATCTCAGAAAATGAAATGAAAACTGGATTTTAACGTATGAAAAGCATATTACACTTATTGTTTTGCACAGTATGTATGTGTGTACATCTCTGTGTGCATGCAAGCATGTATGTGTGTGTACGTGTGTGTGTGTGTGTGTAAATCTATGTTTGAAAAATAGTAAATTGTTCACATGTGTGGAGGTGTCTGTACGTGTGTGTTTGTAAATCTATGTTTGAAAAATAATCAATTGTTCACATGCGTGCAGGCGTCTGTACGTGTGTGCATGAAATGAATCTGTACAGTGTATACATTTTTGTATTTATGTGTGTTATGTGTTTGCGCGTGTGTGTGTCTGTGTGTATGTATGTGTTTTTGTTTGTGTGTAAGTATGAGTGTATGTGTGTGTGTGTGTGTGTATGTGCATCTAAGAAAGAGTTTGTGCGTTTAAAAATAAACAGCTTGATACTACATGTATGTAATTCAAGGATTCTCTCCAAGCCTTATGGATGGATCACACTGATGGATTACATGTATAATCAGCTTTATGCTCCAAACTAGTGCACCTTAAAAGCCATTTGGGAGCACAAAGCCCCCAAGTAATGTTGCAGTTATAATAGACGCAGAGTAGCATTCGAGCGATCAATTTCTATGATGGAAAAGCAACATCGGTGAATATGAGACCCAGTTTCTTCTGCTCCCCAGACAGAGAGGAGCTATCAAATTTCAGCCAATATTCTCTGACAAGAAGATCTTGACAAGAAGATCTCTTCTTTTCAATCTCTCAAAAAAAGCAGGTTTCCATAAAATGTAAACAAAGTGAAGTTGGTAGCTCAATATTCAATAATTTTGTGGAAGGTATAAAGACATTTTTATGAGAAGTCTTTTATTAAATTCTTTGATTCTCGAATTTAACGAACACAATTAATATTTTTCCATTATCAAGTGTACTTGTAAGTAGAATCTTTTCTTCAAGAAAAATATTTTAATGTACGGTATGCATTTGAAGACTAGGAAAACAATTACTTGGTGTAATCATATAAATGTCAATTACTAATTAATGTGACACTTGATGGATTCAGATGGAAGATCTAAACTCACACAAACTGTTAATGAGGTATTTGTAACAATGCCATCTAAAATGTACAGTACTATGTAAGTATAGTCAAGAAATTCTGCACAACAAATATATAATTTTAAATGACAGAAATGTTTCTAAATCTTGAGTAAGTTCAGTAAAGTTTGTTGCTTATTTGAAACATATTAAAACAAAATATGACTAGGTACAGTCATACACAGATCACTATGGCACAACTGCAAAACTTGCATAATGATTATCAACAATTCAATGGGATATATTCCCTAGAGCAAGATAAAATATCAGCAGTAATACCATGATTCAAAATTTCAAATCAAAGATTGTAAAAAGAAGAAAAAAAATGTGTGTGCAAAACTGTGCATGTATGAAAGTTGTATGTCTTTATTGTGGCTAATCATACGAAAATTGAAACAAATTGAAAAGAAATATGAATTTATCATTGTAATGCAAATAAATTATTTGATGCGCATATATAGAATTATAAGTTTACACTTTCTTATCTCTTTTTTTTAATCACACGTACATTTCAATAGGTGTCCGAGTGCTATCTTGTTTACAGCTTCTGTGTACAATACCGTGAATAAGATGTATTGATTTTATATGAGGCACAACTACACACCGTGCAGTCAATGAGTTTAGGTGGGGTATATAGATAATTAGATGCCGGCTGTAGCTCAATATTTGGTATTGTGTGACTGAAACAACTACCACATACTAGGTACGTACGTACTGTATACATGTGCACAATACAACATAGCGTTGCTGGACATGTGACTTCTGAAAATGTTATGAGCGTGTAATGGCAATAATGTGTACAGAAGTTCAGTATGTGTGATTACTTTGATATTAATGTCCTCGCAGTTATAATTCATTTCTATTTTTTTTTAATCATACATCACTATAACAAATACTTTTGGGGGGCGGAAAAGTGCACATTTAAAGGCATTATGGCTTCAAATTGGAGGATGCACCAAGTCTTCCAAACTAGTTGGAATAGTGTGTAACTGCAGGGCTTGCGTAATTATGAAGGGCAGTGTTCGAAATTAGCATAGGCCCGCTGGCCAGGGGCCACTACAAATTAGCTCCTGGCCACCAAATTTCATTGATCCTAAATTCTACTGGACCGTTCGGGCAACCAAATAAATAACAGAAATTGTTGTTTTTCTTTGTATGGGGCCACCAGGTTTTGATTTTGGGCCACTCAAAGTTGAACAATCTTGTTTTTACTTGCCCAACTGGGCCACAAGGCAAAAAGGTTAATTTCTAGCATTGTGTCGGGTATGTATGTTACAGAGCTAGCGGCATGTGTATATATAACATGGCACCATCGTGTAAGCACTTTGAAAAGTGCCCTCAGTCCTGACAAAATTTTGCCTTTAATGTGCAGTAAAGGGAAAATCTAAGATGATGAATAGGTTTAAAATGAACTCATAACTTCGGATGTGGTCCGAAAAATATTCCTCCAAAGATATATACTCCTTGTAAATATAATATGTATGCTCTTACTTGTGAATCAACCAAAAAAATACTTTTTTTTTCACGAGGGCGATTTTGAAAATTTTGAGAGAGAAAAACGCCCTCGTGAAATTATTCACGAGGGCTATTTTGAGGCTCACGGGGGCTCTTTTTTTTTTTTTACATCGTTTTCACTGCTCAAGGGTCTAATAAATGATTATCATGATGTTATCTATCCGATTATGCCATGTTTGGTACGTTTCTGGCGCTTTCCGATAATGCAAAAAGATGTTAAAAAAATAAATAATAAAACAAACAAAAAAAAAATTTACGTTTTTTTTTTTTTCCCGCCCCCGTGCGCTCACGGGGGCGATTCCAAAGGTATCGGGGGCGAATCGCCCTTTGCCCCCGTGTATTTTGTTGGTTGTTGTGAATCCTCCAAAACTACGTCTTGAAATGCATATTCTTCAACTAAAAAACAAAATAATAAAATGTTAATGTATGGCCTCCCTAAATCGGAATTGATGAATCCCTATAAAAAAAAAAAACAGCGTCTATTGTGTTTGACAAAGATTATGTGCCTATAGATGCATAAAGTTGCAGGTACAGTTGTACACAGAGTGTGTGTATGTTCCGACATTTTCTAATTATTGCTAGAAACGAGATGGCCATCAGTTGAAATGTTTTATTGGCCAATGTAGAACCAAGGTGAAATACAGACTTGGGTCGACAAGATACTACGAGTTGAAAGTCACATACAATAGATATAGTGAATAGTATAGTGAAAATACAATGCTCATGAAGGGATTTGATGAATGGGTGCATGTGGGAACCAGCCTAAAAACTGACATCACATGGACATCCAAGTTCTGGTATGTGCAATTGAAAACTCCCTATCAAAAGAGTAGTTGGAACTCTGTTCTAAATAAATGACATCCTACATTGTAATGTGCAGCCATCCAGCCATCCATCATACATGTATCATGTCATGTAAGACTGTAGATGAAGACAATGGACAGAAGGGGGTTCCAAGAACCCAATGGTTGATTTTATAAAAAAATGTTTTAAAGGTACTCTGGTACTTGATAATATTGTCATAAGTTAATTGCAAAGCTGTTAATTGCAAAGAGGTGAAACATCAGTATTCATAAGTACAATTTTGAAAACATCAAGGTATACAAATATTGAAGATGAACAAAGATGCAATGTTCCTCCAAATGAAGCTTGTGTTGTGTTCTTTCCATTTGCTTTGTTTTCATGTTTGCCCGCAACTTAACCTCAACTAATCTATTTGCCATGACATTTTCACAGACAAACTTGTACCAATCCCTCATTCAACTAGAACAATTTTGCACATGACACCAGAGCTAGCACCTCTAACGATCATCTGAGCCTGAGACTGCTTAGCTGACAAGACTTGCCAATTGCAAATGCAGCCTGGGAAACAAAGTTTAAAAGTATTTCTCAATGGGTTCTTATTTCTTAACACGCTCAATTTTGTTTCACACTGAACTCTATGCTAATTTACAGAAGGATCTTTCACAGGAAAAAAAAAGATTAATTTTGGGGGCTACTTTTGAAGCTTGCCTGCATGAAAATATCACTCTTCAGCGGGGAGGGGGAAAAAAAAAAATCATATTTATTTTTCGGGGGCTACTTTTCAAGTTTGCATACAGGTATGAAAGTAGCATGCTAACAAAGTTTTGTTTTGCATTGAACTCTATATCTTAGATGCAAATTTACAGGGGCTCATTTATGATTTTTCGGGGGGCTCTTTTTGGCATTTTGGGGGCTAAAATGCCCAGAGCCCCTAAGTGAACTTTTGTTTCGCTGAATGCAGCCACCAGTGTACAATGTAAGTCATGAGGAGGGCAACGTAACACTGATCACCTTTGCAACTTGCCAGGACTCAGTGGGTACCCCGCTAATGAGTAATGAGTCAAGCTAATAGCGAGACTGATTTGTTTCACAGGCCTCCCACTTAAGTCTCTGGAGTCAGGAGTCACAACTGCTTTGAGATTCTGGTATAAAAACCTAGTGTGCACTTTTTCAAACAGGCTACATGGGTTTATTGTATGCATCTAGTATAATTAAATACGGAATATCTTATTTTTCACGGTCCTTGCATGCATTCAACTCTGGAAATGATGTACAGGTCTATCTTCTTCTGGGACTGTTATGCGCCACTGCACAATACAAGATCTGACTCTGATCTAACAAACACTGGGTATCTTAACTAAAGCAAGTGCACTTTGAAAGGCAGGTAGTTTAGTTCAGATATTGTTTGTCGAGTCAGATTCAGATTGTACAGTGTGCTTCAACATAATTATATATTTTCTTCCTTGAAAAATACATTGACAGCATTTGAATGCATTGTTGACTTGTAGTAATGGTAGACTAATTTGGAAGTAATGATGCATTGCATCTAGATACATTACTCCTAGATGATGGGGCAGTGGAGGACAAAACATGCTCCATAGACTGTACAGGTTGCAGCAGTTAGTCAACCATGAACAATTAGCCCACAGTTCTTGCTTTTAGACAAGTGCTATTAATTGTATGATTGTACCATGAATAGTATACCCAGTGCCAATATTCACAAAAACTAAACTAGCTTAGTTTCAACCTTTGTTTATGTTTGTAGTCACTAACTATGGTTATCTAGGAAGCATAGTACCAAGTAATAAGTTAACCTACTTGGAAACTTCATGAATCTATTGTTAGTGTTACATACCTAGCCCTATCATCCAAAATAGACTTAGAAAGGAACTAAGCTAGTATGGTTTCATGAATATGGGCCCTGATTGCTACATGTAGGAATTAAGCCAGGGCTTGACATTAGCACTTGCACTGTTGCCCGGGGCAAGTCAAAATTGATGTCGGGGAAGTCAAATTTGGTAAATGGCCTAGTTTGGTTGCCCGATCGGGCAACTAAATAATTGATGAACTATGACTATAAGAAAACACTCAAGTCAATATTCTGTTTTGGGCAAGTAAAATTTTTAAATCCATGATTTCACTTGCCCAAACGGGCCAGAAGAGAAACAAGGTAGCGTGGAGCTTTGATTAAGCACACTGGAATAATAAAGAGATCATGTTTTTTGAGAATTGCAGTACATGTAAGCATGTTTTAAAATGTTACATATAATTTTGAAAATATTTACTAAGTCAACTCACAGCATCACACCATAACTAGAATACATCCTTATACGCAGCAACGCTCATTTTCATTCGTGACTGCATGTTTACAATCCACTTCAAACATAGTAGACGGTACTAGATGCACTTTGACATTCATGAGCTGAATGTAGTGAATATTTGACACACATGCAAGAGACGCACTAGATCGCAGTCTTCCTGGAAAACATCCATATATCCATTCTTTTACAAATGTAGGCACATAATTTGAGTAAAAGGCAAAAGCAAAAGCAAAATAAAATGTAAATGAGGGGGAAAAAGGGTAATTGAAACAAATTGTGAATTGTATACAAACATGTATGCAACCCTCAAAATTAGCATAGGCCCGATGGCCCGGGGCCACCAAAAATTGCTGTCGGGCCAGTAAAAAGCGCATATTTCAATGTTTGGTGGCCCGATCGGGCAAGCACAAAAATTTTTTTTTTTTTTTTTTTTTTTTCTAGTCATTTTTTAGGACATAAGAGCTTGATTTTAAACGAAGCATTCAGCAACTTATACCCTTTTCTCACATACAAAATATTGGTTAGTTAAAAAGTTGCAAGTTAATTGAGCAAGTAACACTGCTGCTAATGAATATTCATACATTCTTGAGCAGCAGTACTCATTTTCGAACCAGTTATTATAAAAAAAAAATTCATATTAAAAATCGTTGTTAGTTATTTCAGTTATTTTGCGTATTTTAACAATCTAATGAGCACCATGAATATTCATATATGCTGCTCATGAATATTCACTACATGGTGTCAATTACAGGGTGTCTAAAAAAAAAAAAAATGTAATTTGTAATGAATCCCGTAAATTCAACATCATGTTTGAAGTTTGAACAGTGTGTTGTGAGTTGTCTCACTTGTCTGCAATATTGTTTATGAAGAATCCAATATTTGTTTGATAAAAAGTATTGCCCAGTACCCTGAAACTATGAATATGGTTATTGTATACATTTTAATTTTGTTTTTCCTTATTTTTTCGGGCCAGTAGATTTTGGTTTCGGGCCACCAAATTTGGAAAAATACTAATTTTACTGGCCCGACCGGGCCACCAGCAAAAAAAGTTAATTTCAAGCATTGATGTATGTCATGCTGAGAAAGTCATAACACACATACCCCTGTTCAAATATAGACAGCAATCCAAATGAAAAGTCTCGCTAATCGACATAATACTGGGGCATGATTGTTTTGTTTTTTACTATTTAGATCTCTTGATCTGAATTGTAAGAGTCTAACCAATCATGTTGCACCTCCTAAGAAAAATATTTGAAATAATAACAGGTTTATACAAAGACAATGAAGACCAGTACAGAAAAAAACTAAGATTTAAGTAAAGAAGAGAAAAGGAGTACAAAAAGCCTGGACCTCAGTTAAAGACATATATCTGAAGACATCTAAAGTCATCTGAAGACAACCAAGGACATCCGAAGACACACAAACTCACTAAGACATAGAATAATAACTGAATCATTAATCATTAGTACTTACATCACCCCCTTCTGACTCCCCCTCTCCGTGGTGCATGCGCCTGCCCAGCTCTCTCTCCCTGTCATCGTACTCCTCCCGCGCCTTGTTCACCGCCCGCATCAGCTTGATGCGGTCCGGCAGCTTTTCCAGTCCGTAGTCGTCCTCCATGTCGTCCTCCGTGATGGCGCGGAAGTGCCCCAGCGTGAAGTCCTGTGGGAAGAACTTGATGTACGACTCGAGCCCGTTGTGGTAGAAGAACAGCTGGAATGGCGTGAGCGGCTTCGGAGGGGTGGGGCCAGAGATGGAGCCACGCCCACTGCTCGAATTAGAGGGGGCGGCGGCTGGGTGACTCCCTGGCTCCTCCTCTTCCTTTAAATCCATCATTTCAGAAAGATATTGGTGGTATCCATTGTGCTTATAAGAATGATGAAGTATTGAAGTTTAGCAATAATCAAAGGTGGCAAACTATAGTACGTATTCCCCAATGTTCTTGGGGGATACACAAGGCAGCACAATTATCCTCGGCAGCCGGCTACATGATGATAGATGTATCCACTTCCAATTGGCAAAAGGAGTGAGTGATGCTAGTTCAATTAGTCAGCAAGTGTGATGGTGTTGATCAATAGAAATGTGTTTTCCCAGAAATCTGTTAATGAAGAACAGAGACAAAAACAAAGAAAAAGCAATTAATATTTTGATGAATAAATTGGTTGATGAATACAAAACAAGTTTCAAAATACAAAACACAATTCAAATTCAGTGAAAGATCTGTAAATGTATGCATCCGTGTAGTATCAGTTACTTTTCATTAATTAATTAAATAATGAGCATGTTGAAACGTATACAATTAGGATACCGTAGACATGCCATAACGGACCACAGACATTGCCATCAATGCACCCCTGCAAGTCAAGGGGCTTACTGCGTAAGCCCCTTGCGACTGTAGTGGGAAATAACGGTATGACAATCCATACGACTGGAATGACAAAACAGTTTCTTGCAGTTGCTTACTTTCTGGAAAAAAAATCCGCTCAAATTTGTCACAAGGTGATAAAAATGTGAATTGTTACGGCGGAATATGGTGTGAAATCAAAATACAGCACCACAAAATTAGCGTAAAATTGATATTTTGTGCTTACCTCTGCTCGGCATCTGTCGCAGTAGACACATATCATGTAATGTACGGGGCTCCGTGACTTTTGTATAGATCGTATATGGTTAGCTAAATTCAAGACACCAAGTAAAATATGTTGACAATTTAATTGGTTTTGTCCGAAAATAATCGCTGCCAGCTGCTATTTAATATAATCTACAAATATTATCAAACTAAGAAAACTAATTTAGATGTGTACTACTTCCAATTTTATTGATTTACAATCAATTTACGATGTCAAAAAATTATTCAAAACATATTGTGCGACTTGATCGTAAGGCTACATGTACCGTTATGCGGACTACCAGTATCAAGATCCGATTCAGCAGTCGCGTGTTGTTTGTATTGACGTCTCTTTAGTCGGATTACGCAGCAGGTCGCTACAGCGATCTCGGTAGTTGGCTATCGTATTTTTATACACCGTCGATGATGTGATTTTTTCAATGCTAGTAAACGCCGTGTGATATTTTGGATCGGAAAATATCACATTTTTACTGCAGGATTTTTACAAGGGAATATACAAATCGATTGGAAACGCTTTGATTTGTTCATGAGGTGAGTTTTTGACTTTGATGTTGTGTAGTTATTATGATGAGCATTTTAATATAAAGTGGCATGATCGTATGTGGCCGTATGTGTATGCATTTATATTGCGCCACATACGAAAGAGTCTACACCTGCCATCAATGCATGTTTTAAGAAACCCTTCCTCCTAGCCAGTAACTAACCACCCAGCAGCCTTTTAAAATTAACCGACCTTTATTTTTCATCTAAATGTTTTTATCAATAAGTTATTTTTTATTCGGGAATAATTTTAGTGCTTAAATTTCAGTTCATTCTGGCATTGTAACTCTAGATTTGAAATGAACCTCTTTGAGGATAGAGAAATCACAAACATGGAGATTTAAACATACACAAATTTTGTAAAGGGTAACATTTACACAGGTTTTTAAATAATCAATGGCAAACAACTTCAAAGATATTGTTTGTGATCCTTTTTAATATTGAAAACTACTGTAGGCAATCCATAACTGATGCAGTGCCTTTTTTGCTTCAGTAAGAGGCATTTTTACCATCATTTTTTGCAAAAAAATTAATCCCAACCCAAATATAAAATGCTCTATAGCACATTTTAACATGATGTCATGTCAAGTATCATTTGAGGTAAATGTTTATGTATATTTGTTCTGGTTTCTAAAAAATTATGAATTTAAAAGAAATGTTACATTATTTTCATTCTATGTATGTTGGTCTCCAGATAATACAGTTGTGATCATTTCTGACTTCAATGTTCACATATTTCAGGTTGATCAAGGTGATCAACAAAATTTATAATTTTTTGAAAATGAAGAAGTAATTTTTTCAATTTTTAAATTATGATCTTCCAACTATATAGAAAATGTAGGCAAGCATTAAAAATGCCAATTTTGGTGGGTGATCATTCCTTTATTGCCAAAGCTACTGTATGTTTTGGGAGCTTATTAATTTTTGTACATATATATATATACAATTGTTTTTTTTTCTGATATTCTAATGTTATACATTAATTACCCTACATGCTGAATCATGACTTATACTTTTTGATCGCATATCAACTGTAGTGAAATTAGTGCTGTAACCGATCATCGGATCGGCATGCCGATCACGATCCGATCATACATGATCGGACCGTTTTTGCCGATTTCCGATCATGCAGAAAAAATCGGAAGATCGGATCGGCAAAAAAAAAAAAAAAATCTGTTTTTTTTTCTTTGGAAAATGATCCCCAAAAACATATTTTGGGAATATAAATGAATACCAAAGCAACATATATCCATATTAATAAGCCCAAGGTAATCTTGTATGGGTATGCTTTCATTTAAAACTGATTACCTCTCCTTTTACAAAATTATTCGCGCCGATTTTGAGCTTAGTCCCATGTGTTTCTGAAAGGTTACGCCAAATTAATCACATGGGACTAAGCTCAAAATCGGCGTGAGTAATTTTGTAAAAGAAGAGGTAATCAGTTTGAAATGAAAGCATACCCGTACAAGATTACCTTGGGCTTATTAATATGGATATATGTTGCTTTGGTATTCATTTATATTCCCAAAATGTGTTTTTTGGGGATCATTTTCCAAAGAAAAAAAAAACGATTTTTTTTTTTTTTTTTTTTTTTTTTTTTTTTTTTTTTTTTTTTTTTAATAGCCGATCATCCGATCCCGATCATCGATCCGATTTCGAAGATCGATAAAATTTTGCCGATCCGATCAAACGATCCGATCATCAAGGTCAGTTACAGCACTAAGTGAAATCACATTATCTTTTAAAGGAATCTAGTAAGATTGTCCAAATCAAAGTAGCTTACTTAGAACACTAGTTGTTCTCTCATACCTTGTATTTGAAGCATGAAACAGGTTAATTTTTGTATTTCCCTCTCGTTAAAATGATATTTATTATTGAAGTGTTTTCTGATATTGAATTATACACTGGAAAGATGTAACTGTGTACAAAGTCAGTGCAATGAGAAAGTAAATATCACTTTGTATTTACGCTCTTTTTTCGCCATTATAACATCCATTTAACGTGAAATTTCCACACATTACTTAGTGAGCCTATCGGATCACAAAAATATAAATTTTTATCAACCATTCATCACTTTATCCACATGTCATGGTTATGGTATTCTCTACTAAAGCATGTCCACAGCTTGTGCATGCATGACAAAAAGAACTAATTGCTTGAGATACAATTGCCAGAGTTACTCAATCCCTTTAAGCCACTACAAGTGTGAAAGCGCGAAACATATCTCCCAAGGTCAAGTCAGTTTGACACATCCACTATGTCCTGCAGGATGCCACTGCAAGAATCATCAATGTTGTTTCTGATAGTAAAGTTTTTACCATATTTTATTTTAATATTAAGATTAAGAAGTCTGGGCCTTATGGGAAGACATGACTTGACGCATGCACACTGGTGTAAAAATGTGTTATCAAATGAAGAAGAAAAAAATGGAAAACAAGCATCAATCGGAGAATCACGAGACAAACAATAGTCAATATCAATGACAATGTCATGATTAATTGAATAAAACTTGTGACTTATTGTAATTGCAAAAACGTAAACCACCCCGGTGCACAATTTCCAAAACAAGTTATGCTAATTTATTCAACATTTACATTACTCATTACATAAATAAATGTCTTCTTAGCCTTCGCCCAGTCAAACAGACAGTCCAACACTCATGCCACTGGCAACAGCAGGCAGTGAGTGACACTCCAGCAATTATAATATCACACCAACGTCCAATGCATTGGCTGCCACGGCGAGGCGCGGCCCAAGCGATCGCCGATGTACAGGCGCATGCATACCGTCACTACCCGCATCATCACACTTTCTCAGTCACTCCTCAGTTCAGCTGGGCCGAGATAAATAGCCAAAGAATTACTGATTTCACATAGCAAATTATTCCACAACATCTCAAAACTACGACCATAACGATGCACATTCTAAAACACTCAGTTAGATAGCAACCTTACCGATCTGTTACCTTTTATGTCGAATTGTTGGCATCGAACACGATCACGATCCAGCGACGTCCAACTCCAACCTGCAACGTAAATTCGCAAATTGAGTCGCTGCGGATATTTTTTCCCGTAAATATAACTGTGCTTCCATACATCAAATAGAATTAAGATTCCGTAAAGCGAAACTGTTGTTGTTAATGTTGTTATTTTATCATTTTGGCGTTCATTCAAAATGAATATTTAGGCCTCTAGATGCTGCATGTCCATCACTAAAGCAAAAGGTTCAAAAAAGAAAATTAAATGGTCCGGAATACATTGGTGTATATACGGGGGCACTTACCCCCCAGGGACCCCAGGGGCGGATCTAGCTTTTTGCTAAGGGGGGGGGGGGGGTGGGGGGGGGGGGTTGACCCGAGCCGCGAAGTGGCGAAGTCCGAGCCGCGTAGCAGCGTGTGGGGGGAGAGTCCGAGAGTGGGTGTCCCCCCTCTCGGCGATTTTGTTTTGCTATTTTGAACCCCCGTAAGTTTTTTTTTTCTCACTTTTTTTCTCACTTTTTTCACTGATACATTTTCACTTGGCAGCCCAAGGGGGGGGGGGGGGGGGGGGTTAAACCCCGTAACCCCCCCCCCCCCCCTGGATCCGCCACTGGACCCCCACCAAAAATTCATACAAGTTCCAGGAAAGAATGGACAACAGCAATTGCCGCACAAACTTGTGATGTAAATGTAATCATTTAAGGCTTTCTATGGTAAAATTTATAATTTTCAGTAAGGAAATTAGGTTATTTATGAGTTATGTTTTTATGGGTACCGTCTACATTTTGCTTGTCATGTGGAAACCTGTGTGTCCCCCCCCCCTACTGAGTAATGCTAAGCGTGCCCCCCCCCCCCCCCCCCGGCCCCAAAATGAGATATTGCACCGGGGGCCGGATCTACACGAACGGGACACAGTTGATAGCTTGTGAAAACATTGTATGCGCTTGCTCAAATTTGGAAAATTCTAGGAACAATTCAGTTTCTCATTCACCAAGATTGTCACTGGGTTTCTCAGTAGTGGGGTGGACACTCGCAAGCCGAGCGAAGCGACCGAGCGGGGAAGAGTGTGACCCGAAATGTGTGAGTTGGTGCATAACTGAACCAGAAATTGTACATCATGTAGGCTAATACAAGCTAGTATGAACAAACATAATGTATGACTATATGAAAACGTGGGGATGATCCCCTCCACTTTGAAATTATTTGCCTGTACCATAGAGTCCGAAAAATCAGCCAATGTCTCGAGGGCTTTTTGTTTTCACCCGTTCTCGTCGTAATATTTAAGGACACCTCCAGATAAAGATGGATTTTCTGTCAGGTATACCGATATGCTGACCGGCATGTCGGGCAATTGACCTCGAATTGTATTTGTCAGACATTGATTTACACTTGCCCGGGGCAGGAGGGTTTGTAGAGCTATGTTTTTGCCCAAATGTTATTTCAATATTACCGTTCCCCCCCCCCCCCCCCCCTCCCCCTCCCCCTTTTTTTCTTCAGATGACCAAGTCGGCTCCCTATCGTGTAGCTGGGATTGTTTATGTCACAAGTTCAGAAAGATTTGAACACTGGAAGCACTTATTATAATATACGTACGGTACCGTGCTTTGACGGCGCGCGAATCGCGAATCGCGAATCGCGAAAGGCAATTTATTGATCGGGATCGTACAATAACAATCGGCACCAGTTGCACCTCCAATATGATTAGAGTAAACCGTATAATAATACACGGGTCAAGCCAAATTGTTGCTGATATTGTCTTCATTTATTGGTGATAAATTTAATCGTGGATATTTGCGGCAAAATGGGAAATTCTTTATAAAATTATGAAATACATAGACTCTATAGTGCCCCCCTTGGATGGGGGGGGGGGGGGGGGGGGGGGGGGGGTGGGGGGACTCTAATTATCTTTTGGCGGGGTGTGCCTCAGCCAACTTCAAAACGGGTGTCTAAGAAGAGGGGGTAGCAGCTAATGATTTCATCATTGGTCTAGAGAGCGGCGTATCGTGTGCGGCCCTTTTTGAATGAATGAATGAATGAATAACTTTATTACCAATAAGATCACAATATAACAATCATACATGAATATAAGAAATGTTGACAGACAAACAAACTGGTAAAAGGACCCTACAGAAATAGCAACTTTTGCTAGTGGGACGTAGGACCCTATGTACATGAATAGACGATATGCTTACATTTGACTAAGGCAAGATTAAATAACATTCTACACTATTTTCTACACTAAGTATTTACAATAGTGGACACACTAATAACTACTAAACTTATATAAAACATGCAAAATCTGTTCAAGAGAATAAAAATTGCTTTATGTTTGGTAGCAATTCACAAAACACTACAAGACATATTGACTAAATAAATATTTTTTTACATTTATCTTAATAAGGTTGAGACTATCAAGTCTCCGTATCTCTAAAGGCATACTATTCCAAATATCTGATCCCTGAAACGAGATTGAAGTTTTTCCATGCTCTGTTCTCACCCTAGGCTTAACCAAAATATTTCCATCCTTTTGTCTTGTACTATAAGAGTTTTCAAAAAAGGTATAATATTCAAACACTGAGTGTGGTAAGTGTTCATGAGTTAACTTAAAAATAAAAACTGTTACCAACAACTTATACAGTTTATACACATCCAATATACCTAATGAATAAAACAATGGAGATGATGAGGCCATTCTATTATTGAAAGTAATTGCTCTCAAAGCCATTTTTTGTAATATCAATATCTTATTCATTAACATCAAAGGTGCACTTCCCCAAACTTCAAGGCCGTAAGATAAATGTGACTGAACAAACGAATAATATAATAATACAAGGATTCGTTTCGGAACAAAGTGTCGTAGTCTATACAAAATTCCAACTTTCCTACGAAGTACAGAGCATAAATTATTTATATGTTCATTCCAACTCAAATGCCGATCAATATATATTCCAACAAAAAGAGATACTTGTACTTCATTCAATAACTCATTCTTAATTTTTACAACTCCAACCATACGACACTCTTTTCTCTTTGGCTTAACAATCATAAAATTAGTTTTCTTTATATTAATAGTAATCTTATTCGCATCACACCACTGATCAATGTGTTTTAGGTTATCAGTTATTTCCAATAAATTAATATCTGTTTGATTAGGTAAAAAAGAATGAAAGATATTAGAGTCATCAGCAAAGAGTCGAAAATTAAAGTAGTCTGATGATCTAGGTAAATCATTAATATAAATCAAAACAAGTGTAGGACCTAGAACAGATCCCTGGGGCACACCACATTTAATTAAAGACATGGGAGAAGTTGAACCATTATGATGCACAAACTGACGACGGTCACTCAAATAATCATGAAACCAATTCAATTGAGTTCCTCGAACACCATAATTTTCTAACTTGCCTAAGAGTATATTATGATTTATTGTATCAAATGCTTTAGCAAAATCAACAAAGACACCTACAGTAACTCGACCTTCATCTTGAAACTGAATTAACTGATTTATTAAACTAATCAACGATAACTTTGTACTATGCTTTTCCCTAAATCCATACTGATGTTTATACAATAAATCATATTTTCCCAAAAATTTACCTATACGAATATTCACTAACTTCTCAAAAACTTTACTTAAAATAGGCAAGACCGATATAGGCCTATAATTACCTGGGTCAATTCTTGTACCTTTCTTATACACCGGACTAACTCTGGCTATCTTCATAGAACGTGGGAAGACACCCAGTTGAAACGACATATTAAAAATATATGAGAGTGGTTGTGACACATAATGATGAATGAATGAAACCCTTTAGGAGCGGCGATCGGCCTTTTTTATGAAAATGGAACCCTTAGGAGCGGCCATCGGCCTTTTTAAAATGAAGATGAGACCCTTATATAGGAGCGGGCGGATCGGCTCTGAAAAGGGGGGTCTTTGAAGCGGCACATATATATACCCGAATTGCCAATATACACGAAGTACCGCGTGGGTCTATAAAGAGCGACCGTATAATTTGGAGCAGCAAACGGCGTCGCAAATCAATGGGTCTATCTCTATAAGTGCCTACTTTTAAAGAGCGGCTATTTATTAAACTCATAGGCCCGAATTCTCATCAGTGGCTCAACTTGAGTCTGGCCTAAAAAGACAGAGACTACGTACGGGTAACCAGTTAATCCATTTTGCACCTGCAGACTATATATTGTGTTGTCGTTGGTCTCCGGAGCTACTTGTTTCCTTTCATTATCCAGTCAATCCCTTGAGTTCTGCTTATAGGCATCAGGACAATGGGCCCTTTGAAATACAGTCATAGTATAACCGGTCATCAGCAATATAATGTCCAGGATGATCCAGGACGCAATTTGGCTGATGACCGACTGATACTGTGACTGAATTTCAAAGGGCCCATTGTCCTGATGCCTATATAAGCAGACCTCAAGGGATTGACTGGATAATGAAAGGAAACAATTATAATAGCTCTGGGG